>CALNHX010000853.1:170241-278220 GCA_940337035.1 Agriotes lineatus
TAACTAATTGAAATTCATCTAAAGCCAAAATTTAGTATGTAGTATAAGCTACTTACTTTGCAGGAAGTTGTTTCATAATCACATTTTTATTTTTTCTTGTCCTAGCCAGTCGATATTTTCCGTTTGGCATTTTACGAATTGTTTAAATAAACAAAAAACTCTATACAAGCACTTGTGAGGCTAATAACTACAGTTACCGATAATCGATACAGAAAGCAAGAGTGCCTAAATGGATTTTTTTAAATGACTATTTTCGGTCTTTCTTATTATCCAATAAAATGCCATGATTTTTCAAAATTCAACCAATCACGTGTTTTTATAGTGGCAAAAAATAAAAAATTTCCCTTGGGATTTGATCAGTTTCTTTTATCACTTGCATCCATGGCAACCACCAAATATGTTGTTTTAATCAAACTGAAATTTCAGAAACGTCATTTAAACTGTCATTGTGCATCAGTATAAATGTCAAAATGAACCCATATTTGGGAAATAGTCCACAAAATGTATTTTGGGCTCATGATTTTACTTGAAAAATGTTTTACTCAAGATTTGTTGTTTTTTGGCAATGCCCCTAGACAAACTAACTTTGACAAATTCCCTCGCCTTCGGCTCGGGATTGTCTTGTGAAATTGCCAAAACAAAATACTTTCGTAAAACATTTTTACCGGCAAAATCATTTGCCCTTTATACATTATTACTGAAAATTTGGTATTTATGCAGACCAGGAATATGCTAATTATTACAATCAACGAAGGTCTATTTTGTGTGTTTCTTTTTAAGGGTAGATGGCAGTGGCGTACCAGCTAGCAGCAAAGGTAGATCCGTTGTGAAGGGAGCCGTCGACACACACACGCTCCATTCCAAGGAACACTGCGAATTAAAATGTTTCCCTTCCCTCAAGTTGTAAGGGGATTAATACGTTTTGAGAAAAAAAAACTTGTGGCGCCCTTAAGTAAAGTTCATCTGGCATTTACGTTGCTACCTGCAGCGTCATGTGTGTATCTCTTTTCAATCACACTTTGGTCGACTGGCACTCCAGCAGCGGCAGCCGGTTACATAACGTTGGGCGAGTAGCTTTCCGAACTTGACTTTTTGATTGAAATTTGCGATTACTATAACTAATAACAACGTATTGAAACACCCCGAGATATTTCAGGCGGCAGTACGTCGAGTTGTGAGATTTTAGATTGTCGAGGCGTATACAGGTAGACTATACCATGAATAAAGAGAATAAATAAAGTAAAACAATAAACAGTAAATATATTAATTTAATAATTTTTGTTTACTTGTGAAATTTTTAATTCATGGCTATGCCGTTTTGATGTTGCTTTCGTACACCTGTTACATTTTTTAGCTAAGGCTATGTGATTTTAATAACTGATATTATGCAAAGGTTAGTGCAATCGGTTTTAGAAATGTTTGTATAACTAATACCGCCCGAGTTACTGAGACAACTGTTTTAATACGTGGAAATTCCCAAAAATTACGCATTTTTATTGGTTTTTAATCAATGATGGCGTTTATTAGGTGATGAAAGTATTAATAATAATGAGAATAGCAGGAGCTTGTCGTAAAAACGAAGTATAAATAACAGTAGATTATGGAGAATAGTGTGGTATCAGTTATAATGAGATTCTTTGACAACAAATCAGAAGTCACCAACAGAGTTTTGTGCAACAAAAAAGTCAGGAACGTTTTCAGAAAATTGTGGTCGAAGTTGTTATATGGTAAATCGATGTTAAACGACCCAGTGTTGAGTGCATAAAATTCTGCCAAGTGTGCAACGAAATGACGCTATTCGGCGCTCCGTTGTACAGACAGATTCGTAACTTTTGGCTCAATTGGAAAGTTGTGTTACCGTTTTAATCGGTAAATTTAAAAGGCAATTCGGTAATACACAATCAAAAATTACAAATGTTCCTGTAACAGAAATTTTTCCAGCAGATTTCCGGGAAGAGGGGATCGACTAGATGTCTTGGTAAATTAGTTAATAATATTAAAAAGGGCGCCACAGACTTTAAACATTGCTCTAGGAGCTGTTCCGTTGAAGCTTGAAATGGGAAACGGTCTTTCTGCTTATTTACAGCGGCATGCGATGGTTGAACTTAGCGTCTCCACGGACTCACATTTCTAATTTCCTCCTGCAGGACGTTGAAATTCTTTACAAAGAAAACACAAATGAAATGTCGCATGCAATCACAATAAAAGGAAACGGTTTAATCTGTCTCTATTGACTTTAAATATATAACAAATATGAATTTATGTGGTCAAAGTTGGTCTCAACTCCTATATGACGTCATAGGGCAGGGGTGGCGAACCAATGGCACGCGTGCCATAGATGGCACGCGACAAAATAATTTGGGCACGGCCTTAATTAAGAAATTTGGGTATCTCATCGAAACAATTTATTTTTTCGTCTACATTTGAGGTCATAGTAACAAAGTTCATTGTGAACAAGGCTACCTGTGCCGGAACGGCAACAGACTGCGCGACAGAGATAGGTAGCTTTAGCGCAAATTTCTGACCGAACGGATGGGAGTGAGCTACGGAGTGAGCTAGAGCGGGCGACGCAGAGGGACGGCGAGAGGGGCGCTGTTACGCTTAGTTTGTAGGTCGCATGCAGTATTTGAAATAACTAGTTGGATTTTACCTTAAGCATTTATTTTGTAAGTTCTCCCCTGGATCGTTAGGCAGCCCTATTCACATTTATTTTTAAATATTGAATACATTTTCCCCTGCGTAGCTAGGCAACCCTATTTTCATCTTCTGATAACATTTTTCAGTAAATTACAGCTATGTTGCTATCAATTTAGATCACTCTGCATTCCAATAGTTTTTCTGGTAATCCTTTTCCAATTTTTGGGAGATTTTGATAACCTGACCTTTTCCATCCCAGCCTTCACTTGAATAAGTTGGTTGCCCCTGGGCTTCGTGCTTCACCAGCTTAATTATAGCTTGGATCATTTGTGAGGGATAATTTGGAAGTAACGAAAGCCCACTGAAAGTTAGGATAATTGTTTATGGTTGCAATCTTTACGTTCACTACGCTCTCGCGGATTTTTGTTGTTTGCACGGCACTCCAGGCTGTCCGCCACCTCCAGGTTAGTCTTCTTCAGCTCCCGCCTTTTAGCTTCGTTATGTACCTAGGAATATGTATTTTTAGCCTATTTCTCCCTGGCATTTGATGTCACGTCATGGCCTCATTAACAATTTCTTTAGAAAAAATGGCACGTAGATCAATAAAGGTTCGCCACCCCTGTCATAGGGGGTACACATATTTCTAAAGGAAGTACCTATTGTCCCTTGTCAAAACATTTACGTATATGTATTTTAACCAAACTTGAAAGCCACAGTCTGTAAATAAATCACAGCGTTATAGAACGTTTTATGATCGTAAACACTTTGAAACTGTAGTTCTGGGATCAGCAATTAATTACTATACTAAAGACACAGTACCTGTAGGATTCCGACGGCTGCTGTTAATGATGTCCGTCGGACGCTATTGGTTTTCCCGTGGCACACTCCTAGAGCGGAACACCTCTTGTACCTTGCAAGAGGAATCGGTGCAACGTAAAGATGAAGGGATGCGATACGATAAACTGATGATTTTCAATCAGAGAAGTGATGTCAAATGCTCGAGATGAGAACGGATATGCGTGCAATACGAAGAAAGCTCAGCAAACGCCTTTTCCCTAATAAACTTTGGGCACAATGGAATTAGCGGGTTAAACCGCTCACAGCGATTTGAAGACGACGTCTTCCGATAAGTAAATTTACCCATTCCTTGCATTTGACAAGAATGGCTGAATGCCGTGTCATATATCAATCTCTTACTGTTCCTCAGGAGGTCTTCCTTGCACTTAAGCGTTGAGAATTTTGAACTTCGGTTTTTGCTATGTTGTTTTGACGCGAAGATACAACAGCTACATTGAAGGCGAACAAGCCCGCATAAGGGTATAATTCAAGTAAGAGTCCAGGGGCGTATCTATCGAATTTCTGAAGACTTATTGAGCTTTCTAGAAGGCGTCTAGGTATTTAAACTAACCTAAGAAAGTTCCTGAGCTACAAAAATTCTATTTTTGGAGATGTACATTTAGTCATTATTCCAGCATCTTATTCTACATACTAAATGTACTTTTAATAGTAATAAGTAGATCTACCTACTGTGAAGGTAATGCATAAAAACATAATCAAAGAAGAAAAGCCGGTTTCTCTACGGCGGGGATGCAACAATAAAGCTGACAACGAAGTAAATCTAAGTAAATGTTCAAAGTATGATTAAACTTACAAATTCCCATCAGGAAAATGATTATATTGCTCCTCCTCTCTTGCCCCTCAATGGATGGGTGTAGGTGTAGACTGGTTGGGAAGATGTTTGAAAAGTGTTGTGTAGAATAGGTTGCAAAATAAAAATCAGTGTGTAATTGAAGTTTTATTTGATTTATTTGGTGTATTTTTATTTGTATGTACTTCACTTATATAGAAGGTAATAAAATGCAATACATAAGTTTCAATATTTTATTACAAAGGAATTGTTTTGGCAGTACCGCTCAATGGTTAATGTAGCCGGTACACACTTATTACAAATGTATACCAATCGTGTGACAAATTATTACAAATGCGCTGGCGTGTTTCCTGATTTAATGCTTTAGAATTATTAAACTTAGAACGGCGACGTTTTGTCTTTCACGTTTGCCGTTTGATGGCAAAACGATAGAAAGAGACAAAACATCAAGTTCTAACTGTAATAAAACACGACATTGCATATGAAATAGCACTTATTGTAATAATTTTGCCATTTTTTACAATCATGCGTAGCCTGCATTAAAGTTTATTTACAGTATATTAAAAATCAATTATTTACAATGTTCGATACATTTGAATAACGTATTTATTTTTCATTTCAAGCTCATTTCGTATTTAATTCGGTGTATTTAGTTTGAAGCATATTGTTGACGTTTGGTTGCAATCCATGTCTGGCACTTACATTTTGACACATTCGTTTTTGTTTATTATTTGACAGCTGCTAAATCAGTTTGGGTATAAAAATATGGGGTACGCTTATTTAATTTTTGGTTTACATAACTGCTGTAAGTTTTTATTTGTAAGGAAGGATGCAAAACTGAAAAATATAAATAAAAATAGAATTTTTGCAGTTGCTTGGATTTGAACCCAAGACCTATGGATCGAATGCACTAGGTGCGGTAGCGCCAAGAATATGCCTCAGTGTCAACTTCAACCGTGTTGTCTTATCGCTTCACATTAGTTTATTTACGTATCACTTTTACATACCTAGGTAAGGTAAAAATTTTAAAAATGTTAATATGCATATGGTCCTCTTTTATATATACACGGGCCCGCCCGACGCGGTCTTCCCCGAAACGAGTGACGAACGAAACAGTGGCAACGCAGTCTTATGGAGCGGAAACGAACGGCGGAAATGACGGACAGGCACTTTTTGCTACTCTCTTAAAGCTCGCGATGTTATTGTTGTGTGATGCAAGACAGTATGCAAAGAGCGTGCCGAGCGAGCCCAACAATTTGTTAAACTATCAATTTATTAGTTGATTTAAAAAGCACAAACTAACGAGCTATTCACATAGATTTAAACGTGGCAACTAATAGACAGCCTTTGACAAATAATCGAGAGCTGAACATGAACGTGTGCATATGGTGGAACGCTAATTACTTATACTATTGAGTAGTGGCAGAATTTCGAAAATCGGAATGCATTTGATAACATACAAAATCGTTAGCTTAAAATTGTACCTATACAGGGTGGTTGTAAATCAGAAAACAGCAGTTCAAATTAAAAGAGCACCCTGTATATAGCAATAGTTCCGCCTGAATAATCGAGTATCGCGAGAAAAATTCTTAGTTAATTCATTCTCTAGCAATCGCTTGGCGATCATAGTTTAGTAAAACTGTTTCCATAAAAACAAGCTTAGGTAAGTAGCTTAACATTTCAGTGGGTTCACACATTTCTTTCTCACATTAACTCACTAATTGTAACGAAGTCGAAAATCTGAAAGGTTTGAACCGCCTGAGCCTCGCTCAGCGTCCCTATGAATCTTACATAAAACAGATTTGTTTAGCAAAAACAGTCAAGTAGTGAACTGGATTGCTAACAACAGATTTCTGCAATATCTTACAATCTGATTATGTACATTACACTGAGGTCGTGCACCAAAGCGTCACTTTAATTGATTCATCTCATAGAGCGATTGAAGCTTGGATACGTGGCGAAAGTGGACTACTGTTTGGAAGATTTTAAAAACTTGGCGGTAACATGGCACTATAGCTTAGATGCAAATTTGGCAACATTTACGTTTCCATATGGGTTGCCCACCTTCACCCATAATCAAATACAGTGTGAACACACAGGGAATAAAAATGAAACTACATTCCATACGGATCTGAACAAACATTGACTTAAACCTCAACATAATCCAAATTAGAAGTTGAAGAGTTCTCACCAACTATGTACTAAGTGAGTGGTCTTAATAAATTTATGTAATTATGGAAAAGATATTTTTAATATGAATAATAAATAATTCTGTTTGTTTGAATAAAATGTGCAGTCTTTATGCATATAGACAAGAAATGCTTTAATTGCCAAATATCTGGACATGTCAGAAATTGGTGTAATAGACTTTCCGAATTGTTTAGAAGTGATTAGGAATTTTTTATCTACCTATGTAATTTAAACGATACATTCCCTTGGTCACTTGGTTTCCACAGTTTAATAGCAGTTAACTGCTCCAAGCATTCGAAGCATTTTCTTTTTACAAGATATGGTAATATTTGTCATGAGATGGCAGAGGGTCTATAGTGACTTCTAAAACAAATTATAAGTAATAGCACAAAGCTTAAGGGAGTTACTTTTAGGCAATCAGAACAAACATGTAGCTGTGGCGCAATTGGAAGAACATATTCTAGATCCAAAATGCTTGTCCATTTTCATTACCTGTGTGTGGACTACACTGTACATAACCTTAAACACTGGGTTATCCAAAACCAACGTTACTTTGTATAAGTATTTAAAAAAGTCTACTACCGTCGATCCTGGCTACAAAAAATCTCAAAAAATTCAGTCGCGTTATACAAAACCCGTTTCCATAATTTTGAGTAACCCTGCATGGTCCTGGTGACGAGGCCAGTCTGTATGAAGTAAATCAGTTAGAGTAACGGGAAGCAAAGTTTGAAGAAGACAAGTAGTAGTCGTCGCGCCTAACTGTAAAATTGTGCCAATAGCTGCGGTTGGTTGTGGAAGCACTCATGGTCTAACCCTTGGCATTGTTAGTTGCGCCGGAAGCTGTGTTGAATTGGTTTTGGAAGTACGATTCGAGAAGCCCTTTAGGTTACAGAAGGAGTATCGCTATTATAAAAATTTGGCAACAATAATTGATCCCATTTCTCACTTTGCTTTCGTGCGTTAGCAGAATTCGTCAGCTAAATAGAATACCTCCCATTAATTATTATCTCAAGTTGTGCTTTGGATTCCGGGATAAATTTCAAGCGGGGGTGATGCTGTGCTACGGCTCATTAGCAACTGTTATTGCCAATCCCAACATCCTCAGCTGGCGCGGGCACTAGGCAATGTCTTGTTAAATTTAGTATAAAATTTTTACTATCTTTATCACATTGTACAGAAATCTCCCGTGTAACCACATCGGAGATGATCAGATAGATGCCCTGTGATTCGTGTAAATAGCAGGAGATGGTACTATTGGCCCTTGAGGGGGATGAAGTTCATGCATTGGTAACACTGGTAATAAATGTCTAACTGTTGATGATCTTCTTCCGCTATATCTGCAAAAACGCAACAGTTATTAATGCTGCCCTGGTTAGTAGGAAAGCACTTGCCTATGCCTAGTAAAACAACCACAAGAACACGAACACACAGACTGGTCGTCAGGCTCTATTGACGTCGTTTCTGTACAGTGATGACCTAACTGACCACTTAAAATTGATCCGTTCGCTGTTATCACATCCCCTTCTAACCTCACCGCTCCAGCTAGTGCCTGCAACAAAGTCAACGTTTTTAACATGTATCGAATGTTAAGTAACTTGACCAACCTGCATGGCTTGAGCCTCGTCCCTGCGCTCGTCCTCGGTGTTCATAGTAACGAATCTCAGTACCAGCAGATTAAGCGATGCTGCGACGATCGCCAGTCCGAACAGGATGAAGATGAGTGCAAACATAACGTATTCAGGTTTATCACTTAGGGCGCTGTCTTTTTGTAGGGCCACCTAGAGCAAAAAGGTCGTGAGAGGTACCTTGATAAAGGGACAGAGTTAGGTCAAGAGTATTTCTAGAAGAAAATACAACTGCAAATGACATTCTCCCTATTTTGAAGAATAATAAAAGCTTTGAAGATGTTTCTATGGGTCATGTGGTATTAGTATTTTCTAAGCTATACAATATAAGATTCTTTAGATCTGAAGAAAGTCTGAACTATGGTATAAGGTGCTGAGCACTCACCATGTCTCCGAAACCTATGGTAGTAAGTGTGATGAAGCAGTAATACACCGAGTCGAAGTAGGTCCAACCTTCGTAGCGCGAGAAGGCAGCAGCACCACCCGCTATCGTTAAGGAACTGAGCGTCGTCACTACACAGATCAGATCTAGTTCCGAGGCTTCTTTTTGCCGGCAGTGCAGGGAAGACTTTACAGATCGTATTATTACACTGAAAAATGTAATTCAAAGAATTATATTCAGTAATAAAAGATAAAGCAAGGGCGTAAATATAACGTATTATTAATTTATTGAAAATAGTCATATGCTCATGATGGTATGGACTAATTGTGGCAATAGACTGTCCACAATGTTGAAAAGTACAGAAAATCCAAGAAGAATATTTAGCAACACGAATGCCTGGAAAGGAGCTACCAGAAAAGAAGAAGAAGAAGAACAAGGTGTAGCTTACATTGCTTGGAAAGCGTATGATCGTACTGCTACCAGCTGAAGTTGTACAAAGTCTGTAGACTACAGGCAAAAATAAATATAAAAAAAACTGAAATGCAACAAACAGCACAAGTAAAAACTCTTAATCTATGAAGAGAAGTCAGTTGTCCAAACATGGTGAAAAATAAAGTAAATCTTAATTTTGAAAAATGACTTTCGACCTCCTTAACTTGTTTTGTGTACTTAAGTCGGACAATGTAATGCTTACAATTTTTAGTAGTTTCTATTACTTGCTCCTTCAGAGCTCTCGTAGCTGTGGGCTCCTTTAAATCATTACATAGATATTAACTGCACTCCTGATCACTGGATGGAAGAAAATGCTGACATTCTATAGTGATGCTTTAACTGTTAAAATCAAGAGAAAAGATAAGAAGTGGTTGATTATATCGTGTGTTCCATAAAAAACTTGTTTAGGGTAGGCCTTGGAAAGAAAGATAAAACATTTTCATGTCTTAACTTAAGTCTGTAGGTGAATGCCAGATTGCATTTTGTTTATGAAAGCATTCCACTGTGACAGGCAAATGTTTACACTGTATTAAGTTTAATTGTATCAAGCAAAAAGGAAAATAAGATATCATGTAAACAACAACGAGTGTAATAATCATAACGGTCAATAAAAATTGTTTTTGTATATTTGTATATTGTATGTATATTTTTAGGGAAATAGTTCAAGGTGAAGATGTAATTTAGTTGTCTCTGACTTATGGTAGTTTATTTGCTTCAATGGGTATATTAAGTTACGGCAAACTTCAATTTGTTCATGGCATGCTGCGAATCAGTTTTTTTTTGGAACACACGATATACTCATTACAGAGAACATTCTGCTTTGCCTGCAATTTAGACAAGATAAATAGCGATTCCAGCAGTGTAGAAAGATATTATTACAGTATTATTTGCATCTTGCATCTACTAGAATGTGGTCACAGTAAATTTGATTGTAGATGCGGAAAATATTTCTGAGCAACAGTTGACTGAATTGATCGCTGCATTAATATTCTACTCGGGAGACCTGGTGATTATAGGAAACAAAAGGTTATACGGTACCCGTTTCCTATATGAAAATTAATGAAAACAGTTCTTGTACGACGATTTATGTATACGGAGATGTTTTATAATATCTTCTATTCTAAATATTTTAACATTCTCGTTATTTTATGAAATTTGAAGTCGACACGATACCCGCGTACACGGTTCCGTCACTTCCAATGCTTATGGTTTGCAAATTTTCTTAGTGAAGTGTAAGTTCGGTTATTATAATTATTGTGACCTAAAATATTGTATTTAAAGCGTATACACTGAAATTAATAAATAAGTGTTTTATCACGGAGGACAGGTGGCAGTCGTGGCGGTAAATTTGAAAATCGAGTGTTACCGGGGGCGTTCAAATAGTATGCGCGCATAAATTTAAGTAAGATAGCAGGTGTTTTAAAGTTAGACAAATATCTCTGATTCTGAAGAAAACCCTTGCGCGAGTAATAAAAAGAGAGAAAGAGAATATGATGAGTTGTTTGATAAGAGCAAGAAAATCAGAAACAAAAGCAAAAGTCGGCATCCTCAGATAAGGGGCAAGTAATGATAGGTTAGACAAAATGGTGAAAGTATTATTGGAAATAAAATGGGATATGAAAGCAGAAATAGGATACATGAAAGCGGAACTAAAAGAAATTAGAAAATAACAGCAGGTATTTAAAGCTGAGATTATGCAGTTAAAACTGGAAATGTAATAATATTGAAAGAACATGGTGCAACTAAGAAAGAGTTACAAAATGCAGCAAAAAAGGTAGCGCAACTTGAAACGAAAGCAAAAGAAAATGATATAGTTTTGACTGGAATACTCGTAGATACAACAGACGCAAAAATTTCAAATCAACAATGAACAAGTTTTTGGAGCAGAAGCTGAATGTTGATTCAAATATCAAAGCACTGCTCAAACTTGGGGTAAAAACTTGCCTGGTGAAACTGGATAGTCAGAAAGATAAGGAATTCATCATGTCAAATAAATCAAAACTGAAAATGCACGAGGGACGTTAAATATATATTAACAACGATCTAGCAGAGAAGGAAAGAGAGGTGCAAAGACAGATTAGAACAAGAGCTAAGAAGGAAAGAAAGAGTAGTGAGAATGTCAAACTGGGCTCCAATAAAGTTAGCAACGATGATGACAAAACTTCGAAAACGAATTAGCGTATGGAATATAACTAAAGACCAGATAAGACGTAGAAAATAAGATTATGGAATGTACAGAGTATTCATGGAAAAGAAGATGAGTTTATATCAGAATTTGAAGCAGGTAATTTGAGAATAATAGGTATTACGGCCACGAAAAAAAATGGAAAAGAATGCATAAGGGCGAGAAATGAACACAATGGTTTATTCTGGAATTGATGTATTGAAAAGAGCCAAATCTGGAATGGGTGTATTAATTCCCAAAGAGCTTGTAGATTATATAGGTAATTGGAAATATATTTCTAAAAGGATTATTGGAGTAGATATGGGTAAGACGAATAGTGGAAAAATAACAATTATTTTGAGATATGGACCTTCAGAAATGATTCTAAAGAGGATAAGGATGTATTCAGGGAAAAACTCCAGCAGGAAGTTGATAATATACAACACAAAATCATGGTAATTAGAAATTTTAACGGACGGGTTGGTAAAACACCCAGTGGGAATTTTTGGAGAGAACCATGTAAATAATAACGATAAGCGTGTCATAGAATTTTATATAGATAACGTACGTAAGTACACGAGATTAATGGAAAATAAGAATGAAAAATCAATTATTGATTTAGTATTAGTACAAAGTAAGCATAGTAGAGAAATTAATGATGTACTAGTAAAACGAGGACGAGAAATTGGTAGTGACCATACTTGGTTGAGGTGAGAATAAAAAACAACTCCAAGTTGATCAAAGAAACAGTCCCAGAAAATTGCACATTTAACCAACCAACTATAAAAGGGCAGAAACTACAAGATGGGAATATCAAATACAGATACAGTATAAAATTGGATGACGAGCTTAGTGATATAAATTGGGAAAACATAGAAGATCTTGAAGAACTGTGGAATTTGTATATCTGCAAAGTGGCCAAAGACGTGTGTGGCGTAAAGTATGGTAGAAAGATAAAAATTCACGGCATGGTAGATCTATGAACAAAGAGACACAGAAGAAGGAACGTATCTGGAAGAATATCTCAATAATAGGACAGAACAGAAATATCACCGGTACAAAAAACAGAGAAAAAGGGTTAAAAAACTAGTACAGCAAGCAAAGAGAGATATCTGATAGGAATTTGGAAATAAAATGGAGGAAAATAGTGGGGGAAATGCAAAGATATTGAATAGAACGTTAAAAACCTAAAAAAAGACACTCTTTGTGGATGGAAAAGAACATAATCATAATTTCGTAACACTGGAAATACTGGAACACCAGAATATTTAACAGTAACTGAAGTCGAAGAAGCAGTGGAGAAATTTAAGAACGGGAAAGAGACTGGACAGGACAACATTAGGACTGAAACGAGTAAAAAGTATGGGAAGAAATGGAAAAGAACTTTTACATAAAATACTAAATATAGCCTGGGTCACAGGAAAAGTCGTTAGGGATGGCAGCTATATTACCAATTTATAAAAACAATTGATCCCAGAAACTGCACTAACTACAGAGGAATTTCCTATCTTGGGGTAGTAAGTAAAGTATATGATATAATACTGAAGAAAAGACTTGATGAGAACTATGATAAGTTTGGATTAGAGAGAGAAACCACAGACCTAATATTCAGTTTCAGACAATTAGCTGAAAAGACACTTCCACATCATAACAATTTATCCTTATGCTTTGTGGATCTGAAACAGAGCTTTGATAACGTTCCAAGGGAGAAAATATGGGAGGTTTTGGAAAAAAGGAATGCCAACTTTATCGCTATTCAGAGCCATTAAGCGTATCTGCGAAGTTACAAGAAATGTAATACCAACAACTAATTGGGTATCAAAGGAGTTCATAACTAACAAAGGGGTACGACAGGGAGGATTGTTGAGTCGTTTGTTGTTTATTATAATGGATGAAATTTAAAAAATGTAATTGTGAAATAAATGGAGCAAGAGTAGGGATAAGCAAGTTGTGACCAGTAGTGTTTAAAGAAACGATTTATTCCGATGATTTAGTGATACTAACAAACACGGAAAGTATTTACAAAGGAATGTAACAATCTGGAATAATGCAATAAATGAGTACGGTATGCAAGTAAATACAGATAAAACCCAACTCATGACTATAATTGAATCAAAAAACAACTATTCGCATTAATAATAGAACAATACAACAAATTGATAATTTCAAATATTTGGGATCAGAAATTAATGCAAAAATAAAAACAGCAAACAGGCTTTACTACGCTCTCAATAAAACAAACTAGAAAACGGTAAACAGTATGGAAACTAAAGCTAAAATATTTAACCCTACAGAGGGCCCGCTCGGTGTCACAGACCGATGCTATATTTATTTCTATTTATTTCAGTAATAATAGGCTGCATAGCTTGTCATCTCTCAGTAGCTGCCTAATTCTGTTGTTGGAACGTTATTCTACCGGAAGAAGACTGCAGAATTTTATTAGAATTATTTCATTCTACTTGCTATTAGGGATACTTTCAATAACAAAGGACTTAGAAGCAATTTTGTGTGACTATGCGTAATTTCGTGAACGACTCAGGATGGCGGATATCTCAACAGCCAATCAGAAAGATGACCAAAATTGACCACACTGCCCTTATATATAGCCACTGTAGGTCTATCAGACCAACCCGCCCTCTGATGTTCAAAAATTTCAAGTGTCCCTTGTAGTCTCACCTGTTATAACATACGGCAGTAAAACGTGGGTGTTGAATGACAGAGCCAAGAGTAGCTTACAGGCCAGTGAAATTAAATATTTACGAGCAGCAGCAGGTGTTAAGTACTAGAGGAGACATAATTAACAACAATACAATTCACGGATGGTTTAAAGTGAACTCACTGGAGAATAAAATTGAAAAGAGGCAGTTAAAATGGTAGAGTCATCTCACCAGAATGAATGAAAACAGGACAGTGAAGAAAATATAGAAAATGGGCGTGGATAAGAGAAGAAAAAAAGGAAAACCCAGGAGAACTTGGAACGAGGAAATAGCCAAATACTACAGCAAAAGGATCTAAACTGGAGACAAGCTGATACATTAGCGACGGACAGGAGTAGATGGAGAAATATACTGCACATTCACACCTCTACACCGTAAGGTAGAAGAGGACCGATTATGTATAATCATCTCGTGATCTTATGTTAAGAGATACCATCTAAGTAAAATATCTTATAAAACATGATAGCCAACTAAAAACTCGTATTTATAGTTGGTGCAACTGGTCATAAATAATATCAGTTGTTGTTTGGCCTGCAGTGAAATTAATCGTAAAAATTATAACGAAAACTCAAATGATGAAGAAATTCAAAATAGAAATAGCAGGTACTGCCAACTGGGATAATAAAATTAATAGTTGGCAATATTTATGTAAAAATAAAACTTGTAGCCCCCAATATATATTTTTTAAAATTTTCACAATCAATTAGTAAATAACGAGTTGGAGTTTATATAAACACACCACTCCGCTATCTGCTAATAGCTTCAGAAACATTTGACATTATGTATCTGGATTTGAGAGACTACTTATCGGTTGCTGGAAATAACTGCAGGTGTCGAATATGATGCACAAACTTTAAAATGCAATGATTATCAACGTGTAAGGTAAAGTTTTGTGCATTCAATGATATGCAACACAACTAAAACTTTGAAGTTTTAACCACTCAGAAAGGCAAATTTATGGAGAGCTGACATAAACGTGCATTACTCAAAACCTTCATTTCAACATGAACAAATGACCCTCTACCCGAAAAGTAAAAGAGACTAACGATTGTGAATGAATCACGCTAGCTAAACAATAGGTAAAACACTAATCTAAACATGTAATAATAATAAAGTTCTTATTTTTCTTTTATATAATCGAATTTTGATTAAGTTAATAATATATATGGTTACAATAAAGAAATGAGTAATGTATTAATTACTTAAAGATTGAGGACAACGAGGTCTTATTAGGTTTCTGGTTGGATAAAATAATAACTTGGCTTGTAATAAAGTTAATGATCAAAATTACAACAGTATCCTAAATTATCTAAAATTATTACGTGAACACAATTTGCAACACAAGAGACGCATTTGAAGAACAAGGTTGGTGCTGCCTGATTAATTATCTCTGTCACTTGCAACTCCAAGATTTAATAATGATACTTAATTTGCGGGTCCTCGTCAGGGTTTGCAAAAAGTCGAGCTGAAACAATGCTACCTTTTAAAAAACAGGCAAATAAAAAATGAGGGACAGTTGGAATATAAAATACAAGGATATTGCCACTGACATCGGCGGAAGAAGATGCGTGGAATCACGGAACTTTATTAGGAAGGTAATATAGAATGAAAAATACCAACAACATACCACAAAAGATATAATTACGTAAATTGATTCAATATTGTGAGAGTCCACTATCCTAAAACAGTAATCAATACGCAGAGGCAAACGAACAAATAGTAATGAGGAGAAGAAGTTCTAACAAGTGCAGAATAGACAAGGAAAACAATAACCCAATTTAATAACGAAAAAAAAGGGATTCAACAGGACTGTGGAAACTAGGACAAATTTACGCAACAAGTACATTAAGAAAATCATATCGAATGATCTTCAAAAGCATCGTAGAAGACAAATATGGAGACAGAGAATAAGAAAAAAAATTGTATTCTGAGCCAATAAATCTTGTACAGACAGTATATTATCAAGAAGGAATCGAATATTAAATTATTCAATTATTTTGAGGCTATGATCAAAATGGATTATGAAGAATGACGTATAAAGGAAACTAGAAACTATAGTAAGGGTGAGAAACGAAAAGTGAAAAGAAAAATTGGCATGGAAGGAACTATCAAAGAAGCAGCAGCTTTGGTATAGGTACGTAAGGAGAATGAACGATGACAAGCTGCAAGGAAAATCATGAATTAGACATCAAGGAAACGGAGAAGGAAAATATGAGCTAAATGGATTGGAATGAGAAAATAGAAATTACACGTTGGACAACGTCAGAAGAGGTTATCAGACTATGTATCTACGATCAATCGAGAAGTTTTTGGTATTAACCTACAATAAAAGATTGGGCATAGAAGGAACCATAAAAGTTGGAATCAAGGGAAAACAACTGCTTTGGTATAAGCACTTAAGGAGAATGAACAATAATACGCTGACAAGGAAAATCACAAGTGGACATCAAGTGAATGTAGAATGAGAGGGCGACAGATTAACACATATACAAAAGGAATATAAATGTACGAGTGAGGGAACCTTAAGAAAAGAGGATAGGGAAAATCAAAGGGAATAGAGTTTAGGTTTTGGACAACGTCGGACTGTGTGCATATATGATGAATTGAGGTTTGGTACTCACCTATTTAGCCTATTAATAAGCATTAAGGAAAACTAGAAGCTACAAAAATAGATACAAAGAGACGGACTGCAAGAGTAGCACGCTTATAAAGAGTAAGAATCGAGACGAGAAAAGATTTGGCATAGAAGGAAGCATATAAGAGGACGTCAAGAGGAAATAACTGAATTGATATAGGTATGCAAGAAGAATGAACGATGACCAACTCTAAGGAAACTCATGAGTTGTACATAAAGGGAACGGAAAAGAAAGTGGAAATCAAGGGTAATATGGGTGGAGGATTAATACAGTGTACAAGTGAAAGAAGCCAAAGAGAACAAGATAGGATACATACCAGAAAATAAAACTTAAGCTTTGAACAACGTCCAGGAGAGGTTATAAGCCGACTACGTACGTTAGATCAATGGAGAAGGTTTTTTATTAACCTATTTACCCAGTTAGGAAGGAAACTAAAATCTGCAGAAATAGATGCAATGAAACAGACTGCATGAAGATCAAGTTTGGATAGAATCTGAAATGAAGAAGACAAGAGAAGAGAACAAGAAGATTGGGCATAGAAGGAACCATAAGAGAGAACATCGAGTGAAAACAACTGCTTTGGTACGAGTATAAGCGTGTCAAGAAATTAGCAATAACAGGCTGTCAAGGAAAATCATAAAGTAAACATTAAGCGAACGGAGAAGGAAAGGGAGACTAATTAATACACAAACAAAAGAAATAAAAAAATTTACTACTGAGAAAAACCTAAGAAGAGAGGAAAGAGTAAATAAGAGAGAATAGAGTTTAGGTTTTGGACAATGTCGAAAGACGTTATAATTTAACTGTGGTAGGTATATTCAATGTAGAAGGTTTGGTGCTTAACTATTTAGCCTATTAACACGCATAAAAGGAAACTAATAGTTACAGAAATAGGTACAATGGGTCGAGTTGTAGGAGTAGCATCCTTGGATAGAGAAGAAACAAATAAGGGAAAAAATAGAATAAAGAGAAAACCATAAAAGAGGAAAGGAAACAACTAATTTAATATAGGCAGGCAAGAAAAACTGTATTTGCATATGTATGACGAATGGAGAAGGTTTTGATTCTAACCTACTTAATCCATTAACAAGTATGAAAGGCAACTAGAAGCTCCATAAGTAAATGCAACGAGATGAGCTGTAGCAGTAACGCTTAGATAGGGTCAGAAACGAAGATGGGGGAGGGGGATTTGGAATAGGGGCAACCATGGATGACTATAAGAGGGCATCGTGGGAAAACAACTGCAATTTAAGGAAAACGAATGATGAGAGGCTCCCAAGGAAAATGCCGAAACGGACATCAAGGTATTAGAGGGGAGGGACATCAAAGAATACATGGTTGAAAAAATAAGAAAATGTATGAGTGAAATAAATCTAAGAAAGGAGAATTGGATCATTCGAAGGGAATGGATGTTAGGCTTTGACAATTGTCGATGTGTATAGCCTATTAACACGTAGAAGGAAAACTAGAAGCTAGTGAAATAGATGCACAAATTATCAGGTTTAGATAGACTGAGAAATAAAGTAGGCATAAGAAGAATGGATATAGAAGAAACCACAAAAGAGAACATTGTGACCAAATAACTAATATAGTAAGGCACGTAAGAAGAATGAACGATAACAGACTCCCAAAGAAAATCATAAACTGGATATCAAAGACACGAAGGAGAACATAAACGAGAGAACTAAAAAATGTAGGGGCGAGAGAAATTTAAGGAAAGAAGATTGAATAAATCAAAGAGAATAGAATTTAGGTATGAAACAACGTCGGAAGATGTTATTACCGGATAACATGTTTGTATGATGAGTCGAGAAGAATTTGGTACTCAACTACTTAGATTAAAAAAAATAGGAGAAGAAAATAAGAACATGTCTGAGTAAGAAACCTAGGAGAAAAAATAAGATAACTCAAAGAGAATAGACGTTAGGCTTTATATAACATCGGAAAATTGTCTGTGTGTGTGAGGAATCGAAAAAGTTTTGATACTCATTTATTTAGCCGTATGAAAGGAAACTAGAAGCTACAGAAATAGATGTATTGAGACGGACTGCAGGAGTATTACGTTTAGTTAGAGTGAGAAATGAAGAAAAGAATAAGCATTAAACGAACCATAAATGAGGGTTTTGAGAAGAAGCAACTGTTTTGGAATAGGCATGTAAGAAAAATGAACGAAGCTTCTAAGGTAAATTATGAACTGGACATGAAGGGAACGAAAAATGTATAAGTGAAAGAAACCTAAATACAGAGGATTTGATAAATAGAAGGGAATAGAGTTAGGCTTTGGAAAACATCAGAAGGGGTTGTAATCCGAATGTATGTATGTATGATGAATCGAGGTTTTGTTACTAACCTACTTCAGTCATGAACACGTATGAAAGAAAACTAGAGGCTACATAAACAGATGCACTGAGACGGACTGCAGGGTAACACGCTTAGATGGAGTAAGAAACAAAAATGCTAAAAGAAGAATGGGATAAAGGGGATATCATAAAAGACAACATCAAGTGGAAGTAACTGATTTGGTATAGACATATAAAGAGAGTGAATAATGACAACCTCCTTAAGGACTAAGGGACTAAGAGATTAAGAGGCTAAGGAAATCATAAGCGATCATAAGTAAGAAAAACTTATGGGAAGAGGATTGAATAAATGAAAAAAGGAAGTTAGGCTTTGGACAAATTCGGACATACTGTATGTATATATAATGAAACGAAAAGGGTTTGGTACTAACCTCTAGCATATTAACAAGTACAAAAAAAACTAAATGCCATAGAAATTGATGGAATGAAGCAAACTGCAGGAATAGCACGTTTAGATAGACTAGGCGACGAAGACAGAAAAAGAAAGATGAGATAAAGAGGAAACTATAAAGGAAGGCATCAAGAGGAAATAACTGATTTAGTATACGCACATAAGAACAATGAACGATAGCAGCCTCCTCGAGGACTAGGAGACTAAGAGGTTAAGGGAAAAGGAATACAAAATGTATAAGTGAAAGAAACCTAAAGAAAGATGATTGGATAAATAGAAAAAGTAGAAGTTGGGCTTTGGACAATGTTGGAAGGGGTTATAATCCCACTGCATGTACGTCTGATGAAACGAAAAAGTTTTGGTACTAACCTACTTCAGCCATTAACTTGTGTATGAAAAGAAAACTAGAAACCACGTAAATAGATGCAATGAGATAAACTGTACGGGCACCACGCTTAGCAACAGTAAGCAACAAAGAAGGGAAAAGAATAATATGTATAGAAGGAACCATTAAAAAAGGACGTCGAGAAGAAATGATAACAAGCTTCCAAACAAAATTATGAACTGGACATCAAGAAAACTGAGAAGAAGAGGAAGATCAAGGAAATATGGGAGAAAGGAACAAGACAATTTAGAAGTTAAAGAAACCTAAGGCAAGAGAACTGTATAATAGAAGAAAATGAAAGTTCGGTGTTTTAAAACATCAGACGAGGTTAGTTATAATCGGACTGTATGAAGAAAGAAAAAGACGAATGGGAATAAAACCATAGAGGACCGCATGAGGGTATCTAAGGAAAACAACTGATTTGGTATATTCATGTAAGAAGAATGAATGATGGTAGGCTCTCAAGGAAATTTATGAATCGGACGTCAGAAAATAGAGGAGAGGAAAAGCAGAAATACATGGTTGAAGCGAATAAGAAAATGAGTGAAAGATATCTAAGCTTTGAACATCGTCGGAAAACTTAAATCTCACTAAATGTATTTAGCCTCTTAACACGTATGAAGGGAAACTAAAAGCTATAGAGACGGGCTGCAGGAGTATCACGCTGAGATAGAGTGCGAAATAACGTAGGGACAAGAATAATGGGCATAGAAAAAACCGCGACAGAGGGGATTAAAAGAAAATAACTGATTTGATTTAATATGGGCACGTAAGGAGAATGAACGATAACAGACTCCCAAAAATAATCATGAACTGGATATCAAGAAACCAGAGACCATGAAAATGGGTTGAAGGAATACGGAAAGCTATGAGCGATAGAAACTTAAGGAATTTAGTTTGGTAGGATTTGGTACTCACATACTTAGACCAGGGACATATAGGCGAAAGGAATTAGAAATTGTATGAGTGAGATAAACCTAGAAGGAAACCTTAGGATAAATGAGAGAGAATGGAGGTTAAGCTTTATACAAGATCGGAAAACTGTCTCTATATATGCGGTTTTGGTACTTAATACTTAGCCTATTAACACGTATAAAAAGAAACTAGAAGCTACAGAAATAGATGCAATGAGAAAAACTGATGTGTATCTCGCTTAGTTATAGTGGGAAATGAAGAAGGAATAAGATTAGGCATAAAAGAAAGCACGAAAGAGTACATAGAAAGAAAACAATTGACTTGGTATGGGCACGTATAACAAATGAACTATAACAAGCTTCCAAAGGTGATCATAAAGCAGACATCAAGGGAACAGAGAAATGCGCATGAGGCAGGAACAATAAAATGTATGAATGCGGAAAAGAGAAGAAGATTGGATAAGAGAATGGAAATTAGGCATCGAACAACGTCGGAAGACTTTATAATCCCACAATGTGTATGCATAATAAATTGAGAAGGTTTTGTTACTCACCTACTTAGCCTATTAACACGTTCTCCTATGCTTTGGAACATAACTAATCCTAGAGGGATGCCTATCATAGCGTAGCACATGGTGAAGAGCTTCCCACCAACCGTGCTGGGAGTAGAATGGCCGTACCCTATGGTGGTCAATACCGTGGTGGCGTAGTAGAAAGCTCCCGCAAACTTCCACTGCCTGCCCGCTCGGTGCGGCTCCGACTTGAGCACCACCGTCTCCATGATCTTGAAGTCGTCGTTACTTATGTTGTACTTGCGTCTAATTATGGATTCGATTTCTGCAAGAAAAAGCTGCAGTCGCTGCCATATACTTCGAAGGGGTTTACCTTGAAGAACTTCCTTCCGCTTGGCTTCAGTTTTGGATTCGAGAGAGTCGAATACGGCGGCGCCGATCAGCAAATACGTGAAGGTGCACACAATGAGTGATAGCGTGCGAACGTTTTGCTTCTTCATTCTCTAGCGCACGTCATGCTGAGGCCGGGGGGCTCTCGCGCCGCTAGCTGCCCCCCGCGCACCTTTCTCGCCAACTCCACATTACAACCCCCTGCAACAATAATTAACTCAGTGAGACTGCAGAAATGGTACAGTTTTGGCGAAATCGTGCGCTTTAATTTGATTGGTCCTTCGGGCCGGACCTTTCACTACTAATGTATAGCTCATAAACTAGTCAGCAGTTACCAACATGTTTCTATTTAGTAGGGAAAGTAGATAACATTATTTTATAATAATAAGATTATTAAAAAACAAAACATTTTAGAATCAAATAGATATCAGTGATACAAGAAGAATTATTGACGACACTATAATTATTTAAAAAACAATCGTAAAGCCCCATGAATGAATGCCAACACAAGCAAAACTTTAATGAAATGGAAGTTAGCGCTTTTCAAAAAGGGAGGCAACAGCCGGTCTCAAAATTACAGAGACTAAACAGTGCCCCCAAATTAGTAACGACGATACCCCCTCAAAAATGAAATTCACAAATTACTATTAGTAAAGAGCAGTTTCAATTTAGGATAAACAAGTCTATAACATTTTCCATGCATAAATATAGTTAATCTTGCCACGAATTCAAGGTATTTGATCGAATATGACTTGGTGACGTATACCCAACATTACGAAAGAAAATAATAAAAGATAACAAAGGGAGAAGTAGGAAATCAAATACCGAAGAAATGCACGTATCGAAAGATGTTAGGCAAAGATACTCTCACAGTTCATTGTTGTTCAGCTTGCTAATGGAGAAGATTATAGGGTTTGTAAAAACAAAAGAGGGATGCTGAAAGAAAAGAGACAATGTAAACATTGTTTCGCTGATGATGCTGTTTCAATAGCAGACAGCGAAGATAATTTACAACGGTTACTTCATCAGTTCGTAATATCGTCGAAAATATGGAATATGCAGTACTTGAAAGACAACATTTTATACGATGTAAATTCAGAATGGAAGGAACCGTAATCGAACAAATGATAAATTTATGTTACTTAGAAACCAAACAAATGCAAGCCAGAATATCGGAGTATTTATGAGATGTGTTCTACAAGAATATATAACTCATTTAGGGTGGGCCTTGGAAAGAAATATAAAAAATGTGGTCATGTCTTAACTTAAGTCTGTAGGTGAATGTCAGATTGTATTTTGTTTATGAAAACATCTGTCACTGTGACAAGTAACAGTTTACACTGCATTAAGTTTAATTGTATTAAGCAAAAAAGAAAATAACATTACATGCCATGTTATTTTCACAACAACAACGAGTGTAATAATCATAACGGTCAATAAAAATTGTTTTTATTAAATGTTTTGTATATTTTTAGAAAAATAGTTCAAGATCAAGATGCAATTTAGTTCTATCTGACTTATGGTAGTTCATTTGCTTCAATGGGTATATCTCAAGTTACAACAAACTTTAATTTGCATGCTGCAAATGAGTTTGTGAACGCAAGTCTTGCAGGTAGCCGCTCTGAAGTTTATGAAATGCACTGCTCTTGAGTGGCGGAACGAAAAAAAGTAGCACTTTCACTCACAGTGTTTCGAAAACAAGTGCTATTTGATTCTAATGTGGTTATCAAATTAACTGTATTAAGCTTTATTAAACTAGTAACAACTAATGCGTCAGGAGTGCTTTGGAAAATTTTGCTAACGCATGCCATGTATAATATATTACATTTAGCTAAACAACTAACCACAGTTAAACGCCAAAAGATGGTGTTTAACCCAGTTAAACATTTTTGTGACAATTTTCGTAACTATTTATTAAAACTAGATTAAAAAATCTGAGGCAATTTGTTCGAGCAATAAATCAGTTATTATATAGGTAGTGCTTCAAGCAAAAATTCAGCAACTTAAGCAACACGCGAAGCCGATAACCTCGCATTCCACAACAGTGTCAGCATTTCGATTGTGCAGATCGTATTGGGGAGAAATTAAAGGTGCAATCTACTTCTTAGATAAACAACACAAACTCCAGCGGTGCACTGGAATACCTAATTAACCTCATCACAATTTCTAGGTCACAAAGTTTGTCGTTAAAGCATATTATGTAGAATTAATTTGTATATAAGCAACAAGTTGTGTAAAATAAATCAGTATTAATCTACATGCTATCCAAGTCATAATTTTGGTTGCTGAGGCTGACAACCGGCATAACCCTCAACCCTTACATCAATAAGATCGTTTCCAATCCATAATTTTTGGTCTGCGAAGCTTCACATCGGAGATCTCCTACAACCAGCGTTATTACAAAAAGTCGCCAATACTAACACTACCCCAGGTCGGTACAGATGATTTTGTTTCACGCTCACAATAATGAAATTATGACACCTATTACACTTAATCACAGATTAGAAATTAAACTTGACACCTTGATAGCTCAAGCTACAAGCTACGTCCTATGAAACAACATTTTGGTTAAAGCAGTTTTGACCCGTTTTAAGGTATCCTTTATTTAAAGCACGAACTTTCTGGTGTAAAACATCATAATACGCGCTTGGACAAGAATTTAAAAATAGACAAAGAGCAAATGCGGTTTGCGTTTAAAATAACTCTTGAATGATACACTAATACTCCTATGTAATTATTTTTAATTGCGTGCAAAATATGAAACTAATTGGAATTTAATATTTTAGTCGATATTATTTAGTAAATGTATGGAGCTAATGATAATTGCATTGCACGTGAGTCACTCATTTAATCTATTTTAAACGTTGTAGATATCTCATTCGATTTTGCATTGAAATTATTTCAAATACATAACTAAAACTGAATTTTCAGGTAATAGTAATTCCGTAGTAATGTTATTAGAATATTCGAGTAAAAAACAACATTGAATTTTACGTTAATGCAAATTAGATACAATAATAATCTTGTCTTTGATTTATATTAAGAATATAAAAAAGCTAAACTGTCACTTCATTGCCATGGCATCTAATAGTATATTATATCATGAGGGACTAAAGTGCATCATTAAATCCCGCGAGTGAATATTATTTCCTGAGGGCCCGTAGGGCCCGAGGGAAATAATCATTCAAGGGATTTAGGCATTTTAGTCCCGTGTGATATACGCTATTTTTTGCACTTTTGGGAAAATTATAATCAAGCATTTGAAAAATTTGGAATCTGTCAATTTGGAAACTGACAATTACAATTTTATAATTTTACAGCAGGCCCTGGATAGCCCGAATCAGTTGGCAGTACTGAAGTGTAGCTATTGTCAAATTTGAGATTTCCAGGTTAAGTTTTGCGTCATGTGTGTCAAATGACAAACAAAACCTAACCTACTAACCTCGTGTGTACATACATTTACCATAGTTACGGTAACATTTTTACTTTAGCCCCTAGGGGCTAAAGTAATTACTTCTGTCTCTAGGGATTAAATGAGCAACTTTAGTTCCTGAAATAAGTGACTAAAGTGCCAACTTTAGTCCTGCAAGTGCAAAAAACCCTTTATCTTCCGCTCGTCAGCGGCAGATAGTATTATCTGCCGCTGACGAGATAATTTTCTTCGAATTTTGTTCACAAAGTTGTAAATAATTTGTTATAAAAACGTTTGAAGAAAAAATACTATATGTTATTCGGAGCCAAGGTATCTTTATGTGGCTCGGCTGTACCAGCGTACATAAATCAAACAAGTAGAGACATTCACTGTCGGCTCCTTTGATGTCAAAATTCAAATTTGGATGACCTTGAACGGCTCCTGAAGGGTTTTTAATTGATCACATTAGATTTATTAAAATAACAGATATAGCTATACCTGGTAAACGTATGTCCGTTGTTAAAAAACATATCAAGGAAATTGGTATATCTCTCCTTTTTTTTCTATATTTAATAAAACGCATGTTTTATCCTTTTTATCACATTAGTCGTATGTCGCATACGAATCAGTGGTTTAAACAGACACGAATTCACAGGATTTCAGACGACGATCAACGAAGCATGCTTTGCTGTCAATTTGAAATGTCAAATATTTGAAAATGAAAATTTAAAATGCTACTTGAACATTTAACTTGCTAGCAGACCTACCAGTCAAACTGTTGTTTATATGGTTTTGATTGCTATTATTATCAACCGTAAAACTCAAAGAATCTAGCAAGTGAATATCCTTATCGAGTGAGGTTATAAGGTGTTGACTGTTGAGGTTATATTTTCTAATTTGTGTTTATTTATACGATAACTTCTTTTCTACATTTTGTAGCACCTTGAGACCAAAAAGACTATTTCTGGCACCATGTAACACGAGTTAAATGTATTTTATCCAAGTACCGCTTTAAAGGATAGCGCTATACGTAATTCACGCACTGAGAGTGACAGAAATAGATGGTACGTCTTGTTCAACTATAGCAACGGCACGCCGTATCTTGTACTTATATATCTATGATCACATCATAATTGGTAGCACTGCCAGTAACTGGCTCTGATTGGTAGAACTTTGTGCTGCCATCTGATAGTCAAGCTTAGAAATACCCCCCGAGTCACTGTCCCAGGCACTCTAGACAGGTTTCAACATTTGGCATGAGTGTCTCTACTTGATTGATGTATGTACGCTAGCTGTACTTATCTGCCTCGCAAGCTCGACAGATAACACGTCCAGCCACGCCACATAAAGTAACTTTATCCACAATCACCTTATAATTGAAGCTTTATCCGCACTTATAAACCGTCTAAAGTACCCCTTTATCCACTAGTGGAATAATAAAATTACGTTATTCCACTAGTTGGATAAAACCATGTCACTTACTACTGCATTGTTGGTAGCACTGTCAAGCTATGCCAAATTCGAAATTTGTAGGTTAAGTTTTGCGTCAATCTTTGTCAAATAACACACAAAACTTAACCTATTAACCTCTAGAATTTGACATAGACTGACAATACACTTCAGTACTGCCAAACGTATAACATTTGATCTTTCGGTACTTTCCATATTGTCACTATGACTTTTCATGGCTGTCAATACAAAACGTATGTTTTTTTAGATATTTATTGAGTTGTTGCATAAAACGTTGTATTGCATTCGTGTTTTAGTTGCGTTTTATCCACTTAAGAAAACATTCTTGCCTGGATAAAACACCATCTAAAACACTTATACAATAAATAACTATTTGCTCCTAATAACAAAATATACTATTATCTACAACTGTTAAATAATAAGTGCATTATATATCCAATTCTAAATACAAAAAGACGCTCATATTACATTAGTGAAATATAAAATTTCATATTCCACAGGATATTTTTTTAAATTAGTGGGCTACATTGTCAATAACCGTGATTAACGGCGCGGTGGGCAGGTTAGGCTTTGCGTCAGTTTAGACACAGACTGACTCAAAACCTAACCTGCTAACCTCGAACTTGACATAGACTGACGCAAAACCTAACCTGCTAATCTCCAATTTGACATAGACTTACAGTGTCACCAATTATAATCCGTTTAGGAAACTCCCGTGACATTTACAGTGTCAAATGCAAAATTTTCAGTGAACTTGATAAGTACTAAGTACCTACTATTTCAGCTGAGTGTATTTAACGGTCAGTAACGTCAAACTTGTAGGTAAGGTTATGACTGAGTATATGTTATTTTGCTAAATGTAAATATGAATCGTAGTTTTAGTGAAACAAAGTAAAAACATAATTTATTAATAACTTTAGTAAGTAATCGTGTATTATGCAATCAAATTAATCAAAATGAACTGCAATACTTCAAATGTCAAACTGAAAGTAAAAAACAAAAACTTGAAATTTAAATTGAAAACGGCGCTAACATAAAATGCAAACCTTACTAGCGATTTTCATATTAACCAACTGATAGTGACTTACGTCACGGGAGTTTTCTGAATGGATTATATATACATAGTTGTATATAAAATATTGTATTTGACATGCATATAATGGCTGTATTAAACTTGAATGATTAAAACACTCGCCTTCGGCTCGTGTGTAAACTTCATCCTCGTGTAATATAGCCTACATTATATGCTTGTTAAATAAAATACTACCTTTTACGTCTGGGAAAAAACACGGTTTCTACGATACCAAAATCGTGACAGAAATAATGTATGATTCCCTAGAGTAGAGAAATTTACCTAGAGAGTTTTCATTATGATTGAAACAGCAATTATGTCAAATTCGAGGTTAGCTGGTTAGGTTTTGCGTCAGTCTGTGTCAAAACAGATGCAAAACCTAACCTGATAATCGAATTTGACATAGACTTACACTGCCACCAACTTTAAAATTTAAGAATGTCAATAAATTACGTTTTTAAAAAACCAGGTTTGTAGTTTTAAATCTTCCTGCAACGTGAAAAAATAGTATATGCAATTCAGAGAAACTGCTATTTTGCTTCAGTGCTATGTGACCCTCGGACTTCGCCCTCTGGTCAGAAATTGCACCTCAGCAAAATAACTCATTTTTCTCCCTCATTGCTTAATCTACTATTTTCAACACTGATACTGTTATTTAATGGTCCAGATTTTTAATTCGTAAAAAAATGATAACGCTACTCTTATTTTGGCGGGTAGGGTTAGGTGGTATTAAGGTGCTTGGGTTTTATGTGTTGCGGCAGTAGATCTATCGTTGCATTATCGCCGCCCTCTTATGACGACGCCTGGTGCGGTCGCACCACTCGCACCACCCTAGGGCCGCCCCTGCGTGGAAA
This sequence comes from Agriotes lineatus, assembly GCA_940337035.1. Taxonomy (NCBI): domain Eukaryota; kingdom Metazoa; phylum Arthropoda; class Insecta; order Coleoptera; family Elateridae; genus Agriotes; species Agriotes lineatus. Next base: position 198,493 of record CALNHX010000853.1, read on the forward strand.
GGCCAACGGAGGTAATGGGATGCACGCGACTTACATTACGCTTTTAAGATTACAACTGTAAAATGTCTGTAAATAAATTCAAATTTTTCGTTAATTATAATCAAGTGTAAGGTTAAATTGTAGTTTTGTAGCTACGGTTAATTCGAAACGTGTTTTGGTCCATGACCTTTTGAGAATGTGGACGCTCGTCGTAGTTCAGGTTATTTTACCTGACTGTGAACTTCGTACCCGCAGAATAAGATCGAACCCAACTTTATATTGTAACCGCTGAACGGTCTAATAGACTGCAGTACAAAAAAACTTTAATATAAGCAGGCCAGATGAGCTACTGGAGGAGAGGTGGGCTAAAACTAAAATGATCAAAATCAAATAAGGGCGCCACCAACTTGATTGTTCCTCAACTCCCAAATCTCAATTGAAAGATTCTCCGGCGATCTGGTAATAGCAACTTACATTGAAGGGAGATATCGCAAAATAGTATATTACATACCGAGGTGGAAAGCGTTTCATTACTGTCGAGAAATTACTCGAAACGCGAAGCGTCGAGATTAACTTTATCTCGAGACAGGAATTAAAATTTTCACCCTGGTATACTATTTTACTCACAATCGGTTTTTGTTATTATTTATTTAATTAGGTAAGTTGCAAATAATACGTATTTTTATAGCAGTATAATAAGTCACTTTAGCAAAGGAATCTGCAACGCTGTTGCTAGATAGCATGACAAGTTCATTGAAAGTGTCGTTTAGCTAGCCGGAAAAATCTTTCCCGGCTAGCTGGAAAGTAAAGTAAACAATGACTCGCTTTCCTACTGTTTTGAAGGTTAGAAATGTACCTATTTTTAACCGATTGTGAGTCAATACATATATGGCACACAGGATCTTTGATAAGCTGCAACCTGTTATAAGAAGCTAAATCATAAATGCAGCGCAATTAACGTTATATTTATTTCCAATAACTGCAGACAAATAAGAGGACAGTTCCTCGTACCGATATAAAATATTAAATCTATGATATCTAAAAACCAGGTACGTAATTAATTGAGGGGAATTTAATACCAAAACCGCGTCATATACACAACGCGTTTACAGCCTAACATATGTATTTTAATTTCAAAAGTAAGCTAAAGGCACACATAAACAAAGCTCAAGGTATGTAGGAAATACACATAAAGATCAATAATATATATCAACCCATCAATAAATGATAAACTGGGTATAAATGGTAAAATTTATATATCGTCTGTTCATAAACTTATTCACGCTAATGCATTTTAAATTGCAGAAAATATTTATTTAAATTAAACAAGGTTGTGGCTAATCTGTTGAATTCAGTGTCCTACAAAAAGGAAGTTAAAAAAGGAGTCAAAAATCGTAACTAGAGTCTGTAATCTAGAAATCGATGCTCAAATTCCTTAAATCCATAAAACCCAAATACAAAGATGTATAAATACTACACAGGGAAAACTTCACTTCAGGTGGAAATCGGCTTAACGATCTATTTCCAGTCTTACTGACCGAAAACCATAAAAAACGTGATGAAAAATGCATAAGAACAAATCGCCAGTATGTGCTTCACGATGGAACTCACCATAAAAACGGACATCCCCAGTAATTCCAGTAAATGGTGTTTTCTCAAATTTCATTTAACTAAGCAACGATTAAGGATTGAAAAAATAACGTAGATACTGCAACCACTCAATTATTTATCTATCATAACGGGAGAGACGCGAAGTTCCCAAGTATTGCAATGGATTTTTTCAGCCGGAATTCGTTCAGTTCAAAGTCAAAAGAGAACGGGTGAGCTGTTTCATCAACATAAATAACTCTAGAAAACCTGACCGCAAAAGAAAGTTTCTAAGTGACCGAGTTAGAAGTGGGAGGCAAAACCGTAAATTCGCGAATAATCTATGTAGACGATTCTCCAAAATTCAATAGAAAACGCCTGAAAAGCTAACGCAGTACAAGAGATCACGCCAGTATAGACAAGATAAGCCTAATAATGCAATAAAGAAAATTATCTTGCAAATAAATTTATAAAAGTGTGACAAGGAACATTGCCTGTTACATGCATCCACTTTAAATACATGAACAAAAAATCACTAAGGCAATATCAGAATGTAGCTAACCTCCAAGCGCCAAAGCAGACACTTGATTTTAAATAGGTACATATTGAACTATCAGAGCTAATTAATCAAAATAATGTTTTTATAAGGGCCCAACAAAACCAGAAAACATCACATTCAACGTGAATGAACAGCAGCTAAACTCACCGTTAACCGTGACAGATAAAACCACCTATATCCTTCAAAATTACATGCAATTAAATAGCTTTTAGGAAAACTACAGGTGAGGTAGATAACTAGTACGTTACTTGATGGCAATACAACGAACTTGAATGATTTATAAATTTCCTCTTCTATTTTTGCTTTGGCGTTTCCATGAAAACACTTGCTTGGGCCACCTTAAATATTCCATTCGAAATAAATGGCAAGAGTGTCTCAAACCTCTTTTCTGGATTCCATCAATAATTGTCCCTGTCGCTGACATATTATGTATGATTGCTTCATTTCGAACTTTTTTTAATTTTGATGATCTGGAGTTTGCTTTTAGATAGCCCATTTCGACTGCTGTTATTTGTCTTTTCTCGTTGTTCTTCATGGGTCACACGTTGTATCCACTTGTAAGTATTGTATCAACCATAATTTAACCAATTTTCTTTTTGTTTGTTTTATTTATGTTTAGGTTTCACCAAGTAGAATTCAATGCCCCTGTGACCTTTCTCGTCTCTTGTACTTTCAATGGTATATTTTAGCTGTTAATACCCTCATTGTCAAGTATTATTGCAAAATATTTAAAAAAAATTCTATTTGTCTTACTTGCGCGTCATCATTTATCAACACCTCAAAGTTCGCACCAGAACTCATGAACAACCTTCGTAACATGAACTCCATATCAAATGAGCCTTGTGAGAGGCCCCTCGCCTGCAAAACTTAAGGTGAAAAGGTGAGTATCATTAATGGGTAACCCCATTCCCTGAAAGAAAAGTTTTCGTTTTCTCAACATAGCGCAACTTCCAAATAAATAAGAGTGGAGCAGTATAGATAGATTCCGACAAGACTGATCTTTTATGTATGTTATGTTGTTTTTATACACTTCTTGGACCTTCTTCCTTTTATTTTCTTATAGGTGTTGTAAAGTAAGGTTCTGGCACTTCATTCCATGGAAATATCTCTTTACGAAATCCAGTCATCTGGCACACATTAACGGCGTACTGGGTAATGTGGTTAACATCACGCCTTCGACGACTGCCTTACTTTCGCTACTTCCACAACTATGGTTTCGGTACCCAATTTTTAAAGCGACTGGGTGGGCCGCTTACCAGTTGCCAGGTGTTGGGATTAAACCCCGTACTGTGGCACCGCAGCCTGACGCCCTAACCGCTCGGCCACGCTAGCGATATAGGTGTTATAAAAACTATAAATGATTTGTGCATGATCATTCTGGTGCAGAGCCACTCTGATCTTCTTCAACAGCTGTGCCATTTCATGTCTTAATCTAGTTTGGATTCATCTTCCTCAAAGGCACATTAGGGAACTGTTACATTGAAACTTCTAGTAGTTTGGGTCTCTTTTTCTGCGTTTTTTTTAAAATGAGGTTGAACATGTTCTCCATTCGTTAGGTGCTTTTTAATCAAGTACAACTTCACTAAGTGTTTTAACTGGTCTATCAGTGCCAGGCCTCCATACTGAAATAACTTGGCAGGTATCTCTCCAAGTCCAGGAAATCATTCCATTAATTCTTTCTTGCCGATAAATGAAAATTCTTCAATCCTTTTTAATTAAATTTCGTCTATAAGAAACTCCCTCTTTCTGTCTAATAATAGATATTCATAGTATACCTTCCATTGTTCAATTTTAATCAATGATATTGTGTGGGGAGCACAGCGAACTGTCCAACATGTCCGCTATTAGAAATTTGCAGCCGAGATAGTACAAAAGACAGCAGTAAAAGTGAAACTTCGTGCTATAAATGTGCGCATTATCAGCGAGTGTCCAAGTGACATCACAACACGATATGCAACGCATTGTCTAAAAACTTCAAAATCCAAATTATGTGCTCACATGCGCACCTAGCTTCTGCAATTTCAAAAAGTGCCATTCGAGAACACAGAGCAAGAAAACCAAACTACGGAGATTCCGATATGGCTCAGCTGTCGAGCTTTCAATCTTTTCCAGCGAACAAAGTCATAAGGCAATCAACCTTGCTCGATGACGCTATCACCAAGACGCAATCTGGGTTAAAAAGGACATGGCTGCGGAAGCCCCTTTCGGAACAATAGAACCAAAGTGTCAGACGCGGTTCGCATTCCAAAGTGGCTATGTGTGGTCAACGAGTACCATAGAGGAAATAGAAATATATGTTATTATTGTCCACATCTTATATTAATCATTTGTTATTAGTTATTACTCAGGGTAAAGTAATTTAAACATTGGCAAACAGCCCCAACAAATGACCAACACCTCTAGAACGTTATTTTTTTATTACTTCATTGTTCGTCAAACTTGTTCTACTTCTTCTTTCGTTTCTGCAACTTTGTTAAATTGAGGTGCCACTGTAAAGTAAATAAGTAAAAGCACAAAATATATCTCCTTAGTGATTTCAACGGTCCCGAGTGGTGTAGCTTGAACAAGCGTCCACGTTCGATCAGCAGAGTTAAGCAACGCTGTCTCTGGTCAGAACTTGGATGGGAGTTCCACGGCTGCATCTCTCGGCGCCTCGTGGTACGGCTATCAGGGAAAAAAGTTGGTCCCGGCGGTCATACAACATCATGACAGTCGTTAGTGGGGTTGGAAGTCCTCATAACTGCACAGCGACGCCTATAATTGGCCTAACGGCTGTTGGCTGAGTGCAAATTAAATAAACTTCTTACGAGTGCAACAAAAAGAGAGAAATAAGCTGTTTGACATGGTAGAGCAAGAGAAAGATACTGCTTTCGCCAGTTCGCATGCGGAAGAGCTAGATCTTTGGAAAAGAAACGTAAAGATGGTAATAAAATTTCATTCAATCTGAGTACCCTGAAGTTGTCACATTCTATCAAGAATCTAATTGACTTTCGTCAGCAACTAATGGGCCGCATTAGAAATATTTACAGTCGATGTGTGATCCTACTATTTGAATTTTAATAGTATATTACACAACGAGTGAGAGATGGCACTATTTGCGAGGAATACATTTATTAAAGTGAATGTGTGCTTTTAAGTTAATTAAAAAATATCTTAGTTAGAATTACAGCTGCTTCTAAATTAATAATTATAAAATAGCTGACATCCATACAAAGATGTCCAAGAGTCGGCAATGGATGATTAATTAATATGATGCAATGCAACTTGTCATATAATATCTTGAAACAGTACAATAGTGACAACAGCTAATAAAAGCATGCCGCGACACTTAGGTTATTATTCCTGGCCAACCCTTACGTATTTTTATTTGAAGAGACTTGAAGACAACAGGCACTCTCATTGATCACGTCGTTTAAGACGATTTCAATTGCCTTTTGTTCTACCAATGTTAATTTAATGATAGCTACTAAGAAATTGTTACTCCAAACAACCAGTTTGCTACTGCAACGACGTAGACAGTACAGCCTTTTCAGAACCATGTCAATGAAACTATCACAAACGACATAAAACTCCTTACTTACGAAAATACAAATAAATTATGCAAGTCTTTGAAACAACACATCGTCCAAGCTATATCATAAACTCACAATCAAAACACCATCAATCAAAGGCGACAGCGGATGACAACTGACACATTCAACTTAATACAAAAGAGAAACCCTCTTAAAACGTTTAGTCAACACAGTGAACATAAAGCAACAGAATACAAAGAAATATCCAGACAAATATAAAAACTACGCCGGACAGAAAAAAAGAGCTAGAATCCCATGCCAACAACAATACCAAAGACTTGTTTTAAAAAGTCAAACTGATAACTCGTAAATTCAAACCAGCAATTCGGTCAATCGTCACGAAAGTGTAGCAAAAATACTGTGAACATCTACATGAACACAATCAAAATAAAGAACAAGATAAAGCTACGGATATAGACTCAGTTCCTGTCGAAGCTTTTAAAGAAATAAGATTCATGGTTTTTGAAAATGCTACATAACCTCTGTCAAGGAATCTGAGAAACTGGTATATGGCCAAATGAGTGGAAAACTCGATCTCTGTCACATTATAAAAAAAGGTCCTACGAACAACTGCGACAATTATCGTCTTTTTACTTTCTCGCATACCGGTAGTATAGAGAAAGTATTGTAATCGTCAAAAAAATCGACTTCGAGATGTTGACGAATCTGGACGTTTTAGACCTCCTAGAGTCCGAAAAAACCATTTTTCGAATTATGTCTGTTTGTGTGTGTGTGTGTGCGTGTGTGTGTGAACACGATAACTTAAAAACGAAATAAGCTAGACCCTTGAAATTATGTACATAGTCATTATTCAAAATTTGTAGATTCCTATCAAATTTTGAGCGAAATCGGTTAACCGGAAGTGGCACTTTACCTAAAACAGGTAGCGGTACCTATTCAAGTAAAGTACCAGTTTGCTTCGAGATATTTGAACAAAATTTTGTACATACATTTCTTATGTAGAAAAACTACCAGATATTACATTTTAGCATGATCGGTTAACCGGAAGTGGCATTTTACCTAAACAGGTAGCGGTATCCATTCAAGTAAAGTACCAGTTTGCTTCAAGGTATTTGCGAGAAAGTCTAGGGGAGCACACTCCCGATTTTTGCTTTGATTTCTCACACGAGTAAGGTTTTATTGTATACTATTCAGGCCCGTCTGGAACACTATCTCGCCTGGTAGATATCTCAACAACAGGCTGGATTCGTTAAGGGATGCGCTACGCGAGAGCGCATGTTAAATCTTAGGCAAGTTATTAAAAAGGCTAGTGAATACTACATCTCAACATAGGTACATATGCTCGATTACAGCAAGGCGTTCCATAATCTATAATGTGAAATTGGAAAAACTCTAAAATGTATTACGTAACAAACGACTTCTGAGATTGGACCGTGTCATTATTGAGGTCGAAGAAGACAACGTTTCGCCTATTTTCGTAAGGGGCTTTATCAGGAGGAAATTAAAAGAGCACGTGTAAACCACGCCACAGGTGAAACTCTTTTGCAAGGGAGGGGATAGAAGAGCAAGGTAACTTAATGTGTAAACTACGCCAGAGACGAAACTCTTCTAACGATCGGAAGGAAAAACGTGAGAATTTATAGGAAAGTGCCGTCGCGTTTGAGTGACGGTGGGCGTGGCTTAGACATTTTTCGGACAATGGCCTTGAAAGCCTTCGAAGTCATATCTGATATTATATTACTTACTACGGGAGTGCCTGAACATCTAGTGTATTTTATAAAAGAATTATATACTCTGTTCGGGTGAGAGCCGATAAATATCTCTCTGGAGAATGCATTATAGGCAAAAGTGTTAGAGAATAATGCGTTCTTTCGCCATTGCGCAATAAGAATGAGACAAGTGCTGGAAGAGTGGAATGGTGGTATTTGGTTGTTTAAAAATATCCAACCTTAAGTTTGCAGAGAATACCACGCTGTTTGCCGCTAATGAAAATGAAATCTCCACTTCAAGAGATTAGTGTTCTCTACGGTCTCAAGATTAATTATTATCATCGACACATTCAAAGGATCGGCCAATGCCAGCTTGTAAATAGTCTGACATACCTGGGAGCTTTAATAGACAACAGCGGCAACTGTGAATATGAAATTCGAAGCAGGATACAATCAGGAAGAAAACACCAGCAAAGAAACGAAATATTTTTCTTAGAAACACCGTTTCAAATAGACTTACCGATTGAGCAGTTCAAACTCAAAGAAGTGAAAAGCGTCTTCACAAAAGAAATTAATTCTAAAAAGGCACCGAGCTATGACCTAATTACAGAAAAGGTTCTCCAAGAAGCAACAAATAAAGGTCAAACAATGATTATGTTGATATATTTAACGTTGATATATTTTCCCAATCAATAAAAGGTTGCGGAAATTATTTTGTTATCTAAACTTGGTAAAAACCAAAATAAAGTTACAACCTCTCCTGCCCTTACTTTCCAAAATCATAAAAAAGGTATAATTCCTAAACATCAATTAGTTTTCCGTAACAAACATGGCACAATTGAACAGGTGCATATGATAGTTAATCAAATAAATAAAGACCTAGACGGAAAAAGCTACTGTTCTGTTGCGTTTCTCGATATTAGCCAGGCATTCCATAACGTCTGGCGCGACGGCTGGTGTTATAAATTGTAATACGTGGAACCTGCCACACCATTACAAAATCCTCAAATCGTGCCCAACTAATAAACAATTCCTAGCCACACAACAAAGTGAATACACCAATCTAAACATTATCAAAACTGGAGTAGCCCAGGGTAGTGTTTTGGGCCCTGGCTGTACTTGCTGTATACCAATCACCGGGCTAACCACAGTGGCGACCTTCGCAGAAGATACGGCAGTCGTGGCATCACATATAGACCCTATATCAGCTTCTAGAAATGTACAAGCCATATTGATAAAATCCAAATAGGGTTAAGAACCTGGAAATTATAGTAAACGAAGGTAAATCGTGTTTCTTTGGAACGCTTTACCCCAATTAGTGTTTTACTACTTCGCTCAATCGATTCTGTTTGCTTTTATAAAAAATCTGATTTTTTAACTTGCACTTTAATTATGGGTTCATTTTGTATTCCTGAACTTGGTGTTATTAATACCTTTCAGTCTATTAATGTCGTCGTTTAGAATAAATGTATTGTTGATACTTGATACTAGACGTTATTGTTTTTTGGGTATTTATTACTTATTACCACTTTCTAGCCTATCTTCTATCTCATCTCGACTACTACGTTTGGTTCAGCGGGGTATATTACGGCAAATTGTTGTATCTGGCGCGGGTTACTTCTACTTATGACAATTGGCTAAGTTTATTAGGCATTATTTATGTTCACAATCCCTCTCCAGTATTCTGCTTGAGCTAGCTGTTTGAAATATTAACAAGCTACTGCGGTTATTGTTACATTTTACCCATAATTTCGGTAACATATTCACATTATGATTACGGGACCTACGCCTTAGGTCTGGAGAAACTGTGTGTTTTGTTAACAATTGTTATACATATGACTTAGGTGTTAGTAAATTGCCTATAAAACTAACATCAGTGCTTAACTGTCGGGGCAGCTACACATTTAAAAAATTTGTTTGGATTGTCATTTGTGTGCTGTTGAATGTCACTTTTTGTCTGTAGACCGTTAAATGAAATGACGAAAGCGTTGAGTACCAATTTCATACGAAACTGTTTCATGATCGTGGGTCGATTCAAATAGTGCTATTCCTCACTGTGATTCCGTTCTCCTGGTTGAAAGAAAGCTTCTAGGAGAAACGTATTGTGATTCAATGTAGATACAATGGCATAGACTAATAATGCATGTGTTATTGGCTTTGAAACATACTTTTTAGTATTATTTGCTTATTTTGCAAAGCTAAAAAACATTTTGAGCTTAGTGAACTAGGAAAACCAGGACGACACACTTTTTATGGTGTTTTATAATGACTGTTAGATCCGATACCTCGCATTTCCCTTCTAAAATTTGAAGCGATGGCCATTAGCTGATTCTTCGAGCTTTTAGTAAAAAATAAGCAGTGACTGATTCGGTGGGACTGGGCGATTTAAAAAGTTATTTGCAGCGGAAGCTTTTAGTATCGAGCGAACGCCTAATGACGAACTGATGCGAATTTTGCCCTCTTTTATTAACGCCCTAGCCCCGATTCATGCTTTTTGCAAGAAGTAAATAAACTAATTAATTTTATTTTGCCGGCGCAAAAATCTGCCACGTCTTTCAGTTTCCCACTTCAGCGGAAATGCACTGAGGGAAACCCACCTCTGGGCATTCGTGTTCTGCACGTCCACGCCGCAAAATTACAAAAATGCACACATGCTAGATCAATACCGAGGATTAGCTCTGACTCAGTAATATTTCACGTAGCTTGTTAGCCCGTGTTGTGCGCTAAAACGGGAATAATGGGCGGTTTGTGCAATTTGACGGCTTGACTAATGCGGTACATGGCAGAACAGCGCACAGATCAAGAATAAGTGATCCGCCTTTCACCTTTCGCAGAGGCGGCAGTGAAATTAATGGTCGCAACAAACTGCGTCTTTATGGGCACGGGCTTCATTGTTCTCGTGTAAACACGCCTTCAAATACGTGGGATTCCCCCTGAGTGCCACGTGCACGCCATTACCACACAGACGATGTTTTGGTTGGAAACAAATTAGAATTACTAGCTATACCCATTGTGAATACGTTGCAACCGACAAAAATAATAAGAAATAACATTGTAATTAACTGGTATTATCCCACATACTTTAAGGGCAGCACCTTTAAACGACTTTTAAAATTCTTAACCACTTTCAGGGTTGTTTGAACTTTTAGTTCAAATGAACGAGCCCAGGTCAATTGCCACATACAATATTGTTCATGATTAAAAACAGGTTGAGGCAAATATAAACCAACACGATGTAGTGTTCGTTCCTGCACTTTATTAATTGTCATATCTTTTCACAGGAAATAGAACTTAGAGTGAATCCGAGAAGATAACACCTTTTTGAGAACAGTTAATCTTATTTCGTTGAGTCCCTGGAGAACACTAACATGTCTTAAAAGCTACACAATTGCCCCAATTTTCCATTGGAAGTAATGTGGGGGTAGCCCGATTGATTATAAACGCCGAAGAATTTTCTTCTCGTCCTCAGGTAAGTTATTCATACTAACATATATGTTTGATGTTTCTAATTTATTACATGACATTACTGAGACATTTAGAGAGAAATTGGTTGAAACTCCACCATCGATGTGGATAGAGGCCATCTTGAGCAACTATGGAACCGAAGTATAAAAATGTACATTTACAATAAATCCACAGTTTCTGGCCTGGAAGAGATTTTGTGTTAATTAAGGTAAAAAACATGTGTTTATCTTTACAGCGGTAGTGAAGCTACAGTTGGCGGTAGCTGTAAGCCGTTTAATTAGCGTTTGCTAAATATTGATCTCTTGTACAAAAGGTGATGTAGCTGGCAAAGTTTGATTAAACCTTAGGTATTCGATAGTTAGTCCTTGGCCAAAGATAGCTATTTGGGATTACCGCCTCGGGAACGACTAGGGTAAAAGGTGTATAGATTCATATTTAGATACATATAGGCAGATGCTTAATTCAATATGGCCAGGTAATGAGATTTAAGAGCAAATTTTGTGAAAACAAACGTAGCCACCGTGGTGCTAACAAGTATAAATGTTTTAAATGTATTGAAAGGTGTGTCAACATGTTAAATTTACAAATCGCTGCTTTTTTTTATAAGAAAACATGGCTAATACCTTTTATAGATATTAACGATACAAGTTTGATTATGAGCATCTTAACGACACGAGTTTGATTGCCAAAAACGAGGCGGTGAGCCGAGTTTTGCGGCAATCGAACGAGTCTCGTTAAGTGCCATAAGCAAACGTGTATTGTTCAATATTTTATCTTCATCAATAAATTCTGGCTCAATGTATTCCTTTATACAAAAAAGTGCGGTAATATTCATTACCGCACTGAGTGCGGTAATATCTATCCATTACCGCACTGGGTGCGGTAATATCCATTACCGCACTCAGTGCGGTAATGAAGTTCTTAACGATACTAAAATTAATTTGATTAAGAGCCCATAACAACACTGATGAAGATAAAATTATTTAACTTAATCAAAAAATAAATATAACTATGGTTTCCTATATTTCTGCACCTTAAAACTGTCATAGAGATAGAATTCCAAATGAAACAAAAACAAAAAAAAATAATCGAAGAGGTAAAGTAATAAACAGAAAATATTTAAAATGCATATAAAAATTGTTGCAACTTATTTGGGGCAATTTACGTATATGCCTATATTCAAAAGTGCGCTTCTACGGAGCTACAGCATTTCAAAGTTGTGTTGATTTTTCTCTTTAGTACTCAGCCCGTAGGCAGGTTTGTTGCAAGCTTCGTACTTACCACATACTATGTTTTTCATTTATTGGTTTTTTATATTGCAATCGGGAGTTTCCTCTTGCACTGCGTTCTTCCATCTTTTGTTCTATTATAATTTTTAATAGACCATCCCTTCTCAGTATGTGTCTCACTAGCTAGTCTCGATTTTTCGTCTTGTTTCCACGATCATCTTCTTTTAACTTTTCAAAAAAACTGAGCCGTTTGTGATTTCGTCTGTCCGACTGATTTTTAACATTCTTCTATAACGCAATACTGCGAACGCTTCAAATCACCTTCTTTCGCAGATCCTATGGTTCAAGTTTCACATCCGTACAGTACTTTCTCCACCCTTGTCATTGCAGCCTCTCTTGTTGTCGAGTGCTTTGTAAACCCAAACCGATTTAAGTTTCTTCTATTTTTTGCTCTGCTGTGACATTAGCGCCTATGGAAATTTGTATTTTACACATAAATAGTTGTGTCCTAATTTGAACGCCATCATTAACTCATAAGCGGTGTTGAAATCTCTAGTGCGCTATAACTTGGTGATAAAAGCAAAGAACTGAGCGAGTTTGCGTGCAGCGACATACGGCACACTCCTACTTGCTTTTATTCAGAAGATGGCACAGATAGAGGGACCCAAAAAGGTATAAAACGAAGATGCTTGGCTTGTTGAAAGCACTTGAGTCCAACTGAAAGAGCCTGCAAGCAGAGAATACTTTCCTGACAACCTAAACAAGCCCGCTGCATCGATTTGGACTCTCGGAAGAAGAGCACCCGCTGGTTCAAGATTAACGGACCTCCCAAGAAAAGTTCTAATCTTGCTTTTGACCTGCTCTAGAGCGCCGGTATCAGTACAAGATAATTCCTCTAAAATCAATCCTGTAACCACCCTCTGGTGGTATCAGTTTTCTCACCTCTTGAGATTTTCGTTGCCGAAGACCTCCATTTTCTCCGGCCACCAGCCCGTCCAAAGCTACATAAATACGCCTCCAAAAAGTTGCTTCTGGCCTATAAAAGGGGCCTCCACAAATACGCAGATTGACACTCGATAAGGACAAGTGATATTATCTCAAGAACGAATTAAAAAGAGATTCTTTTTGCCCATCGGTGAGGCCTTGAAGCGCCGTCGGATGCAATTGTAGTTCTTTGCAGAACCCCGAACATCTGAGCTACAGATTGTTTGCAAGTTCCGGCAGGGTTCCGCAATATAAATTTTAGAATATTTAATCGCCCCCGGGTACGTCTTTCAGGGACGCAGTAACCCCTGCTCTACACTCCTGATACGAGAGGAGAGTTCGCCAAGCGGCATTTGTCTCAAAATCACTTCATTTGTTCGACCCCAAAATGTATACAAACCGACCAAGCGTCGCCATTAAACATTTAATTCTAGAAGCTACCGCAGCAAATTTCAGCTCCAAATTGAAAGTTTCTCGATGAGAACAATTTCTAGACCAGTGGTTGCCGACGTTGCTCGATGTGCAGCTACAAAATCGATTTTTTTTATTTATTGAGTACATTGTAAATACATTGTTGTAATAAATTTTAATTTATGAATAAGGCTTGTATTATGATAAACAATATACATATTTTATTTAAAGTGTTCTGCATCTATTCACTCGAGAACAATATCTACCTCCCGCTTACTGACTACCCGTAGAGGGAATTACGCTGTTTTTCGATAGATAATCTTGGTTAGAATATTTGCTGCGTGGTAGTGTAGCTTTTCATGTACAGGTATCATCACGGTATTTGTGAAGTCTGATGGAATTTTGCCACTTTCATAAATGTCGTTCATTACTTGATATAAAGTGTGCTCTTCTATGCTCTTAATAACTTATCTGAGAATTTTATCTCTGCCGAGGATTTTTTTCACTTTTAGATCACTTACTATTTTGTCAAACTCAGTGTTTATTATTAGATCGCTGGTTTCATCGTTGTTAACATCTTCATGTACTTTGTCTAGGAAGATTTCTTGTGTTTCCTTGACTTCATACAACTTTCATATAATTATATTTTCTCCATTTTCTGCAATTTCTATTTTCTGTTTTCTTCTTTTTTTAATTTCATGTGTACTAAATTTTCTCACCTTAAAGGAGGGTGAAAGAAGGAATTTTGCTGTCATTTTCCACATTAACAAAGTTTTTCAGCTATCTTCGTTTATCGATCAATTCTCTTAATTCTTTGGTTATCCATGTTCTTCTCATATATGCGCGTCGCTTATTATAATAACATTGTCAACTGCGCATGTCTGTCCAATTAGTCTATTTATATATTCATACATTTTTTTACTTCTTCATCCTCGTGCTTTTTTTTGGGCTAGATTTGTGTGTACTATTTTATACCGACTCCGAGATATCCTTCGAGAGTAGCTTCTTTTTGTCTTATTTTTCATAAAGGAACAACTAATAACTTTTACACGCACACAGCAAATGCGCTTATTTTTACAAAAGTTCGATTTTAAAGGGTAGTTTAGCAAGGTGTCTTTCCATTCTCTATAGCTACACGAATATTCTTATTTTGCTATAATTTTCTTATAAGAAATAAGAAACCGTATCAAAAGCTAAGTATTCTCCTACAGATCACTGTATTGTGTGAATAAAAGGAAGAATTGTTATGTTGAGAGATATATCAAATGCAATAGAATAGTACTCGTTTTTGGAATATTGTAGCTTTCTATTGTAATCTCTTGCCTAAACAATGTAATATTAAACACGCTTCGGATTTTAACTTATGTAAAATGCGAATTTGATTGAGATTCGCTTGCATTCGAATTTGAACGAATTTAGTATTTAGGTTCTTTTGGTAATGATGGTGATCTAGAATTCGTATTTGATTTAAAGTTCTGGTTACTTTATTACAAAAGATCTCTATTGACGTGTTTTAATAACACGAAAGTTTAGATAAGTGACTCTAAATTCAGACTTGTAGAATCTTAATAAAAAATCTGTGAAGGGGTTTACACGAAACTTCTCTTGCCCGAATTACATCAATTTGCAAATACAATAAAAACATTGCAGTCTCTGGGATTCGAACTAGCGCTCCCAGGCGGTTACCCAGGCGGATTCCGACTATTAATAATTGCTAGTCCCATGTTTTAACCGCTAGCCCACGCCGGCACAGCAGTTGGGTTCGCCTTTGGCTGTTTTATAAAGGACGCGTTCATCGCTGCATATTTCTGTCGATTTTAAAATATTCACTCTGTATCCGTTGCGTCCCATTTTCATCAAGGGCAAAAACCTAAGCTATGTAAAAATTGTTACTTTTACCTATTCCTGTGTTAGAACGAAAATAGACAACATTAAATTTTTTAAGGTGCATATATATTATATACATATAATTCTAATACAAAATATTGTCTTTCTCCAATGAATAGCTTTTGAGCTATACAACCAACAGATAGATGGATAGACAGGCGACAGACAGACACGCGGAATTGAGGAACATGTTTTTCGTCGTCGAGCGTCCCTGAACGTGTAAACAAATCTCGGAAGGTAATTTTTCACGATTACATTTTCTTCGCCTTTTAGACAAGGAAAGTAACTAGAAATTTCACTGTATTGACGACTTTAAGTAATTATTTTTTAGTGCTATTTTGGGATTTGGACTAGAACGACAGGAATCATATTTAGAAATATTTATGAACGAACCAGTCTGTAACATGTGCTTTTGTAGCTGTTTAAGAACGTATCTGCGAATTTAAACTGTTTTGAGGATATTAGTTTTATAGGAAACTATTTTGGCAAGTAAAGATAACATCCAAGCTGAAATTCAATTGCGGAACATTTTTAATTGGGATACAATTCAAATTACTGGAAATTTCCAGTTTGCTTAAAATTGGATTCCGGAGGTGAACGAGTTACGACCCGAATTCGCTTAACATTTAAATTGGTTGAAAATACGAATTTCTACAGCTTGCATAAGATTTGGACTATTTTACCACACCACTTTTTAAGATCTGAGGTATAAATCTTTGTTTAAATCCCATTGTGAAGGTTAATACTTTAGAAAATTGGAACTTGCCAAATTGTAATAAACAATAAAAATTTGATTGTAACTTTTAAGTTTCCTTGAATTAATGCTATCGAATATAATGTTTTAAACAGAAATTCAGAATATATTATTATTTATGATTTGTTGCTTAAAATTCAAACAGAAGACATTATGTAAGGTTTAGCTTTTATAGTTTATCAAGAAATATTTTTCTTTTCTATAGTTCTGACACTACTAAAGTGTTTTTAGGCAGATTTTGACTTTCCACCCAAACATATAATAACATACACAAAATAATTTGAGGCATACAGCTCCAATATCATTGTTGGAATAGTCTTCGAAAGTTTTAGATACTTTTTGATAAACTCCTCTCACAGTCACAAATTGTGTCAGTTCATTAATAAGCTCCAAACACTTTTAGAAGGGCTGAAACACTAATATAGTGTAGCCTTGCAGCAGCGTACGAACATTGCAATACCTCAAACAATGTCTATATCCGGGTTTCTAGGGCCTTGCAAACTGCTTGTGAACATAGGAATCCTATTGTGTGTCGACATTCGTTACTATTCATTGTCCGGAAAGTCTGAGAAACCAAGCAGTTAAAAGCTTACCATACTTCGACGCAACAGACAATGGTCAGCATTATATGGAAAGGATGTTCGGTTTTAAAACACTCTTAATTAATTGGCAATCGCGTTAATGTTACTATGGTTGTTCCGGTAATTTGTTAAGACAATTTGACGATTTGGTTACTTTTGTATTTCCGCTGTTTCTATTTCAAATATCGACGTTTTCCCACTCGTTGCAGTACATTTTGGGCAAGATTTTATGCAAATTCAAATAACTAGCGACACATGTTGCGCTTGTATTACGAAATTGACCGTTTTATATCACATTAAGCTCTGTTTTATTACCCTGTAAAGATTTATAATTTCTACCGCTTCGTTTTGTGCCGCTTCCTTTAAGTACTTTAGTCGGTCACTAACAGAGGAACCCGGCTTACTAATTTTCAATGTTTGCTTGCTTTACAAATTACATCACGCCGGCACCACACAGTCGCCGTTTGCGGACAAGTTTCAACATGTCGTTTGCAGCGAACAGCTCCATGCGGGGAATTCTGACGCAACATTGTGCAACAATGCCGTTTCTATATGAGTAAGGCAGAGCAGACAAGCGACGCACGATATATATAACGAGTGATCGAAAAAAATCTCCTTTAAGTGTACCTTCAGTTTGAATGTGTGTTCTCACTTTTATCATTATAATCCAAAATTGAATTCTTGACAGAAGTTTAACAATATTATCGAAAGCATTTTGAAGTTATTAAAACATACATTGTACGATCTGTTTTTAGTATTTAAGTTTTTACTCTGTAGATTAGCCAACACTACTTACTTATAATTTTAAAAAAAAAATTATATTTTTAAAACCATAAATTTAAAATATTTATTTGCATACCCTCGAGAATGCAAATTCACAAGCAGCGCCCCATATTGCCCAGCATGTCAACTTTTTCAACAATTCACGCTTGGTCTGATACCTGCCTGCTGTCATTTAGTGTTTGACCTTTGAAGTGAGTGGGCTTTTTTTTCCCTAAGCTCTTCTACCGTTCCCCTCTGGAACTGCTTTTTGCATTATATCAGGGGGGTGGGGGCGTCACTTAACCTATCATGCCTTAAACTAAGTGAGAACTGGAGCGCCCCGACCGGGAGTCGAACTCTCTACCGAGCGCTCGAGTTCCCACTGTGACCTCGACTGCGAGCGGCGGGACCGCTCGCCCATTGAGGCCCCGAAGTGAGTGGGCTAATTATACAAATAGTACGTTATGGCAATCGTTTATTCAGAGCCGTTTCATAATGTTTGCACAAAACCCAAATGCGCTATCGTGAGATACGTTTTCAAATTATACCACACATTTAAAGCATAATATGTACTGATATTTCTACAATTCATACACGTAGAATGCGAAACAATATCAAGTAAAAAAAATTAAGAATTTTAAAAACTATACCTAATATATAAAATTCTAACTGAAATGCCGATAGATAATCATAACTTCAATAAAATTTGCAGACCTCATCAACTAACACATGGCTTTCCGAAATTAAAGATATAAAAGAGGTGAAAATTGAGTAGAAATAACTTTTATTGATGGTGGTTTTCTCCGCTTGACCGACAACCTGGAAAGCTAAAAATCTGGCCCAACAGTTCCTTTTACAAACTGGGTTAAATGATTTTCAAGGTTACTTGAAATTTATCCCCAAGAAGTTAAATGGGGTAGATATGTTTTCTTAACGATCGCCATTACACGGTAACTGCTGCAGGTACAACGTTGGAATTCGGCCAATAATTCTTTTTTTCAAATCGGATAAAATAGCTTTTTGGGTTTTCTAATTCATCCCCCCCCTCCACCCCCCAAAGAAGTTAAATGGGTTAGATGTAATCAAACGTGTGAATGTGGATGTTTAATTATGAAACATTATGGAAATAAAAGGGTATCAATAACTGCAAAAGTTGGAAAGATGAAAGTTTGTAGGCTTCGCTCACTTGCTACGTACTCACCCACTAAGACGGAGTTTATCGAAATGTCAACCTCAAAGATTATAAAAGAGATAAAAATGGATTTTTATTTGCTGCAGTTTTATCCACTTGACCGGCCGCCGAAGAAGTTGAAATTTGGTAAATGAGTTACAGTTACAAATTGGGTTAGGCCGTTTTCAGAGTTTTTGAGAATTCACTACCCAAAGAGGTTAAATGGGGTATTTAAATATCTCTACATAGTGAGAACTACTGCAGGTAACAAATTGAAATTTGTTTAAAATTGTTTTTGGGTTTTTCGGAATACACACCTCAAAGAAGTTAAATGACAACTGTTTTTCTAAATATCGCTATTACGCAGTAACCACTGCAAGTAGGAAGTTGAAATTTCTGATCAGTTCCTTTTACAAATCATGTCAAACCATTTCAGGATTTTTTGAAATGCACTCCCCAAGGACTATAAATGGGGTAAATGTGTTTTTCTACAGGTCGCAATAAAGCGAAAACTACTGCAGGTAAGAAATTAAATTTTAGCAAATCATTTTATTTTACAGATTGAGTCAAACAATTTTCAGAGTTTTTGGGAATGTACCTCTCCAAAGAGTTAAACGGGGTACATCTGTTTTTTAAAGAACACCATTACGCGGTAACTACTGCAGTCCAACCTCCTACCATGTACTGCAAGAAAGAGATAGACAGTCTGAACGCTATTAAAACCGTGCAAAGAGTGGATAGTCTGAATGATTTATTGCAAAACGCATTACGTGTTCATCTGAATGCTAGAAGATTAGTGATAACAAAAAGGAAACACCGGAAACAATAAAGAAGAACTATCTAAGAAGACCATGCAGAACATCAAAACTGGAAGATGTTAGAAAGGAAATCATTAGAGCTAAGGCGAAGATACCTAACACTATAAGCTTGTTCTATAAAAAGTAAATCTTTACGCAAGGATATGAGGGAAGATGAAAGGTTTTGACGATCGAGATGTGGGTGCATACTTTTTAGTCAAGTTTCGTAAGTGCTTGGAAAAGTCTATTCGCTTCTTCTATCCTGTTATTTAGTTTTTCCTCTAAAGAACCTCTCATTATTACCGTATTACATAAACATTTAGATTGCTTTACATGTTTAATGGTCTCATTTCTAAGTTTGATGCTTATTGTTGTATTATCATTTGTTATTACAGCCAGTTTAGGTTTTCCTAAGTGAAGTTGCAATTTGTTAAAACTTCATTCCATATACCAAGATTCCCTTGCATCTGCAAACGCACAAGCTTCTAGGCGAATAACTTGCAAATCTACATATCTTATTGTGAAAGTTTTTATGATTTCAAACAAGATACAACTGAGCAAAAGTGGACTCAATACTCCTCCTTCTCTATATAGTTTCTTTTGTTGTAACATAAGTGACTATTTTTATCATCATAGGTGTCTTCGTAATCAGCTTCAACGTTTTTCTTTATTAGTGTTCAAACTTCTGGTGGCCCATAAAATAAACAATTGTGTGAAATTGTGCGGAAACAAATTAGACTGCAAAACTAGTTCACGATGTGTAAAAATTAAGCTAGACGTATACCAATCTCAGCATTATATGATATTATTAGGTCAAGTTTCAATACACATTGTTTACAAGCAAGGAATTCTTACACGCGTTGTGTTTTGCAGTTATGCAAATACCAGGTTATTACATCGTATAGCAAAACACGACACAATTTAATTGTACATAAAGCTCTGTACTTTATTTGATTTTTTAATGTAGTTGAACTCTGAAAGTTTATTCATTTGTGAACAGACAAAGGCTAAAAATGTCTTAAGGGGTAGTTAGGCCTGACTACTCCATTCACATCTTATCCTACAACTCTTCATTCCTCAACAAAGCGTAAACTTATTCAGTAAAATTAACCTGGTGCTATAACTGTACAATTTATGTTCCGAAGTGCGTCCTAAAAGAGTGCAAGAAATAATCCACGAAACTCCACAAAGGCTTGCATAAATTCAAAGAGCAACGCGGACAAGTTATTTTTCTGCCAGCTGCTGTAATTTGAAGAAACAGTCTACTTTGTGTATTGTAATGCCACCGCCCCTTTAACCCATACATTTGATCATTTCTTGTGCCACTTTGTCACATTCAACTGTTTTAATAGGTTCTATTTTTGTACAATTTCTATTACTGCATCTAGTTCTATTTGTTCTTTAGCAGTAGCTACAGTTCTTCTATGTTTTTTATGTCTACTTCTTATTAGTCGTTACAGGTAAATAGCGTTACGCATGTCTCTTTAATCTCTTTGTTTGTTCCTTTCGTTGATCATCGCTCCTGTCTGAAAAGCTCAACTTTGTGCAGTCATTGAGATCGCCAAATTCATTTTGAGCGGCCTTCAGCTGCGTGAGATGGATTATCGATACAGTTGTTTCCCTCGTTTTCTTCTCCAACTATTTCCGACTTAACCGGGAGAGTTTTACTTCGTATTAGGTTTTGCTTTAGTTTGTGGCTAGTTTTTAGTGACCTGCGAGCGCAAGAATAGTGTCTTAGCTCGTTCGCACTACGGCGAAATCGTAAGGTTGATTTATGGAAGATATTTGAGTATTACTTGCCTATTGTATTTGACTGTGGATTTTTCTTTCTCTTTATTTATCGCAATCCGGAATTTGTGGATTTCAGAGCCGACTTGTAGTCGTTAAAGTATGAGCAGTAATGTTGTGCTACTAATTTAGTAGCGGAATATGTAATCATTGCTGTGGTTTCCATTTGTTGAGTTGTTATTGTGGCCACCGCTTTGCTTTTCTGGTTTAGCAGTTGTTGCTGAGAGTCCTTGCTCTGCCCTCACGTGTACAGGTGGTTAGTTATGCAGTTCGCTGCAGTTTATTTTGTCAATACCACCTCGCATTGCTGGGGGTATTAAAACTGTGTTGTAAAGGTAGAAACGATTCTGTGTATTAAACGCACCGAAAGATACTAATCACCGGCTAGTATTGCATTACACCCGCTTTTGTTAGCAATTGTCAGTGCATCCAAGCAACATTCTAAATTTATGTTCCACCTGTAGTATCATAGTAAATTTGTAATTGCCCGTTAATTTAATCCGTCCAAAAAGCGGTTACCTATTTAAATGTTGAACTTTGTTATGTTACTAGCTAAATTCCTTTAATCAGTGGCAATAGTAAAATTTGCTGAAGGTATTTGTGGCTTTTGCCTGTAGCGCGCGCAGCGTTTGTAATTTATACGAGTGCTGAAATTAACTAATGTATCATTGTGTATCATTAGTTATTGTCGATAATTAATTTAACCCCGTTCATGGTTACTATGGTTTTGTGTTTGGCTAATGCGAACAACTGAGGTGTCAAACCTTTTCGTAGTCTGTTTCATAGCAAAGTGGCTGCGCATAGTACTTTAGTGAGTTTAAAGGTTCTCGTCTCCTGGTTATTTGAACACCCTTTGCTATGTATAGAAAAGAACCGCACACCGTCTTCACTGTAACTGGTCGGTTCTCCGATATCTACATGTAGCCTGAACGTTTAATTGGTACGGTTTGAAATGGTTAGAGTCATTGAAAATTTTTGATTTGGAGCGTGAATTTAAAATTGTTTGTCGTTCGTAGTAATAGTATATTATAATACTAGTGTATAAGTACGCTTTTAAAACACATCGCTAGTGCTTTAATGGCACTTATACACGTGTATCATACGCTACTGTTTCTAGGATGGTAACAGAAATATAAAAACTTAGTTCGGTGACCCTTTTTCCGTTACAGTGTGTTACATATTCTAGGTTATGTTCACATTCAAATTTACGAAAAAACGTGTTTTAATAGTATTAAAACACGCCACTAATGGCAGCATGCTACAAACGTCACTTGTGACACTAGAAACTGTGCAAAAGTTGTCATTTTGATACGATCGTAGAAAAAATTATTATATACGCCGAAGTTGGTCGCATTGTGTTGTTGAGTATTATCCTGTGTTATATCCTTAATTTTCAATTTTTTTACTCCCCCATTGGTTTTGCTTTTGAAAAAGTTTAGTATTTTGTAATAGAATTGTCTTCTCTAACTATTTTTTGACCAGCTCCTAAGTTTTCTTCTTGGCATCTATAACAATTTTCAGCTATTGTTCTTTGCGCTTTACAGGCTTGCTAAGACTCCATGCTGTGTGTTTTTGTTTTGCTGTTTCATTTGTTCTACATACACATACTTTGCTGCCGTTTTATTTAGTACTTCTTTTAACCTCCCATCTCTTTTAAAAACGAAGGAAAGATAAACGGGCTTCAATTTTTCCACCCGGGGCGAGTAGTTATATGGGCCTTGCGCTGCTCTTCAGCCAAGGGTAGGCAGTTTGGAAAAAGTTAGAGGAAGAAGGAGGGGAGAATGGAAGAAAGCATAGGAAAGGTGGAGAAATACTCGTTTCATGGGGCCCTATAGATTGCTGAAACCCCATACCTTATTCCAAAGTCATCGAGTGTTAGGAAGCATTTACAGCTTTTCTGAAGCCAACGTCTTGGTATTATTTGCTAGATGAATACCGTGCAATTCTAGTTTTCACTGCATGTGATCGTGGGCCGTTATCTACGTACGCGAGTTTTTCCGTTTGATTGAGTGTGATACTTTTTACCCTGGAACATCTTAGCTTTATATTACAATGTTTATATTTGATTAAGAGTTGTGAGTAAGATAGTACCAAGAGACGATTCTATTTAGCGCATATGGGAGCCAGCAAGAGGTAAGGCCTATCGGCAGACTTGCGTTATATTTCTCAAGTTAGAAATGAGCTATTTTTATCAGCAGGTCAGAGAGGATGGTAAACGCGTAATTCACTTTTATGAAAATGTCAATAACCTGTTTTCACTATTTAATCTTGATCACTTTATTGCTTTGATGCCTAACGTAGTTTTTACTTATTTTATTAACATGTTACCCTGGGTCATTTTGCATTCAGCGACCCAGTTTAATCTATGTGCACATCTTATTTTGCACTGTAACATTCAATCTAAGTTCTTTTGAATGGGCGAACCTGGTTTAAATATTATGCGCCTTAAAGGCTATTAATTGTGATACTGTTATTTTATTTAATTGTAACCAAACAATTCAACTATTAAATCTTTATTATGATTCCTTGCTACTGGTGTATTATGTTTTGTTTCACTCAACCGATACCTGCTCGCTTTTTAGAGCAGAGATTAGTGTAAGCTACAAGCAGTACGCGGTGAGTTTTACTTAGACTGTGAATTCGATTGGTTTTTCTTGTACTGGTTGACGACTAGAGCCCTTTTGTATTTTGCTTTATTTTATTTCATTTAATAATCTTGAAAACTATAGCCTGAACCTTACCCATGACAACATATCACCGAGAGGAATTGAGTTAGACCGGGTTGTAATCGCCTTTTGCTAAATGTATTGCTAAAAGTAAAGTATGATCAAAAATTATTTTCATTTAGTGTGGGTATGGAAGAGTTCCTAATTTATCAACGCAACTATGTTTATATTTAAATGTCAAACTTGCCATTTGATTTTTAAGTAACTTATAGTTGCATTCATATTCAATTAGAAACTATTCCAGAGCCATGCTAGATGAACATAATTTTTGATCGTACTATATTTTTGTTGACATTTTTGCAGAAATGTATTTTTAAAGTGAAATCACCACCTCACCTAATCTGTTTTGCCTTTAAAATCCACAATACATAAAAGGGGTATTAATTGTTGTAAAAAATTGGACAAATCATCAATACTTGTTTGTTTGACTGTTTCATTGTAGGTACATATCTATTTTGTAGTGTTCAAACACTGTCAATAAGTCAAAAATACTGTAGAAAATTAACAGTGACAAAAATTGGACTAAAAAGCGTCAAAGGTAAGGATTATGTATACAATTTTCTGTGATCTGCTGTGTTGCGTTGTGCGAAAAGGTAATGTTTCTAAGGGCATGTGGTCTTTACTAGCTGTGGAAATTTTGTTACTAGGTAGGCATTTACCCATACAATTATTTTTAAAATGGCCCGGTCCTTGTTGTCCTTATTGTCTTTATTTTGTATTAATATTTCATCTCGAATTGTGACTTCTAATAATTGTTTTTGTATGTATTTGTTTCATCGTCGACTGTAAAGTTAAAGTTACCCACATAACAATTGTGTATTGCCCTAAAGCGTCTCTCTCAAGTTTTTGCCACTTTCGCGCTACTCCGCTTAGAAATTTCCTTGAGTTAAAGTCGAACCGCTATTTGCTTTCCAAATGAATTCGCCAGAAGCAGAAGTTCGACTTGATTATTGTTTACAGTGAAATTAAATAACCCTAAAATAGCCGACGTTTGGGGGAGTTGGGGTGAACTCCTCGAAATTTAGTTGCCAGGCTAATCTGATTTGAATTGTAGATAGCGCATCTGTGAGTTAAGCGTATTAAACAAGAAAGGGTAATATATGTAAAGCAGTGTCAGGGTTGAAATTACCCACTTCAACCGCCCTATTTGGGTTTCCATTTGTGTGTTTGTCGCAAAGGTGGCCGCGTTAACACAAAGCTTTAACAAACGGTCGCTGTCACTGGGTCAGATAGCGGAATCGCCGCCAAAATATGGCTCATAATTTGCTGATTGTACAAACATTTGGTTTTTGCCGCTGTTTGCTTTGAAGCGACGCCACGGCTGCCAACTTTGCGTTTTGGCGTTCGCCGAAGCCAGTAGGACGTCATCGAAATACGGTTTGGCGTTTGTTAAAAATGCGGAAAATTCGCGGCGTTGCAGGAATTTTGCCGGGCAAATCGCGGGCGATGTCCTATTAAATTAAGTATCGCCGTACATGGACGCCCTTTGTAACCCTCCGCTGAGTTGACGTTGACAAATAACGGAACCCTCTTACCCTTGCATGGCTAATAGAGTATTAGCGGGACACATTTTTCCACGTTGAAATGCGTGCTGGCTTAAAAGGGGCAAATTTATACTTGCTGGCGTTTTCTGACTTATTGACCAAAAGGGTTGGTTTATGGATGACTTCCGGAATAGCCGCAATGGTGCCCTATTTGTGACATCACGAAAGCATCGAAAAGGCCTAAAAGGTCACGTGGCCACAAGTAAATTCCGTTCTTATCAAAAATATACTCCATTTTATCCATCACGCTGGTGTATGCCAATACTTACTTCTAAACAATTCAGCGGCATCCGTTGATTAATTTCTCCTAACTGTCATTTTCGTTGTTTTCGCTCTGTGCTTTCGTGGTTATCCTGAACGTAAAACAGTCTTTTCTAAGACTAAATAACTTTATTTGGTTGCTTTATAAGGCAAGGAAATACAATTATAAAGTTTGTTTCTAAAAACGACGTATCTACGTTAGATCACAACAGTGGCGTCGAGAGCTTTTCTTGTTTGGGTGGGCCAGTGTTGAGCCCCGGGTTTGCCGATATTAGTTTCGAGTTAGCATTCTTTCAAAACTAGGACATTAATTAATCATACGCAGGTTTATATTTAACAATAGGTATATTCTGCACACAAAAACAATATTAAAACTAAAAAAAAATATTTAAATACTAGTACCAGTATAAGGTAAAGACTTAAAAACTAATTTCTATATTGATATTTTGCGTTTTGGTTGTAGATTTAATTTTTTTAGATCCTACATTCTAACAACAATCTTCTCAGATACTTCTTTGCAAATACATCCACTTCTTCCAAAGAAATGTTTTTTGCAATTTGTTTTTCAATTTTTATTATTGCTAAAGTAGAAAGCTTTTTGTTAGTCAGGGTATTTCCCAAATAACTTTTTAAACTCCGTCAGCATGAATATCATCTTTCGCAAGTGGCCCTAAATACTGGGACAGTAATACTTATTAGAGTTAATCTATAAGTGTGTTAGTATACATTCAAATTTTATCACCCTTTGCGAAATTTTGTTGATGTGCGTGATAATTAACAACATCTTCCACTTCTTTATCCTGATATGGTAGAGTTCTGGAAATACGATCTCTGTATGTTCATTTCTATTCTGCGCAAGCATCACTTAGCGTTTTAGCCACTAAACCATAGAGACCGTTCTATATCCCGTTTGGGAATTAATTACTTACCGCATGTCGTTAGTTCTTTGACGCCAAGTTGTCGGTCGCATTTTTTGCTTGCGTGCGGTCTCGCACGTATGCTTTTGGTGAAATATGGTGCAACCTTGTGCAATATTTGCCACAACAAGTGGAGTGTAAGTGTGTGGAAAAGCGAGTGACGCTCATCTTGCATTATCTTTCAGTTTACTGCGCTCCAGAGTTCAGCTACGAGCAGGCATTCAAAGGGCTGAAAACATATTACTGTGTGCTGCCCCCGGGAGCTTTGATTTAATTATTTTTGTAGTGATGTTAATTGTAGCTAATTTTCGCAGTTACTCGAAGCATATCAAAGTGAACAAAAGTAGCTGTTGTTTTATCCGAGTGATCTAGGTTGTGCAATAGGGTTGGTAACCTCGTTTCGGGGTAAGCAAGATTGTTGGTCATGAGTCCTCTGTTGATCGTTGCTGTTTTATAAAAAAAAACGCCTTGGAGCGGATTATATAGCAAAGGCACAAATGTTTCCAGTTAGAAGAGGATAGTGGCCAAGTCGTCGTCGTAATGCCTATCTCTCTCATTGCTCATTTTTTGAGGATCTGAAACTCGCAGCTCCTCAGGGGGAAAATTATCTCAACTTTGTTGAAGCCCAAAGTTTAAGTGTTCTCGACAATAGCCAGCCACTAGGGGTGCTTTTGCTGCGCAAGACTGACTTCTGCTTCTATAATCCAACAATGGCTCTGCCATGACCCTAATCAAGGTACTGTGACGTAGCTCGCTAATAGTTTACGATGTTGCGCCCAAATAAACAATCAGTGACGCTTTCGAAAGAACATTATATAAATATGTAGCCGTTCCTAATTTTCGTTCCGGTTTGTGTAACTTGTGTTCAAATATATGAGGAATCATACATAGGTAGAAATAACTTTTGTCCTTGCTGTTCAGTATATGTTCATTGTACGTAAGTATTTTCAAATGCAATTTAATTAAATTAACTCAATTTTTGCTTTTATTTTATGACGTTTGAATGCGACGTTGCACTATATATTTTATAACGTTTTGTTTGTGTAAGGAGTGCTGGCGGCCTATAAAAAAATTATAACAAGGTAGGTCCGTGGACGTTCGAGCTTGGACGTCGCACACAGCTGTTACCAAACCAAAACTACTGTTCCTCATTTCAGGCTTCCAAGGAGCAGTTTTTTTAATATTTTAAAAAAGTTTGTGGCGCTCCCCTCTTTTCTTGTTCAACAATTAATAATTAGTGCAACAGCATATCGTCCTAATTTACTTTTTATAGAATCGAACCCTCCCTCCCGACGAGTACAGCTGGCCAACATCCTGTTACAGGAACTGTTGTAGCGCAAGTAGGGTAAATTTTGCTTGTGTATCAATAAATTACTTTTTTGATTTTCCGATCAAAGCAGCCGCGGACGTAGCCGCTTGGTTTGAGTGTCGTAAATACCGGTTCAGCCTGTAAGCTTAGGAAAATGCTAATTTATATTTTTTATCCAGCTTTTCCGTAATTATCTATTTTTATTTTGTTCTCAGCTTCTTATTTTTTACAGTAATTAGTAATATTTTTAATTCGGTTTGCAATACTTCTAGATCGAAATTATAGTATTTGTCAAAGGCAACAATATTCTTGAAAATTAGAAATTTATCCTTATAATGAGTGTTAAGCAAGTCAAGGCTATGAATAAATTTTTGTCAGGCAAAAACCAAATTAAAATTATATCAATTATAGGAATGTTTAACTGAATCTTGAATCATTCTTTTGAAGTGCTATATTTTCCAAATTTAAATTGTCAGTAATAACTACTTTTTAAATTTCTTTTTATTTTTCTGGCACATATCATAATAGACCACTGCCAAAAAAATTACATTCAGAGAACGTTTGATAGTTCCACTTATCTCTAATACGCATGCATTAGCTGTTTCAAGAGCTACTTTATAAAGGTTGTTGAAATAATCACTTTTTATAAGAAAATTTGCCTCGAACACGTCCGAATTTGTATTTTGTAACATACCACTGATTTTTTTAAATTTCAAAAGATTATCGTAAAATACGTGCAATTACAAAACGAAAAACTTTGTTTGTAACCACAATCTCCGGTCTTCGGTCTTTTTTTCGTCCCTTTCATTGTTGTTAGAAACATTACGCAATAAAACTAAAATCGCTTCCAACGTTTTTTTATTGCTAAACAAGCGTGAAGTTGACTTGTTCTACCTGTAAAACAAATTAATTTTAGCTGAACTGGTTTTTTATATGGATTTATTTGTTTCTGAGTTGTCATAAATTTAAAATGTATGTTGGAACCTGAACAACAAACGTACAACTTTTGTAGTAAAGAAAAAATGCTTTGGTCTATTTTACGCAATTATACGCATGTACTAGCACTAAATTTAATTTATGATTGAAACAATGTACTTAAATTGCTTGGAGTAACTATTCATTCAATGTTTTTTATATGACCAGAAATCCTCAATTAAGTGCTTCTGCAGGCATAAAACCCAAAATTTTCCCTATATTGTCGCTTGATAATAATACATACATGTATTTTGTTTCATTCACCAGGATGGCGTAACAATCACATTTATCCAGCTCTTGATTAATTTCCTGAATAATTAATTAGAAAATTATGGTAAGAAGTTACTTCTAAATGCTTGGATGCAATGTGTTTTTTGATACATTAATTAATCTTGTCTTGAAGAAAGGTTTGTTTTCTGCCGAATATTCTAATAATTCTAAAAAAATTTTGGGTGAGATTGCTAGCTTTTTCTTTGTAGGTATTTTTCGATTTGTATTCGGGTCAGCAGTAATAAACAGGCTAAGTGGTCACCAACTACGCTTTTAAATTGATATAGTATGAATGCTCTTGATCATTCAAACCTGAGGTCGCGAGTTCGAATCTTGGTCACGGTATTTTTTTTAAATTATTGATAGATGGGGAACAACATTTTTATTACTTGTCACCTTTAAATCCGAAACGTTACATTATCGGCGACGTCAGTTTAGGCTTCGTAATTTTCAGTTTTCGTCTCCTTGGCGAATTATCGTTAGCCCAAGTCGTCCCACATATGGTTGGATAATGTACATAACATAATGCTATAATGAACACACCACATTGTAATGACGATTAGCGGGTAGTTTTACTAGGGTAGTTTATCCGCTGCCACCACTGTAATAAAACATACCTGTTAATTTCAGAGCTTTTGGGTAAAGACCAGGCGCGTAGGAGCGTTTTCTAGACTGCGGGGGCCATTCTATTTTCAATAAAGACATACTTCTAACTTGATCCATTAATACGAGCTATAATATTTCTGATTTCCTGATTATCAATTTTTAGTTTTATACTATAACATTATATTGTAGGCTCTGGTTACTTAATAAGTGCTATTTTATTTTAAAAAAAACACTGTACCATAAAAAAATAAATTAAACAATGAACAATGTTTATTATCAGATTTTCACATAAGCAAAGAATACACATGAATAAGCAAACTTAAATAAATATAGAAACGAGTTTCCGAAAAATAAAAAGGGTATAAATAAAGATTAAAAATAATAAAACACAAATACAAAAATAAATCCAATTAAGAAACTATCATTTCGAAACCTATACCAAAATCAGAAATTCTAGTTGGTAAAGCACCTACTAATGTTCCACATAATAAATCAATAAATGTATTTTATCTACTCCAGCGGGATAAGTAACGCATTACGTCACTCATTTGACACTATTTCAGTTAGGCAATGAAGCCCATTACACCACTCAGTTATGTAATGGTTTCATTACGCAACTGAGTTGTATAATGATTTCATTACGTAACTGAAATAGTGTCAAATGAACGACATAATGACATTTGCCTACTAAAATATTTTTGAAAATGACATCTGACATTTCTCTTAATGCACTTTTTTCAATTTTAGGCAGTCGTAGATAAAATTTTGTACAATACATGTGTGATAATGCATCATTAATATACTTGTGTGCTTACACACACGTATATTAATGATGCTGTTATCCCACTTGTATAGTAAATAACTATTATCAAACCCGCGCCAATCGGTTGCTCAAAAAGGCGGTTAAAATCTTAATAGTAGGCATCTTTTGGAAACAACCTTGCAGTTGCACGGCAAATACCCGATAAGAAAAGTGTTGTTATAGTAGTCCCATTTCAATTATATCCGACCACACCGATTACTTTCTGGAATAGTGAAATTTAATATCGTTCACTCGGCAGCAATAAAAAATAAGGCGATTTACAGACGCGGGTTTTAATTACAATTCAAGTTCATATATGTTCATGTTTGTGGTTGCAAGAAATACGTAAAATTATAAATTATGATGAAACTAGAAACAGATATTTTTGAGGGGGCCAGGCCCCTCTGAAAATTATTTGAGGGGGCCATTGGCCCCCGTGGCCCCCGCGGCTCCTACGCGCCTGGTAAAGACGGTTTTATTATTAAACCACTCTACAGCGACATGATCACATATTAAGTATTGGGCTGGTTCAATAAAAATTAGAGATTGTTTAACTTAATACATTAAAAATTTAAAAAGCATATTGTGTTTACAAAAATAAGTTTATCAGTACACTTCAAAAAAATCTGAACAAAATCCTCTTAGTAGCTTAAATCAATAACAAACATTTAGATTGAATAAAGGCCTTACATAAATTACGAATAGCTCATAGTTACAAATCTAATTCAATTACATTATTTTCGGGATTTCTCACAAATTGAGAGTAAACGACATAAAGAGTCAGTAAAATAGTTAACTCTGTCAATCTTCAGTTGGTCAAACTAGGCAGTATAAGTGCACCATTCTGTCAAGTACGGACGCAAATGGTTGATAAAATTTTTTTTTAGAAAAATGGTTTAATAATTTCGAAAGTTTACAATTTAGAATACGGCTTTCATCTTGGGTGGCTGAAGCACAAACATATAATTTTTAGTTTAATTAAAGTTAGGGTACGAAGCACCAGCCTCTCCACCGCAAGGTAAATGAGGTTACAGATAATACATACATACATAAAGTTAGCCAAAGGTTTAATTTCCACATTTTGATTCGCACTTTCAGAAGAAGCACGTATCCTGGGAACCTGCGACCGAAGAAGAAGAACCCGTTCGTGAATTTAAATAGGACATTAATCCATTATGCCGGTTACCCAGATCTTTACGTGGTAATTTTCCGTTTTGCCCAGTGCTCATTTTCTCTGTTCGTTTTGCAAATTATGCAGGTGTCACCAGAAAGAGCGCGTACCCACTGTCACCTTTCAAAAGATTGCATCAAGCAACTTAAGTCTGTTCTTTTGAATTAAATGCTCGTTTATGTTCTGCCTACTATATGCTTCAAAGTTATTACGAGCGCCGAGCAAGTTTCTGTGACGTTTCCAATTTTGTTTCAAACTTGAGGTTATAGCTTTACCTAAAAAATATTCCAATTATACGGATTAACTACTCCGTACATACCCGATATAACACGATCATAGTACACCCTCCTTGTTTCTTTATTTTTTAAGATATATTTTTGAAAGTTGGCACACCATATAAACTAAATAAACTTCATCCTTCGAGACTTACGCAATGTTTTCCACTTTCAGTTTCAACGGTTCCATTTGAAAATATTAGCTTTCGTTCCAAAAACCATGTTGAAAACTTTGTTTTTTGCCAACCCCTAGCTACGCCACTGGGTCACGGTAATTTTCTACTAGAAGCTGTAGAGAATATGTAGAACTAGAGTAAGAGGGCAATAGGTTTAAGGTCATTTCAATTCTCCCAACTGGGGGCTGGCTGCTATAAGAACCTTGCGACCTTATTCAGCCAAGAATGGATAGGTGAAAGACAAGAAGGGTGGAAAATGGAAGAAAGGCCAGAAAAGGTGAAAAAGTACTACCCCGGGATTAGTCTCAGAGAAGGTACTCTGTTTATTCAGGAAAACCAGCTAGAAACCTAAATCGGGACAGACAGCCGCGGGAATCGAACCCACGATCTCTCGAATGCTAAATAGGCGAGGTAACCACTAACCTATAGAGGTCGGTGCTAGAGTAAGATAGCGAATGCCACTATTTAAATTAGTCTTGCTTCACTTAGTTTCCTAATGAAGCAGTTCCTTGTGATATTTGTACCCAGTGCTCTCGCATCGTACAATTCTACTAAATAGACAGTGTTTTTTACAGAAAAGTCTGCAGGCAGAAATAGAACATCTTCTAGTTAAATGGCTTTGAAGAAAAGGGTTTGATGTGGCAGAATTGTTGTCAAGATATTGAAAAAAGTCAAGCTTAAACGATGAGGCTTTGATAGTAAATTTCTCCATCATTGAGGTATGGTTTCGTTTACGATCAATTATCAAAGTTACGGTTTTTGGGTTCGGCATATCGTCACCTATTAGTATCTTGTTGCATCCACCTAAAGAAGTTGGAGTTTGGATTGCTATTTCTAAAAGAAGAATGTTATGGCCAATCTGTTTTGATGAAATGAAATGGTTTTGTGATATACTTGCTTAGTGAGTTATGAGTAGTTTTGCCAAATTGAGCTATGGTAGCCCAGGTTTAGTTAAAAACTGTCTTTACACAATTCTGTATTTTATATAATAACGATTAAATAAGAAAAGTTTGCATTACAAGAAGCTTAAAGAACTGGCACCATTACTCGTCGTCTTTATGGGAAGACGCGCCTGATCAAGGAATTAGCTTGAAAGTACAGCAAATCTGTTGCAAGAAAATACAGCGCTCTATTATGTTAGACAAGCCATGAATGATTACCAAATCCCTCATAAATCATGAATGACGGGCGATTTTTTAAGCTCTCGCCAGCGCCTACCTAAAACGGCCAAGATTTAGTCCGCCTCAATTTCTTAAATCTCGGGTATTAGAAACGGGAGTTTGCGGTCGCGAATGACTCTCCCACTGGGTGACACTAACGTGTTAATTAAAAATTGATTGTTTAGTTTTACGCCCCATCTGGAAAATTGCCGAGCCTTGTATTTGGCGAGCTCGATTCGATCCGTTTACGACGCCGCTTTGTTATTACGCCCCTTTGGGGAGTTTGAATTTTCGGGTGGTTAAGTGAAAAGCAAACCTAGAATTATAATGGTCATAAATTTCAGAGGTGTGCTGGAGAGCACTGGCGGAAAATGAGGAACTTTGTATTGCTGCTTTTTAAAGCTGATATGTAGTAAATTAACCAACAAACCCCCAACGTAATGCTTATTAACAATTTATTTTTCGTTTGCTTGTTCTGTACTCTTTTCGTGCTTAACCAGCTATTTTAAGCACACATAAATCAAACAAGTAGAGACACTCATGCCAAATATTGATATCTGTCGAGAATTCCATGGACAGCGACTCGGGGGGTATTTCTAACAACGAGTAACACGTTAGCTAACTTGATTTAGTGACTTTGCCCCAACCTATTAATAATAAAATAATCTTAATATTATACAGGGACTCTATCCCAACCTTGATGTGGGAAAGTAGTGGCGCCATCTGTTGTTAATATCGAAAATTACCGCCCAGGTATCTTGACATCAAAGAAACCGACAGTGAGTGTCTCTACGTGTTTGATTTATGTGCGCTGCTATTTGCATTATAGCAATGTTAAAAGACTTCGTAGACAATAATATCGAAAATAGACAACCAAAGAAAGAGGAATCTACCTATACTGTGCATATTGAAGCAGCTAAAAGTAAATATAAAAAACAACAGTCACGTTGCTTTAAAAAAGAGTTGGAACGAAATTTTCTAAAATAATGAATTATGGACTAGGAGTTAACACCGAAAAAGGTAGAAAAAAGACAGCTACATTGATATGGGCATGTGCTAAAAATGGATCCAGAAAGAACATGTAGAAAAGTACCTTAAGCAGGAAAGTTAACGACAAAAGAAAGGAGAGACCTAAGAAAAGCTGGGTGCAGCAGCTTCTAGAACTAGGTGAAATGACAACACTAGCGAGAAGCAAAAAGAAATTCAAAAGGAGACGGAGTCCTAAATCCGATACATGAAATGGTAAAACGATAAGAGAAGAAGAAAAAGAAAAATCGAAGGCAGCTGTAATAATACTTTAGTAGCCTTTTCTATCCGTTCGTTAATTTATTTGTTATTATTTCCGTTCGTAATGAAGGTAACTTCGATATATTTACTTGTTTCTAGTTCTTTATATTACTATGTGGTTTAAAATCGCTGTTTTTGTGACCTCACTATAAGATATTCGCATTTCTGCTTATTTATAATCGATTTGCCTGTTGACACTTTTCGTTGAACTTTCTCATCTTACCATTTAAATTGTCTTCGCTCCCTCTATTCCACTCAGGAGTGTGCAAAATGTAAACGTTATCATGTGTCATTTCTTGAAGAAGCTATATTGTCGTTAGAGACCTTTTGCAGCGTGGTTTTCAGAATTTTGTTTTTCTGCTTGCTTATCCCTGATATTATTTATTCCAAGATAAAATATAGGTACTTATTCTAGGTTTAAACAGTGTTTTCTGCAATAAGAAAAGTGCGAAAATCATTGTGCTGGAAAAGTATTGTAAAGTTCAATTCGCTTGTGCAGCGATAACTCACGTCTAAGCCTGTTCGCAGGACGAGGGGAAAGATGCAAACATTTTTCACTAGCATTTTCAAACCTAGCTTTAGTAGTTTTCGTATTTGACTTGAGGGCGTACGGTGATAAACTACTCCATAAGTGCATTGTGCGAAAATTGTCTTAAGAACAAATCCAATAGAAGCATCTAGGAGCCTGCAGCAAGTAAATAATTGATTCCTACAAGTTTTGACTGCATCACGACAGCGGGCGCGTTCCCAAAAAAGCTATTTTTTGTGTGGATTTAAGTTTACAATTTTCAAAGGTGAGTTCGTTCAATCTATACGTGGAAACGTGACGTCAGCCGACCAAGCGTCGTCAGAGCAACAATAGGGATTTCTACCAGCATTATTTGTTGGGAATTCTCATGAATTATACCTTCCAGGGCAAACGACACCATCCAAGATACACAACAGCCAAAGTTCCAGGTAAATTTGATATTGTAGATTTTGCCGTTTTAACGTGATAAGGTTTTGAGTTAAAGTGCGAGGGTTTTTTGCAAACGCGCAAGAATGTGTTTATGTGTGCAAATCGCACCTGGTGTTCGTGTATGTAAGCGCGACCAGGGTCAGCTTCAAACATTGTCAACATTTGTGTTGTTTAAAGATAATTATTTTAACGCTCTTTAATATTGTTTCGTGTATGTTGTGTACGTAGAGTAGTGTTCAAAAATGTGCTGTACAAAAATAGTTGTAAATTAATTAATGGTTGTGTTATTATTCAACAAATGTTCATACTGTATCTTTTAATTAAGGTAAACCAGATAACCCTAGACACGTACTTTAAAAATACTTAAATGCACAACAATTTTTTGATCTTCGTAATTAATTTTTAATCACAAAGCACAGATGCTGTAAAACACTTTAATGAATACGACTGTACCTAGTTTTTTTAGGAGTTAATCCTAGTTATATTTGCTTCTTATTTTATATTTTTACATGTTTTTCAGTTAGTAAATTTATATAAACAAATTAGCTTTTATTGTGCATTGTTTGAAGCCAGTTTCAGCCCGAGAACACTACATGGAGAATCGGTCTTTTATTTTGACAAATATTGACATTTCCTATCTACGAACTGGAGTATTAAGAGAGTTTTATGATGATTGAGTTAGGTAATCGGACAAACAGGGCAAATAATTATTCAAATATGAACGCATGTGAAACGTCTTATTATAATAATATAGCTATGGCTGCCAATTCACCGGCTTTCGGTGGGATATCTCGATTTTTAAGGTATATGTCTCCCGTCGCACTGCGTATAAGGAGAAACATTATTTGTTCCGCTTTTTAGCTTTTTTAAGAAAAATTGCAAAGTTGATTTCTTCTATCGAATGTAAATAAAAAATATTAGATTCTGGAAGCATGCAAAGTAAATTATAGTTTTAAAAATAAATAAAATCCGTGCATCTTTGTTTTTCAAATACATATTTTGCTTAGCTAATATTATTTGCTACAGACAATAAACGTATTTAAAATCGGCAGTGAATAATTTTGAAATTGTCATTAAAATACAAGAAATATACAGTAATGTAATCTATCGTTTTATAATTTTGTTAGCAACATAATCTACACAAGTTAGGTTAGAATTTGTTAGTTTTGATTTTTCTAAATTAAAAAACATAACATGCCCTTCGGCACCGAAGTGGTTAAAACATTTTTTTAGGGTGTTCCATAGTTGGGTGATTATTTACCTGTTGAACACCCGTTTTATATTTGCATGTACCACACGTGGATTTTGTGCAATAAATATGTTACAACCTACCCCAATTTTTAAACTTCTGTTCCGCTTTTGCAGTTACTATTATCCCGGCAACTAAAAAAATGGAGTTGGTAGCTTTACTTGCAACGGTGGGATTCGAACCACAGAAGGTCTAAATAAGCCTCATTACAGTTTGGTGCCCAACTAGGGGGCTGAACAGTATGTAGGTATGGTATAGGTATGGCAGTTCTTCATTAGCAGTAACCGCAGCTGTCTTTACAATCTTTGTTATAAGTGAGTGTTAGACAGGATGTTTTCTACAGTTCTGAAATATCATCGCTATTGCAGAATCTTATATAACTTTTTTAAACCTGCCTGTAAGCTTCGTTAGACTAACAAATTTGCAATTAATTTTGACGGCACTTTCGACAGGACACGTTCTATATATATTTTGGTTGATGCTAACCTGGAAAATTTTGAAGCTTCCAACTAGTTTAAAAACATTATTTGACATTAATCCTCATCGATATTCCATGCTTCCCAGTTGTTCATTTTTCTCCTAAACACTGATCTATTCCATGCCTTATTCGATTAACATATATTCGCAACTTCTTGTATCGCCCTTTGGTTTATTACTTTCTTAGTTTTTAATAAGAAAATGTTAAGTAAAAACTCACAGGTAGCTTCGTAGAACAAATAGTAGCGAGACACCATAAACACAGCTTTGAACGAAAATTATTGGCCCGGGTTACGCAGTTGTAGGTTCTAGATGCAACATAAGATCTTAAGAAATATGTCCTGTTGTAGCTTTAGTCGATGACCTTCACTGTCGAATCCGCGTGGTAGGTATCCGTGTACAAATGAGACGATTACAAACGTACGCCGCACAGAAACCAAAGAAAACTGCAAAAACGTGATCCCAAATTAGAGAGGCAAGGTATTTACAAGATTCTTTCTCGGAGATGGTAATTAAGCTTTAATTTATAACGAAAGAGAGAAAAATTGCCAACCATCCTTTTAGAATAATTAGCCAATTTTTCATAAAAACAGCGGTGGGAATTTACAATTCAGGTGAGATATCTAAGCTAATGCTGAATAGTTGATAAAGGAATCATTGTTAAAACCTCAGTTTTATCATATTAAAGTCAACTTGACAATAAAAGAACCTCTTCGAACAGGAAATTCAAAAGCTGCAAACATTCTTCTGTTAGGTCAAATTTAAAACTAGAGAAAAGCCTGGACAGTCAAAATTCTAATTTCAGTTGCGTAAAAATATATTTAATTAAGGGATACCACACACTCTTTTTTACAAAACAAAGAAAAATTGAACCAGAATTTACTGATGAAGATAAAATATTGAACAATACACGTTTGCTTATGGCACTTGGCTCACCGCCGGCGTTCGGGCAATCAAACTCGTTTCGTTAAGATGCTCATAATTACACTTGTATCGTTAATATCTATAACATGTCAGTTGCTTTATATATAGTATCATTAGTAATATTGTCTGGATTTATTGAAAAACATACATTTTAGAATTAGAATAGAAGAGCAACTACCCGATATCCACTATTAAGTGGTGTACCGCATGGATTCGTTTCAGGGCCATTGCTTTTTCTTTTGTGGGTAAGCGATATTGCAAGTTAAGTGGAAGCCAATATTTTTGCTGACGAACCAAACTGGAATGTTGGTTATCAAATTGGTTGCTGTCGCTAAACCCCGACAGACGTACTGTATTGCGTATTAGGTAGTCTGAACTGTAGAGAGCACTAAGTTCATGCACTTAGTAAAGTGTGTTTACAAGAACATAACTCCGGAACTAATATTCATTACCAGTTTGCCCATTATACTTTATTACGGGCATTGAGATAACAGAGAAAGTTGAAAGACAAGCTCAAAAACTTTTTTAAGCTCTCAAAAACACATTAGGATAGATTAAGCAAACTCTGCATCAGAGAAGGAAGCTCGGAGACCTAAGAGAAACCTACAAAGTGATATCGGGTTGTTATTCCCGTTATATAAACATATTCACCTTCAGTCAGAATGTGAATTTACTTAAACATTTGTTTAAACTAGGGCTTGAGCTGTGCAACACAATACCACGACAATACGTTTTGTGTAATTATGTTAATAGCTTTTGGAGATCTGTACCTGGTGACATAGATCAAAGCATTTCGAAAAATGAATTTTTAAAAGTAGTAGAAATTCCTAATTCTATAAATAGAAGTTGAGGCGATAAAGAAACTAGGTACATTAGAATATAAAATTTAGTTATTTTTACACAAAAAATAACGTAGCTTTGCAACACGCGAATGTTACCCTATAAATCATCATCAAAGGGAACGATTGAACTACCCTTGATTTTATGTTAATTCTGCAGATTAGTCTCGAGATTAGTTGAGAGGAGCGGCGGCCAATTCAACTGTTTAGCTAATTATCTGTGGGGCTACTACAAATTATTAATAGAGCAGTAAAGTTGGCATTAAAACTTTTAATCGGCTATGGTGGCTACGGGCTTTGCTTTATGGCTAAATGCGGAAACTTTATGGCCAGGTTATGTCATTGTCTAGTAATGACGGCTAATTAGAGCCAGGCACGATAAGAGCCGAAGTAATAATTAACTAGCCTAGTTCGTGTCATTTCTAGTTATTAATTAACTTAGCTAAGATCAATATGCTACTCATACTAGTACAACTCCATTATTGTTCAGTTTTTAATTCAGAGATTCAAAGGGGAGTTCTTTTTATCAATTATGTTGAGTCAAGGAGTTGAGAAAACGGGGATGAACTGTGGCATCATTAGTAGTCTTTTTCTGATTCTAGTTTTACCAGTCATCGCAAGATTTGCTGATCTTAACCAGGATTTTTTTATAATATGGAAAAAGACTAATTGAGATAAATGCATCAAATAGGACATAGTAGAAACTTTGAACCAGAACTAGAACTAGAATAAATCTAAAGATAAGCAATATATGATCATTAGAGCATCATCACTCTACAGTTTTATTATACAAAATGCGTGCAGCGAAAAAAAAATAGTCGAAAATGCATGAAAAAGCAATCCATGCAGCACGAAGCGACCATGCGCTCGATAAATACTTTAGAATAGTAGTAGAATGAATAAATTGAAGATAGAAACAGATAACTTTATCCGAGATGCTTAACAGCTGGTAAATCAGAAGACAGACACCTTTACTCCGAAGTTAGTAAATGCACAAAAAATTTGGAACCTAATGTAAAAACAAAATCTGGGAAAAAAGTGTACTTGGAGTGTATATGGATGGCACTAGAACTAAAAAGTCTGAAAAGCAATAAAAGCTGTAAAAAAAGATAATGCAATCAAAATCACTTACCGCATTTGAATGAATGGAAAGTATACTTTGAACACCTGTTACAGGAAGATTGATAAAATAATGAATTTTTACAAAGTAACTCTACAAATGGGAATGATAGTCATTCACTAGAACCTTTAAAAAACTAAGAAACTCGTAAAGCAGTAAAGCAGTCGGGCTTGGAGATATTCCAATTGAATTCATAAAACATACCCCATCTAACGCCGTAGACATCTTATGAAAATTATTCGACAAGTGTCTCTTTCAAGAAGAAATTGTTACTCATGCATGGAAGTTGGCATACATGTATATTGGATCAATGTACAAAAAGGGCAATAAGCTATATTTGTCAGTAGCAGAAGTATAAGCGTAACAACATGGATTAGGAAACTGCATATTAGCATGCTAGAAATGAGAATCCAATCTGGATTCCAAGAGGGCGCAGATCAATCAAGTTTTAGAGTGGGGACATCATATTCCGATAATGTGTATATAATTCTTCGGCTATTAGAAAAACGATTTGCTTATCAATATGGAAAAACATTTGGTCAATATTGAGAACAAGGACAATAAGTCAGATTATGGGGACGCAGTAAAGGGTATATACAACGATTGTGACAATGTTGTAAAACTAAGCAATATTTTCTTATCTATTTA
The DNA here is from genome assembly GCA_940337035.1 of Agriotes lineatus. Taxonomy (NCBI): domain Eukaryota; kingdom Metazoa; phylum Arthropoda; class Insecta; order Coleoptera; family Elateridae; genus Agriotes; species Agriotes lineatus. Next base: position 239,383 of record CALNHX010000853.1, read on the forward strand.
AAACAGGAATGTTGCATTGCTTTTTCTGAAATATTTTAAAATGCTTCACACTAATGCCAAAGAAAATGTGAAGCGATACATATGATGAGTGCCATCACAATTTACTTTTAGCTGATGACCAGATGGTCGCGGCTTCTGATCAAGATGAAGTGAAATAAATAATGAGACAATTAACTCAGAATCATACGAAAGTGGGACTGAGTATTAATTACAATAAAACTAACTACTTAGTTGTAGGTGGAGAAATATGATATCTGCTACTACCACCAACCGGAAGAATAATACAGTGTACGGAGTGCCAGCATTTGGTGGTAACTGTATAGACGAATATAACCCCCAAAATATTGAACAACTAGATTGAGTGTTCTGATCTAAAAAGATAAGAAAATCCATAAAGAGAGGGATATTTAAGTCAGTAGTATAATCTATCCTAAAACACTGTGGGAAAATCTTATAAAATTGGGCTCAGAAAATGGATGCCATTAGAAGCAGGTGCCAAGTATCTGGGAAACAAAACGAGATTAAAACAAAATAAAGATGACATCAATGTGTTAGATGCCACAGGAACCAAACAGTTAATTTGGTATGGACATATGAGAATTATGCCCTCTAAAAGATGGCTACACAGGTTTCATATGAAGGATAAGAGAAAAGGGTCGCCCACCGAGATGGAGGATACAAGACGTTTATAAGAAAATGGAAAAAGGAAATTTTCAAACAGATGATTGGCTAGACAAGAAACAATGGCGTGTAGGATGCGAAAAACAGCCTACCAAAAAGAAGCTGTAGGTAAATACTCGCACTGTATATATAGGTAATTTACCAGAACTAGCCCATGCAAATATATTTTTGTCCAGATCAGTATTTAGAATCCGCTTCGCTATTTCTAACTTTTACGCAGACGTATGTATCACTCTACTCTTCTATTTCTTGATTTTATGATTTCGAGCCCGTAATGTAGTTTTCTTCTATTTTTTCTTTGGCTTTGCCAACGTGTTAAAATCCAAAAGCATAATTTGCAATTTCCTGCGCTGTTGCCGTAGGTTTGGCAACTTAGAACGCTCTTGGCCACTTTAAGTTGCCTTAACAGCTTTTGGAGAATTTTTATTTCCGGTTGGCACGCTGGTTTTTTCGAAAACTCTTCGTACTCAGCTTTTGGCCTCAATTTGGTTTTCGGAAATTTCCAACATTTTCGAATTTGCTTTCCAAGCTCTCCTTTTGATAACGTTTTCTAAAAGGATTGGTTCGGGGCATCGCTGCTCTTATCTGTTTGTTGTAGGATATAGTAGCTTTTTATAAGTAAAAATGCTGCTGATCGTCTACAACCTGACTTAATATTCGATTATTTCGACTTCCATGTGGTATAATATTCTGTAGAATTTATTTTGAGGCCTTTTTTCTTTTTCTGTTTCATTCTCCTTTTCTTCGTTTTTCTGTTCGATGCATTTTTAAGTGTGCGCCATCTGCGTGGGTACCGGGACTCGCCGTGCTAGTCACCAAATTTTAACCATGAATGTGTGAAGTTACTTTCCATGCTATCTACCTTACTCGCTGAGCGAGGGCCCCGACGCAGGGAAGAGCCGATCACGTTTAGTTGTAATTTCTCCTGGGTTTTTGCCACAGTTATCCCAGCTATTATGGTCCAGCCGTTCTGTTGTTTTAATCTTTCGAGGATCTAACAATACATCTCAAGCTTCCCAATACGGTGGAAATGTATGTAACAGCCATGGAATTTACTCGTCTCGATTTAAATTGTCGGAGGAATCTTTTACAAGATGTAAACCACCATCAGTCGTGTTCTAATGTAATTTTTTTAATATAACTTTGCTAACTTTGCTGCTAGTGGACGGGTAAACCTGATTACATATAAACATATGCGTTATTCAGCGATTAGGCTATCGATGCGTTACTTTTAAGGAGGCCTCATCGACGATAGCGACTACGAGTCCGCTTAAAGTGTAGTTTCTTTAGTACTAATGGGTTCTTTTTCACTTAGAACTTCTTTACTACTTCACTTAATAGACACTGAACGCCGTTATCAAATCAGACATATTCATAAACAACCCGGTATGCTATTCTTATATAGAACCTGTCGTAATAATTTGTATGGTTACCTACTCCCTGTGGTTCGACGCATCTTGTCACGTAAGTTGTTGAACCTCCGTTCTTATCTGGTAAATTACTATTGCTCATAACGATTAGCTTAATTTAGTACGCTATCTTCATGCCCATAATCCCTCTTCGGCATCCTGTTTGAGTTACTTGTTTTGAACGGAAGGAAGATGTTTTGTTCAGTATTTCTTATTTGGGATTTTGTTGAGTCAAGGGAATGCGGAAGCTCTCGCGTCGTTAATCGTGAGGAATGGGATATATATTTAGTATACGGCTATGATTGTAGGTACCCCACTCTAAAGAAAATATAGCAAGTAATTTATATAAGTGGATCACGTCACGTTGTATAAAGCAAAAAGTTTGATATGAGAGATAATGTTGGATTCATTTGTTTTCGTCACATCTAGTCAAATAACAGAATAAAAGCATGCAAATTATTTCTGAATTGGACATTTTTAAATGTAAGTTTTGATTGATTTTAGCACTGCTTTGCCTCACTATTTATACTGACGTTATTTCTAACCAACTCTACTATCCTTTGCAGGTTTTGACTGTGTTCACAATTCTGCAAGTTACCAGGTGTTTACTTCTAGAAGTTTTAGAGCATTGTTAACGTGGTCTTCCAATTTTACTCTAGGGTGCCTTGGTAGTCGGCTCCATCTGGTCTTTCACAAAAGATGTTCTTCAATATTCTATCATTGTAACTTCTCACCACGTGGCCTGCCCATTTGAGAGTCATCTCGCTTACAGGAGTAAAAGCCTCTGACTCTCGACCAGAAGACGTAGGTTTGATCTCCACTTATTACAACGACCGCAAAACTCTAGCACAGAGCTCACTGCGATTCTCCAATCCTGCTTAATATCTAATATTCCTAAAGATAAAAAGCCAATGTCTCTGCAGTGGGAATGTTAACAACCAGGCTGACGACGACAGTTCTTTAAGTGTGTCATTGTAAAATTGCCTCACTTTTCCTGGTACTCGATCCCAATATGGTACATACATTTACCTTAATGTTTGTTTCTCAAGGCATCGTAACTATTTTTAGTCTTTTTTATAAGCTCCAACAAGATAGATAGCTATGGAAAAGTTAAAGTTATATTAGGTACGTCAAAAAAGTGTGGAAGAGCACAGCAAACTGGCCAACCTGTGCTCTATCAGAAATTTGCGGCGAAAGTAGTACAAGAAAACACTAATAAAACTCACACTACGTGCTACAGATGTGCGCATTATCAGTGGGTGTCCAAATAAAATCGCGACGCGATACGCAGCGCATTGTTTAAAAACTTGATGATCTAAGTATGTGCCTGCACGTGCACTTTGCTTCTGCAATTTCAAACAGAGTCCAGTCAATCGCAATGCACTGCCCTAAAGAGAGTGTAGAAAAACCAAACTACGGGGATTTTGTAGCGACCCAGCGGGCGTGGGTTTAACCCTTTCCAGCTAAAAAAGACATGAGCCAATTTTCCTCTGCTCGATCACGTTATCACTAAGAGTAAAAAACACACAGTTGTAGAAGCCTTTTTCAGAACAATAGAGTCAATATGTTAGACTCGTCCCGCATTCCAAGGTAATCACTAATCACCAGTCGGTAAAAAAATCCCGTAAAGGATTGACGCAACCGGCCAGAAAGCAAGCAATAAATTCGAATTTCAAGGCTCGAACTTTCGATTCGGTGGGCAATGGATCATTGTAATCCCGAATATCACGAGGCATTTCTTCAGTAGCCAGATATAGTAAACTAACTCCATTTTTTTGGGTAAACAAGGGTATATAAAGAAACGAGGAGGCACCAGCAGGCATTGAGTATCTTTTTACGACGGGGACTCCGGCATCAATGTACAGTTTACGCATTTTCGGACTTAAGCATTTTATTTGGAAACAGTTGTATTCACGTATTCTATGTATGACTGTACCTTTGCTAGATATGCGTATGTTTATTTTATTTGTGTTCTCAGTTAAAATTAGGTATTATTGTTGTTCACTCTCAGAAGTATCAGTTGATGGTCCAAATTAGAGCAATGTAGTCCAAATCTGAAGCTTAATAGTTTTTTTTTCGAATAAAGGTAGTACTTTGGATATTTGTACATCTGTCAGTTTGAGGTTCTGGCATTTGTATTTGCTTATTAGTCGGGATCGGTGCACGATTAAAACAAACAAAATTATACTGCTGTATACAGTTGTAGCTATCTACATAACTTAATAGAAGAGAAAGTCAGTTCATATGTAAAGTAGCCACACGAATATAGTTTAACAGAAGGCACCACAAACGGTTAAGTCTCCGCTAGACACTGACATCGTTCATATTGACAGATGTTGCTTTAAAGAGCAAAAGTTTGTAATGCTGGGTTGTAGTAGGTATTTGTGATAATAAAGAGGTTCTACACGTCTTATCATCTTAGTATGTGTTGTAAATTTTGCATAGGTAGCGCCAGCTAACGGATAAATAATCGTATATTATTGTTGATACTTTATATATCAACTGGTAAAAGAGACATTTTCTGGTAGCATCTTTCAGTTATTCAGACAACACTTATCATCTTTCAGGTTGTGGCGATATCTTTCAACCGCTTTTATACAGCTACGACAGTAAAGTTCGAAGCTCAGAAAGCTTGCTTCGTCGCTGAGTAGAAAAAGTCTCATTTGGATCGTATCTCTTATTCAGAAAATTCCTTGTTTGGTCGTTGCCTTGGATTAGTTATATCCCTCTCGAGTTTTTATTCTAATGAGCTGCTTTATCTACATTATTAGAGCATCTATTTGCGTTCGGCGCGTTTCAAAACCACAGCACGTGCCACTTTTATTAATCATAAAATTGTCTACATGGAGTTTAATTAATGCGGGTTTGTGTCCCGGTCGCGTGTTGGGATTGATTTCGCGCATGTCCGCCGTTTTTAAATGGAAATTGCGGCGTGCTGGGAACAATAAAGCTGGATTTTTCGGCAGCCACATAAACAAGCCGATTTTGCATTTAGATACGTAGCTGTGTTATGTTAGCGAACGAGTTGGATATTTCAATTTTCCGTTTCCGTTCATTTAATGGAATTCTAGATATTTCCTCAGCTAAAAATTGGTTTCTTTTCTGTCCGCGTTATCCATACATCGAATCAACTAGCGTGTGGCTCCCCTTCGTCGCCACCTTTTTATGTGGCGCTATCTTGTTTTTAGGAGCGACAACGTTAGTAGTTTACGATTCGATATTGAAATAGGCATTTGCCCCATTATACTGACACAACATGACGGCTCCAGCATTTTATTATTCTTTCAGACTGAGCTGTAGAAAAATGATAATAAAACTATATCGTAAGAAAAGAACTTAAATTAGATCGATATATAGATTGCAAACTACATAACTTGATACAGAACTTTGATACATATGATTTTTTTCGGCAGCTGAGTTAAATTAACATAATATTCTGTGACCACGTACAAAACATGCTAACTTTTAAAGGGCAGATATGTGATTAACTGCACACAATTTTGTTGAGATTGTTGCTATGCTAGCGATGGATTTCTACGAACTAGTCTGAGAAGGTTTTTGTCCCAGTGTGTGTTGGTTAGTTTATGGTAACATATCGATATAATGGTTCTTCCATTAGTTTTCAGGCCTCTTTAGTGGTTTTTATTATATTAGTATAAGTTCCGGGATTGGACCGTGTCATTATTGAGGTCGAAGTACTCAACGTTTCTCCCACTTTCGTAATGGGCTTCATCAGGAAGAAAAGCAAAAATTCTCGCCTTTCTCATACCGATCGTTAGAAGAGTGTCGCCTCCGGTGTGGTTTACACGTTGAGTTACCGTGTTCTTTTGCTTTTCCTCCTGATGAAACCCCTTACAAAAGTGGGGGAAACTTTGAGTTTTTCGACCTTAATAATGACACGGTCCAATCCAGGAAGTCGTTTGTTACTTACGTTTTAATAACTTTGACAAGTAGTTTCAATTGTACTCTTCTCAAGAGTCGATAATTCTTTGCATTTATTTCTTGGAGTTGAACAATATAAACTCCTCCTATTGTAGTATACCAAGTGGAATTGTTCTCGGTAATCATGATTGATGTCAGATTTTCTGCTTCTCAATTGCATTTATGCAATACTTTAAATTTAGCTAAGTTGAAAAGTTAATTGTTATTTCAATACCTATCTCAAAAATACAGAATTGTAAAGCCGCCAAGAAAAAAAGGTATATTGCCAAAGATACAAACAACCCTTAAGTTTTATATTGTGTACCTAAAAACAACTTACATAATACGAATTAATCGTGTGCAGGTACCCTTTATGTAATTTTGTTTGTATGAAGCTTCAAAGGTTCCCAAAACTTACAAGAACTTTTTATTTTGTTCAAAAAGTGTTAGGATAGTGTAAATAGTTTAAATAACAGCATTTCTCAGACCCTTCCAGTTTCAATGCTGTGAAACATAAAATAATACTGTGGCTTTTTTGCTTTCGTAACTGTTTTAGAACTTTGAAACTGCTACTACGATGAAACTTGTTTCGGTATTCCAAATTGCTATTAGTTTACAAAGCAGGGGTTCGATGTTTACATAGTTTTTCGATATTTGCGGCAGTGCTGGGTTAATACTGTAAATTTTCGTAGAAAATCGTATTACTTTCATGTTTAATTGAAAATATTACTAAATGATTGTAACTTTTTTAAATAACACAATCTCAATTTCAATACTGTTGAAGTGTTGATACTACGGAGTACTGAATATATTTGCAACTTTCTTTCTTTCATAGTGGGAGTTGAACGCTCCTGCTGTAATAACTTAATCTGTTATGTAAAGACGTTATTAAATTGTAACCATTTAGGTATGTAATACTTCCGGTTTTCTTTGTATAACTGTCAAAGTAAGGAAACAACAGAATTATATCATTCTCTACAGTATTGACGTGGAATAAAGTCAAATTCTTTCGGCAGTAACATTATTTATATATTTAATAGTAAATACCTCAGAAGTTACCTATACCATAAACCTTTATTATTTAATAATACAAACTGGGTAGTACACATTACACAAAATATTTGACCAAATATTAAATAAAAATAGTTATAAAAGGTACGATATACTGCTGTAGAATATAAAATTTTATAGTAAGCATAAGAGAGAAGCCGCGTGGCGCAGTTGGGTAAGCGCCAGGCTTGCATTAAGCAAGTCCTCGGTTCGCATCCCGCTGGGGTCGGAATTTTTCCGTATCCTTGGTGATTAGAATCGGGCTCGGTAAGACCATTCATAGTTGAGCATCAAATTAACTGTGTTCTACTGAGAACCACAGACCTAAGAGATAGAGTAACAAGGTCAACACAACGCCATGACACACAACTCACACAATGGTTGCTACGCAAGCACCAAAGACGCGCTCCAACTCTGTATCCCGAATCCGGGGCAAGTTGAGCATTGTACCGTCAGATGCCAGCGCATAAAGCACCAGCGGGACTCTGTCAATTATACCCGCTTTTGAATAGGAAAACTTCCTTAAAAAATTTTTGCTCTCTTTTACTTTACAAATCGCTAATTAGACCAAAAATCATGTACGGATCAGTAATTTGGGGCACAGCAAGCAAAACACACATCAACAAAATACAAGTTTTCCAAAACAGGGTTCTTAGAAATGCAAGATGGTTCATCAGAAACAGCCAAATACATCGTGAGCCCAATATACTATATATCGAGGAAAACATAAGACAGAGATCAGTATCATTCTTTGATAATATTACCAAATGCAGCGGAGCAGTTCACTTTGGGCTTAACACCCAAATTCCACCTGAAGACAGAAGATTAAAACAGGAATTCCAACGGATCTCTTACTTCCCAACGGATAAACTAAGTGGAGTGAGTGCATAAATCAATTTAAGTGTAACTGTCAGTGCTAGTGCAATAAACTGAACCAACCTGTCGATAAACTCATAGATGTTACTAGGGTCCAGTCCCTTGATGTAATTAAATGTTATTAAATGCGTATTAATTAACAAACTTATGTATAGCATTGCATGCTGATTTAGGTGTATTATATTAATAAAAAAAGCACCAGCCTCTACACCGCAAGGTAAATGAGGTTACAGATTATACATACATACATACACACAGTAAGCTCGGAGAATGAATACACATATTTAGGAATGAATACATATATTTAGGGCTCACACTAACATAAGACAACACAAAGTAAAGAAAGGAAAAATTATAACAAGACAACTACATTCAGTACAATGGAATAACTCATTTTCAAATGAGACAAAGAAGCGCCTATTTGGTACTTTAGTTGAAAGTTGTGTTACCTATGAAGCAGAAGTATGGGCAATTAATCAAAATATGGCAAATAAAATAACAGCAGCTGAAATGATGTACTGGAGAAGATGTTGTGGCTATACATTATTTGACCATATAAGAAATAAAAGGTTAACAAAAATAATGCAGGTAGAAACGTCATTGCTCGATACAATTGAAATGAAACAATTGAAATGGTACGGACACATGAGAAGAATGAATGAAAACAAGTTACCACAAAAAGTCTGGAATTGGAAACCAGCTTACAGAAGGAAAACAGGTAGACCTAGAAAGAGTTGGAACGTTTGTGTTACAGAGGCTATGCAAAAACGACAATTACAAGACGAAGATTATAGAGACAAGAAAGCATAAACATTGGAATGCGAAAGACGGCCAAGGCAGCTGTAGAAAACCGCTCATATATATATATAAAAACGCTCGGAAGCGACTAAGAAAAGCATAGAGCAGGGAATTAAGGCGAGTATAATATCCTGCTCAAAACTATTAATTAGCATATAAAAACTTCTATCTATTTATTTGCAAAGGTCTAAGCGTACAATCGTAATCAACAATTTAAAAAAATTGCCCAAAAATTGAGCTACAGAACTTTTTGAAATAATCGCCAGAGTTACAGAAATAAATTAGTTTACTGTTACATGAAATCCGTCTAATGGCCAAAGGCTGTATTACCAAATTAATCCAATTAAAACAAACTAAATAGTAATAACGTACTGATTAGAAATTATAACGTGTCGAAACAACACGAAGAAAAGCCTATATATATCTCAGCGAGGAGCTTAGGGTTTGTTTACTGCAATAATACGTACGCACAGGGAGCAGTGTAAATATCTCTGACCTGTGCTATATGCTGACCACGGTTACCCCAAGGCTTAAAGGCCCTCTCTCAAACGCTTAAGTCATGAGGACTGCAAGTCGGTAGAATAGATTCGGTATAATCAGCGGTAGAGGATTTCCCGTGTTAAGTGCAGTCGACCAGGGGAAATAAATTAAGAACAGCTTCGTCAGTATTTCGGTAGATTCACAATGAGTTAATCATTAGCAGATAATTAAGTATGCTCAGAGGATTAATTAAGGCTGCTCAAAAAATTATTTAAAAAGTTATTGAAGGTAATTGGAAGAATCACTTGAAGATAACGAAAAAGACTGAAATAAATTTAGTAACTTGTCTAACTAAGTATAAGATGAACAAAATGGTTTCGTACCTGAGATGTCATAAGGCCAAAAGGTTAGTTGCTCTTTAAATATCGGGAGTTCCTGGTTTAGCCAGTAGATTACAACAAATCACAAATCCGTTACAAAAATGCAAAGCTTTTTTTAGAGCGACATTAGATAATAGATCCTTTTTCCAAGCGTGCGCCAAGAAAACCTTTCAAAACTGCTCTCTACGCCATGAGAAGCAATGTGAAGAACAAATTTAAAATAGAAAAAGGAAATAGCTTCACATGTAGACTGATAATTTTAAAAAATTACCATATTTGCATGCCGGAGGACATTTAAAATACTGAAAATTTAAGTAGCAGCATAGGCAACATACGTAATAATTGTCAAAATGTGCAAAAAAAATATAGAAAGAAAAGACAGGAAGTTTGAATTTGCAATTCTTGAAAACAACCAACCTAAATTTAGGTAATAGGGAAAGAAACAATATAGAATGAATAAATGTAAAACTGCTGCATTAAGTTTGGGCAGCAATACTAGTTCTATTTGCTAGATGGAAAAGAGCCGCGAGTAACTATAACTATATCCGTAACAGATGGTTGCCTCATCACAATCATCCACACCAATCTTTAAATAGAATCGAAACAAGAGCACTAAACATTCAAAAACATATGGCAATAAATAAAATAAAACAAACCAACTCACTGAACAAACGCAAATCCTATTCTGAAAATATAAAACTTCAGAAAACTAAGGGAAAAAGGGAAATGCTGATAGATGTTCATTTCACACAAAAAAAATAACCAGTTCAACATCCTTGCCAATCAACTCTAAGATAGTGTTGATAGATCTTCACCCACAAGAAAAACTGACCTACCCCACATAGGCCAACCAACCACCTTGAAGTACCTTAAACTTTCAGAAATTAAACTGCTAATCTTATGCTGTAAATACTTCTTTGTGAAACACCATCTCTGACAGTTTTTGGTCTTCTACACTTTTGATCATCTCCAATAAACAAAAAACTGATACGTAATAGGGTTTTAAATATTTGTAAATTATGAAATTGTAACTGACAGACGGCTTCATTTTTTAAATTGCTAGGAAACGTGGAGAAGTTTAGTGTTGTTTTATTGTATTCAGTTACGTTTGTTTTATCTTTTTTTACAAGAAAGAAATAGTATTAATATTTGTAGCACATAATATATTGATATGATCATAAAATGGCAAAGCATTTTAAATAAAATATAATTAATATGCAGCTTACATATAATGCAAATGAGAAGGATATTTTGTTTTATCATTAGGAAATTCTAGTTCCTACAATCGCATTTGCAGTTCATTAGAAATTTGACTATCCATTACCTAAAACAAATATAGGTTAGATAGAATCCTAGTTATTAATTTAATTTACATGTGAAATAAAAACCGATACCAGTTATTTGAATATGTATGGTTGAAATTATAGTTAAAATTGATTGAAGATACTAATTTTTGAATTGAGTTGTTCTGTTACTCAGATTTTATCTGTAAAAGTAAATATTAATAGAATAGATAAAATATAAGTTTATTTCTTATATATTTGTTGTAAAAAAGGGTTCATGATGTATAATTGGAGGCAGGCATATTTAAGAACTGTTAACTTAAAGGTATGACTTGTAAAATTAAAAACGTCATAAATGTTGAAAAATAGGAATCTGTAATTGTGATATTTCAAAATGGAATTAGAAAATAACAAGAACAAAAGAGGGCGTGTAAGAATATAGATTATAATGGAACCAGTCTAAAATTTGAGTTAAATATATAAAAATTTAATTTTACAATAATAAATACATGCGCAATTAAGAATTGTAACACAAATAAGTAGTGTCTTAAAGACGAAAATTAGTAGAAAACTATTGAAGATGTTATTGCTAAGTGTGCGTGCATAAAGCCTGGCCTAAAGGGGTTGCTGGCTACAATACAAGAATGGAACAAAATGTAGCTGGTGCAAAGTCCAATTTGCGCATATTAACAACAGAGAATATGTGAGCTTGAAGGAAGGAAACATTATCATTTAAGTGCATATCAGTTTCAATTAAATAATACCAAATCTGAGAACAAAAGCAGTAAGTAAAAGAATTCAACTGCTATTTAAAAATATAGAATTGATTGTAATCAAGACACAGAAAAATAACGACAAATAAATTTAATTAAAAATAATAGTGTTAAAGAAATAAAAGTTTAATAAACAAAATAAGACTAAACAATATCTATCACATAATTATAAATAACCTATGTGTAAACATACAGTATAACTAACATAAAATAGAGTTTAATACTAAATTTTCAATTTACAATAATAATAATAGCAGTTGATTTGATATTGAAAATACAGATTTATTATTCATAAACAATTGCCTCATATTAAGTGTTACGGTTTTTATCTTTATATATGGTGTATGTTCTAATTCAATTCTGCTGTAACTCAAAGATATAAAGTCAAACAAATAATTTTGTTACAATACCATGCTCAAGCTGTGGACAGAAAAGGTAAAAATTTAATGTGATACACTCACACAACTTCCTTTTATAGTGATCTTATAATTAGTAAAAATATTTGATTTTGAATTTTTAAGCATATGTCAAAAATTTTCAGAAATTACAAATTTTACAAAAACAGTACAAAATAAAGCGTTAGTTGAAGAGACAAATTCTCTCTAAAATTTTAAGCTGAATTCAAAAATGTAATAATATACCGGGTGTTCTATTTAAAATAGAAGTTAATAAATAAAAATAGAAACAAAGACGAAAGAAACCGATTTTAGAAGTATTTAACTAAAAAATCACCTATCTCACATCAATACACATTAAAAATATATTAAAAATGTAAAGTTTGAAAGAAATCGTTATGCGATTTTCTTCAAAAGCTTGCTGTCGCATCTACATAGTACACAAAACTTATATATGAAGTTTCAATGCCATACCTCTTTTCGTTTTTGAGATATTCTGTTCACAGACAGACACACAGCCAGACACACAGACAGACCAATGAACAAAAACATGTTTTTTGGGTTCAGGGGACTCTAAAACGTGAAGATCTGTTAAAAACTCAATTTCGAATTTTTGGGGTGAATCCAATACTTCCTTTATCGGAAAAGGAAGTAAAAGGAGAATAAAACGTGATAAAAGCCTGATAATAATAATAATAAATTTCAATTAAAATAAAATAAAGTCATATGGACCATAGCAATGTTTATCTTGTTTACAACAAGCCTTAGAGAGCTGTACTGCATAAAGCAATACTTATTACTAATAACTAAAATAGCCGTTTTAAGAAAACACAGATTCGATCTATGTTTAAGTAATTTAGAGTAATAGAATTACTTTTATGTTGTCAAACAATGCTATGGAATTGGGGATTACATTGATTAAGTTCAAAAATTGCATATTCATTTCTCTTCTAATATACGCCATGACCTTGTATTAATGCTCAATTTTACTCAAAATATTTCTTACGTTCAGTAAATGTTCTTATAATTGTGTGTAGCTGAAATTTCTTCGGTTCTACTATTCAAATTTCAATATATTAATATTACATTACCGACTCTTTCGATTTATGCTAATCACGATAACGACAAAGAATTTAAAACTTCAAGCAACAACGCCTAAATTATTACTGCGCTGATAAAGCAGATTTGTAATCTCTGTTATAAATACAGCGAAGCGTAACGAGATTAACTTTGATGATGAATTGCTGTTAAAATCAGAAATTACGAAATAATTACAATACTACATTCTTGATTTTCCATTAAATAAATTCAGATATCTTCATTGATAAACGAAAGTTCCTTCCAAGTAATTTAATTTTTCAAATAATGATTTTAGGATAAGAACAATAGGCTATATGTTACTAGAATGTAGTTATCTACGATGTCTAAACCATAACAAATCATCTATAACATTAGCGACAAGTGAGGTATTAACGATTGTAATCATTGTATTATTCAACATTTATGGATTTATAATTGCATGTGGTCTTTATTGAAACAATTACATAAATTGGCTACTGATCGGAGATTTCCTAGCTTTAAAATTATTATTAACATTTTTCAGATATGGTTTAAAATAATTTCGGTTATTTGAATTTCAAGGTAGAATAATAATTGAATCAGTAATCTGTAGTGCCGTCTTTTGTTTCAACTGAAGGTTTTTTTACAAAATTGGTATAAAAGTCGTTTTTTTATTACACGATGCATTGCAACCCACTTGTCAATCAATTTGTTAGTTCTAGTGTTGCAGAAGAATTTGTTTTCACCGCATTTCTTTCCATCATATGAACTTTGGCGTATCGACCGAAAAGAATAAAAACCGGCCCATCTCTTTCATACTAAGAAACTCGATAATGGGAGATTGGTTGATAAACCAGCTGGAGAGGATGCCGATTCTCTGATAATCCATACCGCAATAGAAATCACAAACTGATATTTTAGTGCTTCTAACATCATTAGCATCATCTCGTTTTCAGGTTTACGTCTTGATAAGAAAAAGTTGACATAAATTGTGGCGAGTACAGTTTAAATTTTCTGGATAAAGTTAAAAAGAACTATTTTATGTAAAAACTGTGAAGCTAATTACACAGGTCAAGCTAAACAAATATAAAAAAAGAATAAATTAACATTAAAATTCTATACTGAGTTAAAACCAGTTATATCCATTAAAATGCAGGAGTTAGTTACACTTTTTAATATATTTTTTAGGAAGTCAAACACGATAATTAATTACATTTTGATTAAAAGAGACAGAAATGAGAGATATAAACATCAACGTTTCCCCATGGCCGGCTGAATCTTTAGATTTGTTGGCTACTGAATAGTGAACATGTCTACATATGTCTACTTTACCTTCAGGAACGTTTACAGAGCTACATCATTTCCAAGTTGCTTGCAATGAGTTATCGCAAGACTCCCTTGTTGGTGATCTTATTCGCAGCATGCCTAAGAGGGTAAATGAATATGTGAGATGCCGAGGGAGAGCAACACATTTTTAAAATTTATAACGTCTGTTCGTGTTTTTTAAATAAAAACGCTTAAAAATTGGTGTTCACTGATGGAGAACCGCTAGCTATTTAATAATAACTAAAAAAAAGTAGCAGGAGAAATTTGTTTGAGTGTTAATAATTCATTTAAACCTCAAAATTAAAATACATCAGCTATTAAGTGTTTAATTTGACTTAAATGCCAACTACAGTAACGAAGAACATGTAGATATGATTATTATGTATGCAGCTGCTGAAGAACACGCTGCGGGTGCAAGACGTATGTATTCGGAAAGATTTCCAGATCATCAAATGCCTTCCGAAAATACTTTTCTTCGAGTAGTCTAACGCCGAAGAGAGACTGGAAATTTACAACCTAAGAAAGGGCATGGTGGCCGTAGACCAAATAAACATGAGGTGAATGTGGAGGAAAAACTTTTAGAAATGGCTGAGGCTGATCCAACTACAAGTAGATGTCAAAATTTCCCACTAAGTTGGAGTTTGTTTGGAGCACATTGAGCAGCAAAAGGTGCAAGGACTAACTCCTACGGATTATTCGCTGCGGAAGTAGTTTTGCGAATGGCTGCTAATTCGCACTAATAAAAAAGCAGAATTTCTAATACATGTACTGGTGACGGATGAATGCTGTTTTACTAGGAATGGTGTTCTCAACTTTCACAACTCTTACATATGGGCTGATCAAAATTCGCACGCGATTCGCCAGAATAACCTTTAGCAGCGTTTTAGTTTGAATCTTTAAACTGGTATTTTGAACAATACCGTAATAGCTCCTTATGAATTACCACCACGCTTTAATTGCCATTCTTATTTGCATATTTTACAAAAAGCTTCTGCTAGAGCTCCTCGAAGATGTTCATTTGAATGTGAACTGTACCATGTGGTTTATGCATTTCGGCTTTCCTTCCCATTTTAGTCATGTTGTAAGAGATTATCTCGACACCATCTTTTCACAAAGATGGATCGGTCGGGGTGGATTCATTTCATGATTCCCACGCAGTCCAGATCTCAACCCAGTAGACTTTTTCTTATGGGGTTTTATAAAAGAACTGCTATATGCCACCAAAGTTGATACAATCGACGAATTGCGCAGTCGCACCAACGCTGCAACAGAGCTGTTACGCCAACAATTTCCAAGAGTATCCGAAAACTGGGTTCGTCGAGCGCAAATGTGCGTTGAAATGTCTTTCAAGTATTTCCTTATTGCCAATACCAGTTGTGTATCATAATTGATGTCAGAAAATAATAATAAATTTGAAAATCATATACTATGCGTTTCTTGGTAAAAACCAGTAAAAGAGTATTATAAAGATAAAATTTTAATGAAGTAACTGAAAATAAATATACTTCTGTTTTACAATAATAAAGAAGAAATAAAATGCCAAGTGCACCCTTTTTGCCACTTATTCAAACAATAACTTAAGTAAGTTTTTTATGTTTTAGATAAAAAAAGTTCACAGTTTACACGGTAATATTGTGTTTTGTTTCCGTTTTTACATTGTGCGCATCTTTTTTTCTTGTTCTTTTTGGTTCACGATTTTTATGAATAGGAGTAGAGATTCCTGAAATTTTCTGTCCTCTAAACTTCACATCTGCTGGCATATTTCCTTTAGAAGATCGGCGCCATAGGTGGTCCTCAAAGCAAACTAAAGCATTTTTTTTAAACTATTGTCTCCGTACATTAATTTGGGGATTATTGCTGGCATAAATAACTTGTGAATTTATTCCCCCAATAATTATGACGGCATAAAGTATAAAAAACTCAACAATTTATAGACTAGAAGTCAGAAATTCCAGGAAACTTTCTTAGAACGCAAGCCTGGCTACCAAATTATTTCGAAAAACATGAAGTCAAACTACAAAAGTCTATTTTGAGGAAAGTACTAAACGTTACGGGAAAATTTTTGCTTCCGTCACTAAATGACATACAAATCCAAAGTCTCTCGGGTCTGTTAAACCCCCCGCCAGTACTGACGGTTTAAATAATTCTTCACCTGCTTTTTATTAACTTTGTAATATTTATTTCCAGACAAGCAATGTAAATCTACAAATTTTTATAAAAAAATATTAAAATACTGAAGGTTCTATGAAACCGAAATATGTTTATCAATAATTACTAACTAAATATTATAAATTTCATTTTTAAAATAACAAACGATTTACCGGATTGGACCGTGTCATTATTGAAGTCGAAGGATTCAACGTGTAAACCAAGTCAGAGGTTAAACTCTTTTGCAAGGGAAGGGATAGAAGAGCACCGTAACTCAATATGTAAACCACGCCAGAGAAAAAACTTTTCTAACGATCGGAAAGCAAAAGGCGAGAATTTTTATGCAAGTGCCGTAGCGGCTAGGCTTAGAAATTAGCACTTTCCACATAGAAGGACGGGAAAAGCCTTCGTCCCGATTGAGATTATTAGGGTGTTTGTAAATCTCAATGGCTTCGCAAATCTTTCTGCTAAAGAGGAATGGGGGATTTGCAGATAATGTAAATTTCATCAAAAACGATCTTGTGGCCGGTATCGCATTGGTGTGCGGCGATCGTGATAATGAAACGAGACCCGACTTGAGACAGCACTGGTGTTCGAATATGCGAGTTTTTAGTGAACGTCTTGTTTTACCAACGTATACAGCATTACAAAAGCAAGGGACTCTATAAGCAGCTTTAGATGACATAGCGTTTAATTTATCTTTAGGTGAAGGAAGAACCTGGGGGTTTGAATAATCAATAATAACACGGTCCATTTTAGAAGTCGTTTGTTACTTAATGACAATAGCTGTGAAAGCCCCGAAATAATCTTCATTTTTAAGGAACAAAAATAGCTGCAAATATGCTCAATATAAAAGAGCAAATAAGAACCTTTTATATCTGCAAGTTGTAAAGTTAGCGGTACACGAGGTCTTTGCGAAAATCTAATTTTGTCACCTTTTCTCACTATGTCGACGAGGTCGGCCTCGTGGAAGGGAGAAAATTAACTTCGGGAATAACACACCCAAAACAAGGAAATTAAAAAAAATACTTAATGCAATTATTTCCAAATTCAAATTTCTGCTGCTTGGCCTATTAGTTTAATAGTTGTACTTAGATATCTATACCATAAAATTGGTGGTCTCTTTCTTTGTATGTATGTTTGTTCGCTATCTCCTCCGCAGATACTGGACCGATTCAATTGTATGATAGCTTAAAATTTTGCTAACTTTTATATTTAGATCGTAGGCCAATTTTTATTTAAAAAAAGTACGAAAAAGTAAAGTAAAATTAAAATACGATCGGTTGAATCAGCTGATGTGGTACGTTCACAATGAACTCTTCAGCCCCGATTTCGACGTCAAATTTAACAGAACAATTAATTCGTGTAATTTCAATATTCATCTATCAACATTTTTGTATGTATAATTGGTAAGGTAAACACTAAATATATTACAGAAATAAATTGTTTAAGCTCACCGTTGTTAGGGAATCTATAATTTTAAGTAATTCAGGATCTCCAAAAACAAACTTTGTGTATATGTGTAAAATTGATTACAAACAAGGCTTTCAATATTAGTGCTGTTGTATTAACTGCTAGTAGCAGGCCATGGATGCCAATCAATAGAAGAACTTTTGCATACATTGAAGGCTCATTATTTGAGAGTTTCTAGTTGAAACGTTGAGAGGTTTCGGTTAAAGCGTATAGGGAGACACATTTTTCATTTTTCTAAGTTATTTCTTGTCATATAGCGGTTCTTTACGTTTTTGTTAGGCGACCCTAAATTCAGAAACCTTTGAAGTCCACGACCCTAATGGTTTTGTGAACTAGAAACTGGAAAAGAGCGGCTAGGGATAGAAAAGGTTGGAAGCAAAAAATGAGGACAACTATAGAAGAGAGAGGTAGAAAATCTAAGACTAGAAACTAATAAATGTGGCTACTGATCAAAATACACTCTTCGTCTATTGACAACAGTCAACTATGTAGTGATTTTTAGAATTAATAGGGGTTTTTACATTTGCAGTGCATACTGTCCGAACACATAACTTCTTTTAAATCGTATTAATCTTGTCAACCATGTTAGACATGTCCTCAAAATTCAGTATTTAGTTTAGTTAATGTTTTTTTTTAATAATATCCAGTACTGTTACTAGAACATTGCAATGATTCTTAGTCGCCGAACATATTAGTAAGTCGTCACTTGTTTTAGCAGACTTAACCTCGATGTCTATATTTACATATGTCGTCTTCTTCATAGATTAGGCCTCATGGCCCGTTATGGTTCAATATGCCATTGTTTTAGAGCTTTTCCTATATCTCGGGTTCGTCTCGGATTATATTGAATTGCCAGCTTCGGGTGTCTTTCTGGGATCATTCTGTCTATACGTTCTTTTCATCTTTGTCTTGTATTTGATTATTTGGTCTTGTATTGATTGTACTTGTGGCTCGTCTCTGATGTGTTCGTTAGTAAACCTGCTTAACTGAATATATCCTTTGACCCCTCTTAAGAACCTTTGCGGATTGGATACTCGTGTAATTCGTGTTTGTTATCGTCCATGTCTCACTGCGATATAGTAGAGTGGGCACCGCCATTACTTTGTAAAATTCATTTGCCTCTTCTGCTTTGTTTTATACCTTAATGCTTTTCTTATAGTGTCGCACATATTTTGAAATGAGTAGATATATTTTTTGTCGATGTTCTGGGCACAATTGTATGAGACATCACAACCTAGATATCTGAAATTCTGTATTCTCTTCAGATTTTAGATTTTACGAGTTGTTTATCCCTAATCGCCATTATGACCCAAAGTTGTACCAACTATTGCAACCTATCTTAGAAGGCTCACATAGCTGCGGCTAGCTCAATCTTCGGCTGCGATATGGGTATGATAAATGTGGAATTTTTGTTTACTTCAATTTCGCATAAAGGCTTTAGGTTCACTAAGAAAGAAGTATTGGGCGCCAACAACTTTCTTTAATTGTAATTTTTTTTCTTTATAATATTTTAGTACATTCAATCATATAATTCCTGGGTCATGTTAATGGTTAATTATCAGTTTAATATAATAAAGAGTGTATCTACTATGGCAGTTTCTATATGATACTTTATACGGAAATATCGATTTAGAGTTCTTATAAGTTTGATTTACATTGATTAATCTATCAAGAGTTTTATAGAAATGTTTTCTTTCTTTTTTGGAAATTCGGCACCTTTAGGTAAGATAAATTTAAAGAGCTCTTTATAGTCTTTATACCCTTTTAACCTATTTATATCTTTAATAAAGGCTGTTAAATGATTTACCGGCTAACTCAATTCACATTTCTAAAGTATAAGAAATGCCCATTATTTGACAGATACCTGCGGTATAACATTAAAACCCATTTAGACATTTATAAATGTAACCTGGTATTTTAGCCTCGTCACTGAAAATGTAATTAAATTTCCTTATTACATTATTATGAAGTTATTGACGGTAGATTAAATTTCATATGTACATTTTAAACTCACAAATTGACATATTTTGGGTTATGAATGAACTGAATAGTTTATATAATTTTCCTGCGGTTTCAAGACTATCCTAAATAAAAAGGAGGCGATTCTATGCTGCTAGGAACTGTTGCCTTGCCCATCGAGTTGAATTCTACTTAATAGAAAACGACCCCATCGCCAAACCAATGAAGCGGCTTTTCGGGTGAGGAGCTCTTAAACGAGAATTAATGATGGTCTAACATTGTCTTCCAATTTTGTAAAGGGCCTCCAAAAATATTTCACCGAGACTCCGGGTGACTATATCTCATGACGTCCCTTGCTCAAAGATAACAAAGAATAACAGGGGAAGCAAAAAGCTAAATCAAAGGCATTTTTCTATTAGGATATGTACGGATAGCCCAATGTATTTATCTACCAGTTAATTGTTAACTGCTTTTTCTATTAAGAAATTGCCCAATGAATTAAATCTATTTGCCTGAAAAATCATTACTTCTTAATATAATGGAGAATTAGATTAATTACAACCTTACAGATAAAAAGTTTCTAATTTTGTATTCTTTTAAGCTGGCAATCAGCTCGTAATTTATTTGCTGCTAGACGCTATCAATCCTCAATTTGTTATTCAAAACGGGAAGTGGTTTTGATTTTTATTATTAATTTGAAAATTCTCAAATTAGCCTTCTATTTGAAATCAAAAAGAACTAGATGAAGATTATGCAACCTGTATTTCTCCTAAGTAATTTAAGTTAAATAACTATCAGGTTCTGTGATCATTCAGATTTATTATATTTTAGTAGCTCGACTTTGGAATGCTACAAAGTATACTCACTGAATTGAAATAGAATATAAATTTACACGCTCTTTACAGTTCGGATTTATTCCCATGCAAATATCATCTATTTGCCCCATTGAAAAACAACTAGCATGAGTTAAGATGTGAGATGATGACAAAGTGAAGATATTTAGGCAAAACCGGCTGGACATTCAATCAAAGGACTTCTATCGTTAGATTCACAAATTAAATCAATATTAATTTTGGAAGTAATTGCAATTTATAGGTACACTTTACCCTTCTTACTTGCATTAAAATTGTTCTTTTAAGTCTTAACTCTCAAATCCTGTGTGCCTGATTTCATTAAATTTTTTGCTTTTGTTGAAATTCCTGCGATTGCTTCGTACAGTACCTAAGTCATTATGCTCATCATTTCGAATTGTGCAAGATCTAACAAAATTCATACTGCTTATCATCGCTTTAGTCCTAACAAGACTTAAGTTACCATTTATACAGTTCACACATTTATTTTACATTTATTTGTGGTTTAACTAACATCTAGGTATTTGAGTGACGTAAATATGTTTTTAACTATCCTCGCCTCTTTCTTACTGAAGCGAGAGTCAACCCCGTCATGTATAAGATGTAGGTTATTGTGGCGAAACAAAAGGTGAATCCGCGATCGGCTGCCCTATTCATAATGGTATCGATCCTGGGGTCGTCATTTTTATATTATACTCAACTGACCTACGTTTTGACGCAAACGAGCTAATTCGGGCATCCATATTTATTTTTAGATAACCGGATTCACTATGTTTACGATATGAGTTGGATAAGAGGCCGCTACATCCAATCTCATGTATAATCTAATTAGTTGCTATTCGCCCGGCCCGAATTTAGCGCCGGGTAATTGCTTTCGGGGGGCTGCAATATGCAGGTTCCGCCATCAATTTTTCAGGTGTCCATGCAGAAGTCTTGGCCCGCCCCCGACTCGTTATTAATTAACCCCGATCGTTCCGGCCCGATTTGGCTCGGCTCCAGGAGCTTCTTTTATGTTTTGGACGTAAATTTCGGCCACATGGGGCTGGCAACGGCTGCTATCTACGCAGCATTCATGTTTTGGTTCCAGAGCTTGTTGGCGCAACCACTCGAAAGGGATTTGCCGCTGCACGAGCGTGGATAAAATTTACCTGTCGATGGGAATTTATCGTCCGTCCTCGTAATAACGCGTTTGCGGTACGTTATGGTTATCTGATGCGTGAAGTATTGCCAGTGTGTCTAACTTCGGGGGGCGAATTTCAACTTTCGGATTAATGCTGGAAACGCGATAAACGGGGAAATAATCTGAGTGGCTTCAAGAGGTCGAATGTATAGCCTTGTCGGGAAGCAAAATTTATAGATTTCCCAGGGTTTTATGTAGTAGCTATTAGGGTTGGAAATGAAATGTTTTGAGTCAACATAAGTCTCAATATGACGTCATCGCTAAGCTCAGTTACAACTGACATGATAAAAACACAGTCTAAGTGGTTTAGTTAAATTACAAAAATTAGAGCAGTCATTGGTTTCTTAACGCAGCAGAATTTTCTAGATATCGCAATAGTGGGATGGTATGTACAACAGCAGAAACATCCAGCTGTGATCCTATAGTTAAGACTGAGTTACTACTGTATTTTTGTCAGTGTTCGAACTGTTTTGTATGAATAAATATTAAATTGTCAACATAAACCATTTTCAACTTGCAAGAACATCAACATCTGTAGATAAGGAAATTACCAACCTTCCATATGTTTAAATGTTTTCATCAGTATGAAGGCGTTTGAAAATAAACCAAGGTATGCTTTAAAAGAAGCCTCACACTATTGCAGAAAACCTAATTTTCCTTGCTGCCACTGACATAAGTGGTTAGAACAATGTATAGAGGTATGAGTAATTATATCAAGAATATTTAAACAAAAAATCCGTTAAGCTGATGGAGAGTTTACTACGAAACACCAACTTTTCTAACCAAGAAAGCTTATTATTTCTATTTTGATGTACAGCCGATCAAGATCAGCAGCGGCAGTGTAAGGGGCTTGACCTGGCTCTCCTGAGTGTGTTTAAAATAGCTTTCCAATATACTTTTGATTTGCACATTCGGATTCATTCTTGTTTGATGTAGTCGTACCGAGTCAATATGCATATGCGCCTGCCACGTCAAAGTGACAGAAATTATTTGTTTTGCGGAGAGAGCGCGGGGAAGTTATCCTGCGCTGACCGAGTAAAGGTGCTTTCCTTCGGGGGCCGAAGTGAAAGGCATGTGACCTAGTGCTGTAGCGGGACACAGCGCCAGTCAAAACATAAAAGCGAACAAGCATTATAATGGCAGCCGGTTGACTGTACAGAGGTGTCGGAATCGTGCCAAAAAGGAAAGCGGCAGGACCAATAAGCGGGAGCCCAAAGCCAGGTAGTGCGCAACTGGAATTCGTTGGTAATCGCTGCAGATAGTTGATTTAATACCATGGTTTAGCATACGCAAACATCCGTTAAAGACTTTGAGTGAGTCAAAACGCTCCAGGGGAATATGCGCAGTAAATGGTCAGCACAATGGCGGCGTTGAAGCAGCTGCCTGCTAGTGGTTTAATATTATGGTTCTATGCGCACTGCGCTTAAAAATTTGTTGGAGGTATGAATATAAATGCGGGGAAGTAATAGCCACCCTCCTCGGTCTAGTATTTAACATTAGTATTAGTATTAGTATTATTGTTTTCTTAACGGGAAATACAACTGTGTGTTCTGTGTTGTTCGTTAGTGTGGCTTTCTATTTGAGTGAACATTTGAAGCTAACATTTTCAGGTTAGCTCGAGTACAGGTCAACTTCTGCTTCATACCAATAGGGACTTCCCTTAACCACGAACTGAGGTAAGTGGAATAAGGGGATGTCATTGCTATTGAGCCATCTAGTCATAACAATAACAATTTCTTGAGTAAATCCCCTTCGATAATGGATGTATGCTTTTCACAAAATGCTATGGTATAAAAACATAGAGATATATTGTAAGGTATTACAAAAGTATCAGCGCATTGTACAAGAGACAAAGCAACTTTTGAATATTCAACTTTACCGTCAGCCCAGGCCCATATGCCATTATGCCAATGTTTCAGTTTCTCTACCAGCTGAAACCTTAACAACGAAAAGATTGCTTCAGCAGTCACCCAGAATGCAACCGTTCAGCATAAGTAATTTTAGTTTCTGATTTGAAGGAATGAGATATTGTATTTGAGTATAAGTTCATAGATTTGGGGCTATTGAAACAGAACACCAAAATTGGTTTATTGGGATTTATATGAATGACGACGATTTTTGTTATTGTAATAATATAACAACATAGTTTAATGTAAGCTATAACTTAAGCCAGAAGAATGGCCACTGTTTAATGATGTATCAGAACTAAATTCAAAGGTAGTTTTATTGTATAATGGTAATGAAACGTCTTAAGTTTTTAAGTTTTCTAGTTTACCTTAAAAAGTTCTAGGAAACTAGGGCATATAAGTGAAATATACGAATATGTACAAATGAAAATTATAACCCTTTTATGGGGATATAACTAAATGCCGTTGATTTTTGTGTTAATCCAGTAGCCATGCTAGCTCCCAGCATTGAGTTGTAGAAATCTAACCATATAAATAATTAATACTAAAGCTAAAAATCATAAAAAAATGTAAAAGGTAATCATTCTGACACAAAGTACTTCAATATTTTAGAAAGCGAGGATGGAATTTACAAAATTCAGAAAAAGGTGAAGTGATGCTTCAAATCTTTAGCGGAATTAATAAGTGCGGAAATTACATAGAACTTGTTGAAGGTAGCCTATTTCCATTCGTATTTGGACTTTTTCTGACAATTTGGGAGCTGTTAGTGAAGTTTTAATCAAGATATCTTTAGAAAAGATGGAATTCTAGCATGCTGGGCGATTACTGTCGGTGCTTAATTACATCAGCTTCCAATACAATATTGTATTAAAGAAAGTTGTCCCTACGTCGGCGTCGTTTTAGTAAATAATTGTTTGCTACTTTACAGTCATCTGTGTATGAATAGCAATCCACACTGTAAAATACTGAAACTAAACCTAAATAGGAAAACCTCATACTTGCACTAAACTTAAATAGCGAAGGTTTACGAATAGTGATGGTCTACATCCATAATAATACAATTTAAAAAAAAACATGTTTCTTCAATTTTCTCTGTTTGTCTGTCTATCGGTACGTCTGTCTGACTGTCTGTTTGTCGATATAGCTCAAAAACTACTTGTTGGAGGGAAACGATATTTTGGAATATGTCTACCTGGCTCAAAATTGAATATACTTTCGATCAAATATATACAATTATACAAGATGGGCACCTTAAGAAAATAAAATTCTGTGTAATTTTGTTTTAACTCAAGTGTTAGTTAAACAAAAATAATATTTTGCACATGGCTTAGGTTTTTACCATTACACCTTACATTATTTTTTTCTTTAATATTCTCAAAATGTGTAGTTTCAAAACTGTTACCTGCGAAGGAAATTTAGAGTAAAGCCCTTTAATGACTTTTCTTATATAAGTTTAGATCAGAAAGTGTTTGAAAGTTGCCTGGGATGGTTTTATATCTCTAGACCTTACAGATTAGGTCATGTACTAAAAGAGCAAGCGTGTTGCAATTTGTTTTATAAGGCTGATCATCATGTCGTGTAACAACTAAGTAGGCAATACATTTAAGACGCTCATGATTTTCACGGACAGCTTTTATATTTGTGTGCTTAGTTGTTACTGACAAGGCCTGGGCATGCGGAGCGAAACCACCAATATTTGGAATATTATCTTTAAAATTAAGAGTTTTCTGTGAAAACTATGAACTTCTACGATGTGTTGCCTACATAGTTCTTACATGGGCAGTATATTGCTAAGGCCCACGTTGTGGCGCCTTATATATGCTATTTACCTTCAGGTATAGTGATATTAATATGTCTTTGAATTATATTTTTATTTTCTCAAATTAAAAAAAAATATCTTCAGAATATCAGCAATTATTATTTGTGCTAGCTCCTGAAAAATCAGAGGTGGATTTCTTTATCTAGATTGCTTATTTCTAAAAGTTGATGTTCTAATTTTTTTAATATCATTCCCACAAGTCAAAATAACTTATGTCAACTACATGTCAAACAGATTTGAAATTCAAATGAAAAATACCAGATTGTTTCTCTAGTATACAACAATATTAAAAAAAGTAAGTAATTCTTTAATATCTAATTAACTTTTATAGTATTTATTTCCTTTTCTAGTAATTACCTTGCTATTCAAATCACACACTTTTCAATTGGTCTCAATAATGTTCAGGATTTCAACTAACTTACTCCCCTCCGCCTACTAATCCAATCTCTCACACACCTTCCTGCAATGAAAGGCCCCACTGACAGACAAGACGTCCCAACTGTCCAGAATCAGCAACTCAAACCTTCCCTACAGCATGCAGCTAACACACCAAATCTGCAGATGCCTACTTCCAATACTGCCTCTGTCAACTTTCTGGAACGTGCCTTCTTAACTTATGGTCTTTCTTTGGAACTCTCCATTAGCACCAAACAGCTTGACGTAATCCAATTCGTTTAATGTATTATTTCAAATGTACGTTTCCAATAAACTTGACTTATTATTCTTCTCCAGTTATTCATATTTGCAGATGAATTCTACTTGCCATTAGTTTTACCACATACTTGTAATATTTCTTAGTTTAATGTATTAATTATACTTTTTGGTTAATATTTCCTTTTAATTTCACCGCGCAAATTTTATTATTACCCTTTTTATTATCCAAACAGTTTCTCAATAAAATATGGTTTATTTTTAATATTTTAATCACACCAAATTATTTCTGCTACATTTTTCAAAATTTCTTATTTCTTAATAATCGAAACAAAGTTCTTAACGATCTCAATTTTTGTACTTTTACACTCTATCTCATAATAATATTTGATTTACACCTACTAATTTTATAATTTTATTACAATTTAGTATTTGGCATTCCCTTCAAACCTTAATTTTTAAAATATTTCATTATTTTCGAACCCATCTATTTTTCAAATAGCTATTTTTCGCTCAATTATAAATTCTTTTTTACTTTGTAATGCATAATAATTATTCACATTCCGAATTTATGTTTTAATATATCTAGTTTATTTACCATACAAAAAATAAAACTGGAATACTTAGGGCACATCATGGGAGGTCCTAAGTATGAGATATTGCGGCTAGTTATACAGGGGAAGATAATTGGAAAAGATCTATAGGAAGAAGACGTATCTCTTGACTGCGAAATCTCCGGGAGTGGTTCAATTGCACTTCAGTAAATCTATTCAGAGCGGCAACATCTAAGATTCGTATAGCCTTGATGATCGCCAACCTCCGTAGAGAGAAGGCACTCTAGGAAGAAGAAGTTTATTTTTAACCATTATACTCCCTTAATACTTTCTAAAATTAATTCTAACACCCCTGTGTATATCATTACAATATATACTGTTATGACACAAATTTAAGCCTTTATGATTATAATAGCAATTAATAATATTTCAAGCAAAGCAACTACTATTTTATAAAATGTTTCAGAAATGTGCTAGTTTAATTTTTGTAAATAGTATAAAATAACATTGGCCTTGACAATAATTTGTAAAACAGTATTAAAAACAGTGTTAGCCATGATTTAAACAAAATGTAATCAGAGTAGGCTTGGAAATAATGTAAAACAATGTAAGATCGAAGACAAACAATGGTGGAAAAAGCCAAGCTGCGCAGTGGTGTTAATTATGACTTCCCCAATAAATAATTATTAATACGTGAATAAACTCCCTTTTCCCAATTCAGTGTGTTTGAAAATTAACTCTATATTTTTTGGGTACGCTGTAGCAGGTTGCAGTAATTAGTAGCACTTCTATAGAGGTATAAAAAAGTGTTTGATTTGTGCATCGAGTGTTGGGTGGTTTCTCCGTAATTGTGTACGAGCTTCGAGCAGTGTAGTTAGAGCCCCGTGAGCTAGAGCTGGGCAGCAACGTTCATGGGGAGCAGTTGGAGCTACAGAAGTCGTTCTGCAGGGCGTTCAGCGGTTTGTATCGGCAGGCCAATGAATAAAGAGGGACCGGGCATCGAGGGACTTGCTAGGGACTTGAGTTAAGCTCTAGTTTCCATTGGAAAAGCAACAGAAAGGCCAGGAAAGTTCATCTTAACACGCTTGAATTTAGTGGCGTCAGGTTTTTGTACACTTTTAGCAGACGCGTCCTCTGAGTGTTTTGTGTTTGTGACTTGTATTTACTTACTGCAATTGTTATCACCTAAGAAACGCTTTAATTACTTAGTTAATAATATTTGTCGAATTATAACGAACTTTATTTACCAATTGTGAGGTTGGATCGCCATATTTGAATTAAGTTTTATAAATTAAATAATATACAGTATTGTAGCGAATTCAGTAGTTAAATCAGCATTATACAAAGTGTTTACAATTAAATTATTAAAAATAATACCAGGATAATCAGGTTAATAACAAATGTATTTCCTATAATTCATATAAATCAAGATAATGTTTGCTAGAATGTAGAAACCCGACCCATATGAGTCATTTAGTTTACACAAAATTAAATAATAAATAATATCCACAACAATTAATAAACCAGAGTAATAC
The DNA here is from genome assembly GCA_940337035.1 of Agriotes lineatus. NCBI lineage: Eukaryota > Metazoa > Arthropoda > Insecta > Coleoptera > Elateridae > Agriotes > Agriotes lineatus. Next base: position 267,891 of record CALNHX010000853.1, read on the forward strand.
TTTGGAAGAGACTTCGTTGTTAAATTCTGTGTTGCCATTTTAACTTCCAGCAAAGACGGCTTATTCTCAAGTTTGGAAGTTCAGTAATGATATTTGTCTGTATTGTTATGTTTCGATTCAAGAGTTCATTGTAATACTCCTTTCATCTATTGGTGATATTTGGTTTGTCCTTGATACCCCTACCTTGTTCAACGCAGACACTGCAATTTTGCTTGAATGGTGTATATTAATAATGCTTTTACGCTTTCTAAACGAATAAAGGAATTGTTAAAAATGTCATTGACAAAATTACTAGCTCTTGCGCTCACATAATTACGGGAACTTTGTAGCTCAGTGTTTTAATAGCAACAAATGGCACAAGTTTATAAAGTGTAATTTACGGGACAGGCTCTGATTTATACATATAGTTAGAATAAAGCGTCTGGTTGCAACAAAAAACGTTAATTAAACATGAAATTTTCCTTTGGCAGAAAATAATTTTAAAAGCGAAGCCACAGTTGTTTAAGTGCTATAATAGGTAACTAAGGAGTCATAATGGGTTGCAATTACGAAAAGCTACAACCCTCGAACTCAGTGCTAGTACTAATAGAGCTGTAGGATTTAAAACAACGTTCTAACGAAAATTATAACAAAAGCCTTCAAATTTAAACTTATTTCCATTTTTGTGAGAAATAATTTTAGATTAGAATACTAATCTGTAAAAAGTGTAAGTTTTCGAATTCTAATTTAGGACGACTAATACTACTAACAGTGTGTCATGACTAAGACATTCGAACTAATATGCGACTTATTGAAAATAATACCCATGTTTTATTCAAATTTGTTTTGGAAATAACAAGATAGTAGTAAATAGATAGTTTTGAGATTATTCGTTTTATTGAAATCTTCTATTCATAAATATAGTCTACCGTATCTGTTTCAAATCATACATCCCTTATGTCAGTTTGACATTTGTTCGTTTATTTTGCTACATTATCTAATTCAAGTGTAATGCCTGAAGACCGAGCTTCTGGGATTGGTGCAATTGAAAAATCTATAACTGAGTTATTTGGGGTAATAGAAAATTTATTTTTGCTTTCTTGCAGCCTCTTTTGCGGTCGGCACATGCTTGTTTTCTATTGAAAATCAGTTCTGGGACATTATGTATAACGGGGTGTCTACGGATATGACCATTTCGCCCATCTAGTCTCCATGTTTTCCTATCACGATCGTCTGCTTGCAATTTCCTTGTTCTCCCTCTTTCTGTGTTTTCGGTTTTTCTCTTTTTCTTTTGTATCTTGGTTGGTTCATATACATTTCGCATGACCGTCTTTCTTAATTTATTTATCTCATGTGGCTATAGCAATTGTAGTGTTTGTCTCCTGTACATTTACTTCTTTGCGGATTGTTTAATTTCCAATCATATCTCATGTAAAATCAAATTACGTCATTGCTATATTATTGAATATATACAGGTTACATCAAATTGATATTGTGTCTTACTGATACCTATGAAATGTGAGTTACAACTGTGATGATGTATGTACGTTACACCAAACTGCATCATAATATATAGACTAGTAATTTTCATGATTTTTTTTCGTTTGTTTGTTGTTAATCTCATTCTATTTACATCCACTACGTTCATATTTTCCCTTCTTTTTCGACGAAAGGATGTGTCTACATTTAATTCTCAAACTTTCGCGATGCTAACCTATACATAACGTACTTTGCGATTACCGCATACATTAATTAACCTGGAAAGTTTAAACGGTAATTTAGAAGTCGGTAGAAGATTTGCTATTTTGCTTTAATTGAAAATTGATTAAAAGTAGCCACTGCACGGTTGGTACATAACCAATAAAAATCAAAGACCTCCGCTTGATTTGTTGGGAACGAGTAGCCAGCTCCGGATATAATTGTTATGCAAATTGTTTTGAAACGAATAATACGGAGGCGGATTAACCCCAATAGTTCAGAACAAGTTCTACGTATTTAAATTTGTTCGAGTTATATACTTCAGCAGAAGTTGGTAATTTATCTGACAATTCGTATTCATGTGAGCAACGAGTAGATCTATTGTTGTGCATTGAAACAAATTGGTACTGATTTTTCAGTAATCTTTTTTTTTGTCAACTTACGAGTACAAAGCTCTATGAAAATAATGGATTTTATTAGTTACAGTGTGTACCTTTTGATTATGAATTCTTTGCGTTGCTTTACTGAGGTTATGTTGTCCTTAATTTTACATATAGGGTTGCTGATATACTGCACTAGCGTACGAGTTTTACGCTAAATAGATAACACAATTTTCACAAAATTTCCTGCTGACGTAAATTGATTGCGTCATCGCAATGGATGTGTGTATTGCGTAGAAACACTGCTGCTAATGCTCTTAGAACACTATTTTGGTTTACAAGGATTGGAAGAGCAGAAAACAAATTGTAATATTTACAAGTTCTTAAGTTTAAATTAACAAATGTTTTCATGTTTTCCAGTTCTACAAGAAAATATCTTTGTCGTAGGGTCTAAATTTGTAAGTTGAAAATAACACGGTATAGCAAAAACAAAGAGAATATTGGTGATATCAAATGCACTAAACAGATTTTGTTTATTCATTGAAATACAAGCCTAAACGTGTTGAATTACGATTCTTAAATGTAGTGATGCACAAGTAGCGTATATAATAGCCACCTGGCACTGCCATAAAAACAATAAACTGCAACGATATTCTGAAACAAGGTTCTTGGCGTTGAACATTAAATTGAAATAAATATATGCGTATTTGTAATTTACAATACAAGTTTTGAGTGTATCATTTTTAGTGTATATAGTTTACCTCTTTCTACGCAGACAACGTTATTACTGTTGATAAGCAGCAGGTGGTGGTAAATGAATACTATAAACCACATCACCGTATAGAAATATTACCTCATTTCACTTTCTTTAAATAATACTTTGAAAAATAGCAGTGCTTCAAGCTTCTATAACTGTCGACGTTTTACAACGAGATTATTTCAATCTAATAATTATATTAAGTTTTAGAAATGTAATGTGTTGATATGTGATTGTTTAAATCTTCTTATTTCTGTATTGTAAATGCAGCTGGAGGAAAACGTAGTACAAGTATTGTGTTGTGTTATCTATGGTATTTTAATTATTCCAAGCACTGAATAATGTGGGTTGCAGTAACAATCGTTGTTATTACGGTAACAAAATTAAATTGGATTATTACAATATACTGACTTTAAAATCCATCTAAACATTTGAGTAAGTTTATTTTTCACACATTTCACACATTTAATAGAACCGATTCTGATATTGCAGTAGAAAATGTTGTTTCGCGGCAACCCAAAGTGTCAGGGTCAAGAACAAAATATATAATAATTGAATAAATGAAAGACAAAATGTATGTGAACCCTAAACAATGAAACAATTGAGCTGGTCATAAAACCTAAATGTTAGACCTATATATCATAATCTAGAAAAATATAAATGCAGAAGTGAAAGGCAACCCAACAGAGTAATAAATGCCTGACGATCGAACCGAAGGTAATAAGATAGTTATTTATAGTATAAGGGTGTTATATTAGATACATATAATCCACGAGAGAAAAGTTTCTGAAATGAAAGCAAGTTTTAACGAACGGTAGCAAATTATAGTTTTATAAACTCAGAGATCCTGAAAGTAAAGCAAATTCACCGAGCTTACAAATTAGTTATAACTGGCAATAGCTATCTGAAATCAAAAATCTTGAAAAAAATACAAATTTAAATAAATTTTTAATTATTGGTAACTGCCAGTAGTTTTCTAAATGCAAAAATTCTGAAAATAACACAAAGTTAATGAATTTACAAATTATTGGTGGTTAGCGAAAGTTTTTTAATCTCCAAAATCCAGAAAATAAATAGAATTTAACGAATTCGTTAATTAGTGGTAGCTGACAATAGTTTTCCAAACAAGAGAGAAAGAGTAATAATAATAATTAACTTGCAAATAATATAACAAATTAAAATACGCCCCCCCCCCCTCTTTACATCGTTCATGTTAAATGCATTTAACCATTTTGAAATAAAAACAGTGGCAGAACCGTGTGTTATTTTTGGACATTGCCAAGCAAACCCACTTAGAAAATATTAACAAAAATAATTATTCATAACTGACAACAATTGTCTGAAATCAATAATCCTGAAAAAGGGAAACTTAAAGAATTTACCAATTATTGGTTGCTGACAATAGATTTTGTACATTCAAAAATTCTGAAAATAGCTTCAGTTCAACGAATTTACTAATTACTGGTAGCTGACCATACCTTCTTTTAAACTTAAAATTCCTGAAAAGTAAAGCAAATTTATCTAATTCAGTAATCATTTCTAGCTAGCAGTAGTCTCTAATCTCGAAAACCCCGAAAATAAATCAAATATATGGAATTTGTTAATTATTGGAAGCTGACAATAGATTTTCTAAACTTAAAAATCCTGAATAGTATAGCAATACTTCTCTAATATCCAAAATCCGGACAATAAATCAAATTCAACGAATTTTTTAATTATTGGTAGCTGACAATAGTTTTATGAACTCAAAAATCCTGACAGTAAAGCATTCTGAACGCATTTTCTAATTATTCATAATTAACAACAGTTGTCTAAAATCTATAATCCTGAAAAACGAAAACTTAACGAATTTACTTATTATTGGTAGCTAACAATAGATTTTCTAAACTTAAAATTCCTGAATAGTAAAGCCAATTTATGAAATATTCTAATTATTTGAAGCTAGCAATAATTCTCGAATCTGCAAAAACTGGTAATTCTTGGTAGCTGACAATAGTTTTATAAACTCAAAAATCCCAAATGTAAAGCAATTTGAAGGCATTTTATAATTATTCATAACTGGCACAAATTGTCAGAAATCAATAATCCTGTAAACAGAAAAATTAACGAATTTATTTATTACTGGTAGCTAACAATAGATTTTCTACATTAAAAATTCTGAAAATAAATTCAATTTAATGAATTTACTAATTATTTCTATAGCTAGAAATAGTTCTCTATTTTCCTAAATCCTGAAAATAAATAAAATTTTACGTATTTGTTAATTTTGGTAGCTAACAATAGTTTTCTAAATTCAAAAAACCTGCAACTAAAGCAAATATAAGGAATTTACTAATTATTAATAACTGACAATAATTATAAGTTACCGAATTTTCAAATTATTGGTAGCTATAATACATTTTCTAATCTCAAAAATCCTGAAAATAAAGAAAATTTAAGGAATTTACTAATTGTTGGTGTCTGACAATAGATTTTCTCAAAAAATCTTGGAAAGTAAAGCAAATTTACCGAAATTACTAATTAATTTCTAGCTAGCAATAGTCTTCTAATCTCCAAAACCCTGATAATAAATCAAAATTTACGAATTTGTAAATTTTTGGTAGTTGACAATAGTTTTCTAAACTCTAAAATCTTTAAAATAGAGCAAATTTACAAATTTACTAGTTACTGGTAGCTGAAAGAAATGTCTAAAAAATTTTGGGGTTATATGTTCTGATATGCGAGAAATCTTAAACAAATTTTTAAATATCGTAAAAAAAATTTAAAAAAATCTAGAACCCGATTGCAGCGCCACCTACCGGGTCCAATTGTGAATTTAAACCACTCAAACACACAAAAAATTTATTAAAATCGGTCCAGCCGTTTAGGAGTTTAGTCACATACACACGTACAGAAGAATTATATATATAAAGATTGGTAAGTGAGACTACTTTTCCAAATTAAATCAAATTTAACGAATTTGTTAATTATTATTGGTAGCTCACAATGTTTTTATAAATTTAACAAAAATTAGTGATAACAGTCATTATAACTTACGGTACGGTAACGTACTGATTCTGCCTAAGCATGCTCTTGCTCTCAGTGCAAATAGTTCTTATGTATTGCCAATTAAGTTATACAATCATCTCCCTAAAAATATTAAAAGCACTGAATCATTCAATCTCTTTAAAAAGAAACTAAAAAGTTTGTTGTTGGGCATTACTTTTTATTCCGTTGAAGAATTTCTCCAGCATAGTTTAACCTAGTTAAACATCTTTGTTACCTGCTACTTTTTTTTGTGGTGTTTCTTTTGTTTAAACTGTTGACTTTTCCGATACATGTAGTTGTCTAATGGAAATAAATTATTATTATTATTATTATTATTACTTAAAATTCTCAAAGTAAAGCAATTTCAACGCATTTTCTGATTATTCATAACTGACAACAATTGTCAAAAAACATTATCTTGAAAAAAGCAATCTTAACAAATTGACCAATTATTGGTTGCTGACAATAAATGTTCTAAATTCAAAAATTCTGAAAATAAATTCAGTTTAACAAATTTACTAATTATTGGTTGCTGGTAGCTGAAAAATCTCTAAATATAAAAATTCTGAAAGTAAAGCAAATTTAACGACTTTAATAATTATTGGTAGCTGATACTAGTTCTCTAAATTTAAAAATTTTGAAAGTAAGCAAATTTAATGAATTTACTAATCATTGGTAACTGACAATAATTCTCTAAACTCAGCAACTTTGAAAATAAAGCAAATTTAACTGATTTATTAGATTGATAAGCCTAGGTGACAATAGATTACTAAACATAAGAATTTTACAATTGTAGCAAGTTCAACCAATTTACAAATTTTTAATGGATGGCAATAACTATCCACATCCATAAATTATGAAAATCATTCGTTGGTAGGTGACAATACTTTTCCAAAATAAATAAAATTTAACTAATTTGTTAATTATTGGTAGCTGACAATGGTTTTATAAACTCAAAAATCCTTAAAGTAAGCAATTTGAACGCATTTTATAATTATTCACAACTGACATCAATTGTCAAAAATTAATAATATTGAAAAAACAATCTTAACGGATATACTAATTATTATTGGTTGCTGACAATAGATTTCCTACATTCAAAAATTCTGAAAATAAATTCAGTTTAACAAATTTACTAATTATTGGAAAGTGACAATACCTTTTTTAAACTTAAAAATCCTGAAAAATATATAAAATTTATCGAATTTAGTAATTATTTCTAGCACGCAATAGTTTGTAATCTTCAAAACCACGAAAGTAAATGAAATCTAACGAATTTGTTAATTATTAGTAGCCGACAATACTTTTATAAACCCAAAAATCTTCAAAGTAAAGCAATTGAACGCATTTTCTAATTATTCATAACTGACAACAATGATAAAAAATCAATAATCCTTAAAAAGGAAAACTTATTTACGAATTTACTTATTATTGGTAGCTGACTATAGATCTTCTACATTAAAAAAATCTGAAAATAGATTCAATTTGATGAATTTACTATTTATTGGTAGTTAGATTTCTATTCTCCTAAATCTTGAAAATAAATAAATTTAACGAATTTGTTAATTTTCGGTAGTTGACAATAGTTTTATAAACGCAAAAATTCTGAAAATAAGGCAAATATAAGGAATTTACTAATTATTGACAGCTGACAATACTTATATAAAATAAAAATCCTGAAAAAGGCAAAGTAAACGAGTTTTTTAATTATTGGTAACTATAATAGATTTTCTAATCTCCAAAATCCTGAAAATAAAGCAAATTTAACGAATTTACTAATTATTGGTAGCTGATAATAGATTTTCTAAACTTAAAAATCTTGAAAAGTAAAGCAAATTTATCGAGTTTACTAATTATTTGTAGCTAGCAATACTTCTCTAATCTCCAAAACTTTGAAAATAAAACAAATTTAACGATTTGTTAATTTTTGGTAGCTGACAATACTTTTCTAAACTCAAAAATCATTAAAATAAATCAAATTTACAAATTTACTAATTGCTGGTAGCTGAAAAATCTCCAAATTTAGAAATTCTGATAGTAAAGCAATTTTAAGGACATTAGTAATTATTGGTAGCTGATAATAGTTCTCTAACTTCAAGAATTCTGAAAATAAACCAAATTTAAAGAATTTATTAATCACTGGTACCTGACAATAATTTCCAAACTCAGAAATTTTAAAAATAAATCAAATTCGATTGATTTAATAAATTGATAATCCTGGGTGGCAATAGATTACTAAACATATGAATTGTGAAATTGAAGCAAGCTCTAACAAATTTACTAATTTTTTATGGATAGCAATCCACATCCATAAATTATGAAAAATTAAGAAATTTACTAACTATGGTAGGCGAAAATACTTTTCTAAACTCAATAATTCTGAAAATAAAGCGAATTGAGGGAATTTACCAAATATTGATAGGTGACAATATATTTCTAAATTCAAAAATCATGAAAATGGTAACAATTCAACTGATTTAATAATTTTATAAAACTTATGTGCAGTAATAACAAACAGATCGCTACGTACGTACAACAGAAATGGGGATATGAAGAAGCACATAGAAAAACACTTTCAGAGGTGGGATTTAGTTGCAACAGATGAGAAGTGGTCATATCGATATCATGACGCCAAACTGCAAAAACGTCAGCAAAATATCTCCACCAACCTATTAATTTGCTTGTGTAGGTGTAGGATTTAGGGCAACCCACTGGCATCCTGCAATTTTGTTGGCAAAGTTCATTATATTATTTTAATGGATAGGGTTAAAGGCTCATTGAACTGGCTATTGGTTTCAGTGGCGCATTTGATTTGTGTATTTTTGACAACCGATAGTAACTCATAACAGCTTGGAGGTTGATTGTAATATTCGATACTGACATATACAATGACTAATCAGTGAGAGGCTACACAAAAATATATGAAACTTTACAAACATACCATTTAGGTCAAAAATCGCTTCCAGTTTGCAACAAAATATGGCTTTTAGCGGAGTTGAATAAAGTTTAACTAACTTATAGTATGTACCAGTTAGGCCAATAGTCAATTCAATAGGTTCACCTGGTTAGAAACAACAATGGACATTGACACCATTAAGATACTGTATGCATTAAAATACTGTATGTAATTACAAAATTAATTTTACTAATAAGATTTTGGCTATGTTACAATAACTGTCAATGAAACGTCACTGACGCCCTATGCTCCCTAGTGGAAGAAGAAGAATGTTTTTTTAGAACTAAACTATTCAAAAAAAATTTGTAGATCATATTCTCTATCAATGTGGAAATACTATATCGCTGATATACATATTTGCTTCTTGAGATATAAGGTTTAAAAGGCACAAAAATTTGATTAGAAACTACAAGTTTGGTAAAACTTAAAAATTGCAGCACAGGCTTGGAATACTAATCATAAAATACCTTAGGGAACATGAAGCTTTCATCAAAAGAACAAATATCTTGCTAAACAAAGAGGAATGTGTATCTTTCTGTTTGTTTGTATTGGATAAAAGTTGGTTTTCGTTTGACAAGAATAAAATCAAGTAGTCTTCAATAGCAACTTGTGAGCCACTAATTTGTACACTAAATATGACAAGTTTTAATTTATTAATTTTAATGCATGCATTTAATTGTTGCGTTGATAGTGGTCATAGATTTTTCCAAAAAATATCCTCTTGTAATATTTTTAATTTTTGCAGCAAGCTACAAAAAAAACCGGAAATTATAGAAAAATCACCAACTTCAAAGTTCGCACATGTTAGGCAAAAGCCAAAATGGACAACATTGTTACCGCCAGATCAATTCGCAACAAAGCAAGTTTTGAGACCGCAGTTTTAAAACCGCGTGTGAGAGGGTGGCGACAGAGACAGCGAGTGGCAATCATGCGAATCCGCAATTAATGTTATTGTGCGTCCGTCCCTTCATTGCCTCTTTCCAGCAATTATTAAAAGGGAAAAATTGTGCGCCCAACTTGGTCGCCGATTTCCACAATTCGGCCGAAATTCGGAGTCCGAAGAAGGGGAAAGTAGGACATTACCGATTGATTTGCTAAGCGCCCATCGAAAAATACGACTTCGATATTTGCGTCCGCGGCCCTAACCCTCGTAGGGTCGAGGGGTGTTTATTGTCCGCACTATCAGGCAGCGAGGGGTAGCTATCGTGTCCTCCATGGAATCGTCGGGAAATTCCCGGTGCGTGCTGTCGTCGCCGATTCGGGCGAATTAAAAATTTACAACCCTGCAGCCCGATTTAACTGCAGGGGGCGTCTCGGGGGTTCACCGGCGAGCCAGGAGATTTACGGTGGCGGACAATAAAGGGCTCAGCGGCTTATTCGATTTTATAACCTCCATAAAAAGCTTGCCGTTTCGCATTGCAGATAAAAATAGAAAACGCACACGGGGATGCGGGTTCAACCACCGACTGCTGACACCATTTTTGAGAACGTTGCACCGTTGCCCTAAAAAGCACTTCCTGAATAATGCAGGGG
>CALNHX010000854.1:0-278153 GCA_940337035.1 Agriotes lineatus
CGGTTATGCCCATCACTAATTTAGATCCTGCGGCCCAGTTACCCCTGAAATAAATTAATTTGGGGTATCTGGGCCACATGTCTTCGGACAATTGGGCCATGGTGCCCAGTTACTCACATGTTTTAACCACCCTTGCTGATGTGGTGTTCTGGTTCTAGGAAATGGGTAGACATTACCGCCGGAAGAGGCAAAGGGTGCAGATGGTGTCAACTACACAAGAGAACATCTCTATCAAGCTAGACAAGATGTTGCCAATGGAAATATTGCGCTAGATTCACAAAAGCTAGCGCAATGAAACGCAGAGCTAGCGCAGCCTTCCCTTGCTAGATATTGAGAAATATAATTTGAAGGGGCTAGGTTAACGCTAGCCCTCTCTTTTTTCCAAAATTGAAAAATTTTAATTGCGTTAGATTCACAAGAGCTAGCGCAATGAAACGCAGAGCTAGCGCAGCCTTCACTTGCTAGATATTCAGGAATATAAGACCTATAACAGTTATTTGTGAATTTCGAATATCAATTACTTTTGTCGCCGAGTGTATCTCCCATACATGCTTAATCTCAAGAAATGATATTTGTTTATTTTGTTTAAATGTTCATACAACATAAAACATGAAAGTGTAAAGTTTCAAAAAAAGATTCACCAGCTGGGTATAATACCTGTAAACTAAAATTCGAGTAGGTAACTTAAAGCTAACACAACATTATTTGTACTTATGATTATGAACATTCAGTTCAAATTATGAACTATTACGTGTATATAACGCATACACAAATTTATTTAAATCGGTTAAAAAAAAGATCAACTTATTGTAAAATTGGTTGGGATTTCCATTTAGGTAGATACCATTTGTTTGTAATTCGATTTATGTTTGTATTTACCACCATTTTATTAATGTCAAGAGTGGGGTAAATTTGCTTGAAGCTGAATTATTGTCGTTTTGCATGGGATTGTATCTGCGCATGTTAAGCAGAACGTTTGTCATTCGAATGTAGAAATATACGAAATTTAAATCTATTGTTGCTTTTTATTTACAAGCAAATTACACAAAGTGAAATCCAGCATTAAACATAATGGTCCTTCGGCCGGATTTAAAATATTGTGAAACAAACCCCAAGCAATTAGAAACTTCCGAAAATTAGTGTGTCAAAGAGATACAGATTCGGTTAAATAATAAGAATTGTTCAGATTCTCAAGTACTGCTAGGATCCACATTCAAACTCCTGAAATTTTGCTCAATTTTCAGTGAAGACTGAAAAAATAGTAATTATCAGTTTTCGTTTTCCTTGTGTAATTTATTTATTATCGGCGATAGAGCATAGCCGTTTTGACATTATTAAGGCACTTTGTTACGCAATCTGCAATAACATTTTTTGTAGATCGTTAACTTTCCAATATATTGACATTAACTTTGTTTTTTAAATACGCGTCGAAGGCGGCCATGCTACCGTTGAATCGAGCACTTTTTTCCTTTTCTATGATGTACGGGTTGATAGATTTATTTGCACAAATAACAAAGTTATAACTGAAAAACTATTTTCTCATAGTAAGCTATGAAAACCTGTGTTATCTCTTCGGTGTATAATTAAGACCTAAGTAATCCTTAATCCTCTTCGGGTAATTTATGGATAACCAACGCTTCTATAAATGAAATTTTTATTTTTATGTCCCGGCGTGTGTAAGTTCGACCGCCAAAGCAGGTAGGTACCCTTCAGAAAATGTTTGAACTTCTTAGCATTACTGCTACTATAGGAAGGCTTTTCAGGATTACGGATTATCATTTAAAATGCACAAACTGGGTTTTACCAGTTCTTACACATCTGGAACTAGGCAGAAGGGTACCTGTCTACAAGGATTCCAGGAAAAAAAATCGTGGATAAACAGGCACGGATAAAAAAGCCAACGGAAAAAAAGCTACTGTATAAAAACCAAACTAAAAATTTTAAAGTTTGTAATAATGTGGTAATGGTAATATTTAAAGAAAGAATATTTAGAAAAGAAACAAAGAATATTAGAAAATAAACAGAAACTTTTTTTCGCAAAGATAAGTTGAAATTTACAAAAATATAAAATTTATTTTAAAAAATTATCTAAAACCTTCTAGTCTTCTATTAATTCTTGAAAACTGTAAACATTTGTGTAAAAGACTTTTCATAGCACACGCGATAGCACTTAGTGATTGTTTTAGCAATAACTTCAGACTTATCGAACATATGTGATTAAATTAGAAAAAGTGTAATGATAAATAAAAAACTAACATAATACATATGATTTCAATACCATAATTCTATAAGATAACGCCGATTACGCCGCAGGTAAATCGCCGCCGATTGAGATCAGCGGCGCGCTGGCGCGCCGCCGATTGCCAAAATTTTTTGCATTCACGACGCCGCCGCTGAATACTACGCCCAAGGTCTGTAAATCATGTTAGCTTTGCCTATATTAGGCATATATGTATTATACATATATTGCTAGTAGGGCCTCGGAACGCCCGAGAACATTACGGCGCCGACATAGTGTCACTTGCGCTTTTGTTTATTTTAATAGCGAATTAAAGTTAACATCAGATTAGTGGCCTTTATAAGACTGGCTGTAAGTATTACATATATGATATTAGGTCGTCGCATTCAGTTTGACGTGGGCACAAATATGGCGGACATCGGCGGTAAATTAAAATTATCTAGCAAAAATTTGAACAATCGCGCTGGCTCGGGGCTGGCCGGCTAGCTTCGGCCGGCATTTGTCACCGTTTTCCGCCGATGTCCGCCATGTTTGTGCTCACGTCAAATTGGATGCGATGACCTAAGACAAAGCTAACATGATTTACGGACCTTGACTACGCCGGCCCACATGTCTATCCCTACCCCTATAAATACACTGCATAGTCAGAGTGAAACGAAGTATTCTTCTATACCACATTCACCTGTTTGCTACTGTTTTGTGTTATTCACTAAATAGTGCTGTGAAATTATGGGGAAGCCACGCAAAACCGATGAAGTAAGTCATATAAAGCAATGCTTTGAAAAGTACAAAGATAAGGGACTATATAACTTCGAGGGTTCTAACTTTTTACCAAGAAGTAATAACTTATGACAGCAATTAGCAGATCAGGTAAATTCCTATAGAGGCGTGCTCTTATTGGCCAGAGCAGTGCATACGATAGCAACCAAGAATTATTACGGCGTCTGGGATACATTATCCATCGTACAACCAAAAGCAGAAATTGATGCAAATGATGCAGGTAGGTGCATTACTAGTAAACGAAATTGCTCTATAATTATCAATTTTGGTGGGGTCACTTTATAAAATTTCGCAGGGCTCGGAACTGTCTTTACAAATCCGGATTCAAGAGAAGCCGATGATGATGCCAGTATATGTAATATAACTGACTCTGAGGACAATAGCAGTTTGTTTAAAGACGACGATGATGATGGGGAATGTCTAAATTTTGTTATATGTTTGACTAATAATGAATACGACAAGTATATGTCTCACAAGATTGTAAATTATTATAAAAATGGTAAGGAATGCCAAAGAAATGGAAAACCACAAGAAAAGAAATACGTTAGATTTCGAGCGTATACATGAACGCACATAGTTTTCAGAAAATTCAAAGAAACGTTTAAACTGCCATGTACTCTCTTCTTTAAAAGAGCTAAGTTACAATTAACAGGAACTTTCGCCAAAATATTTGGTAACTGTTCTGAATGCTCTTGCGGTTTTGAAGGCATAATACTAAATGAACCAACAAACGAAGACGAAGGAGTGCGAATACACTGCACCTATAAATGCAATTACCGAATAAAGCACGCAGGTAAGAAGAAACGTTACTTATCCGGATTAGCGAGAACTGAAGCAGTAAAGAAGCTTACTATGCATAACATGTCAAGCAGTACCTGGCGAAAAATGGAAGCTCAAAATATGATGTTGTTTGGTGAAAACGAACCGGGAGATTTGCCTAATTTGGTTACTTTACGTGTTGCAAAAAGTAATGCGTAGAAGATGGAACTTTTAGATGAAGATCCGATCGTAGTTCTGGCAAAAGCTAAACATGGCTTAAACTACAATGGAATCATTAGGAACGTGGGATACAGTCCGTTCCATGTTTACTACTGGAGTAATGAGCAAATTCAGGTCTATAGAAAATATTGCGAAAGTAATTACAGTACAATTTCGATAGACGCTACTGGCGGCGTGGTACAAAAAATTAGGCATGCATGGGGAATTAAATCTGCCTACATTTTCTTATATAGTATAGTTGTTCGTGATCCCGGAACTAAGAAGCAATATTCAGTATGCAATATGCTTAATGATGCTCATAATGGACAAGAAATTGCAAATTGGCTGCAAACTTGGTTAAGATCTGGCGCTAATCAACCAAATGAAGTAGTAACAGATATGAGCAGAGCGTTAATGCATGCATGTGTTTCAGCATTTACCCAGTTTAAATCATTGGAGGCTTACCTGGATGCCTGTTATAATGTTATTTTCCGCCAAAATATGATTATTCCCAATTGTTACCTTAGAAATGATGTTGCGCATTTTGTAAAATTATGCTCTGGATGGTCAAGTTTAAAGAAAGTGCATCGACTAGCCCGGAAGTTTTATCTGAGGTCAATTGGACAACTAATCCAATGCAACAACGTAGAAGACATGGAAAATTTATTGCAGGCGATTTGTACCGTTGCATACTCTGATACAGAAGGAAATTCTGTATTAACCGGTAATCCTACTACATGTGACAGAAGAAAACAATGGTTGATGATACGGAATGCCACAGGAACCTCTGCCGAAGCCAAAGAATGTGATATCCAGGATGAACCCAAAAATTTAATAGAAGATGCTTGCTCTAAACCTTTTAAAATTTGGTTCCAAAATTTAACTGATGACTGCCGCAAGTTATGTCTGGAGCCAGATGAAGAGGGTGAAAGAGGAAATCAGCAAGTACTTCCACAGTTTGTAGGAGATTTATTTGCGATCATAGATTTGATTCCTCTGTGGAGTGGCATTATGTCAAGTAGTTTTCCGTTCTCCCCTGTTCTAGGAAGTAGCGCAAGTGTTGAAAGTGAATTCAACAATCTAAAACATCGAGTATTTTCTCACAAACAATTACCTTTGCGTGCAGATGAATTTGTATTTCACCACGTGAAAAGTATAAACGGCGATATGATCTTAGCAGCTTCAGCTAAATCTACACAGGAAGAGGTTTGTATTAAGTGCTCCTCCGTGAGGTCAGGCAAAAATAAAATAATTAATTATCTCTTTCAAAATTATTTTTTGTTGTAGCTAAAAAACAATACCACAAACAGTATCATTTCAACTATGTCAACAGAAATAAACAAGGAAGAGATGATAACCGAAAACAAGAATACTATAGCAAGTTTGCAATACTCATCAGACTTTAACAAAGTAAGATTTTATGTATACGAACGAGTAAAGGTGAAATGTACCTACTTTACAACTTAACACGTTTACGGTTTTGCAAAATTTTTACATTACAACAAATTTGTTATTTATTAGTCAAACAAAATTCTCCAATGAATTTTCTATTTAACTTTAATGGCTTCTTGTATATTATTGAACAGTGCCAACATCTTACAACCGGTGTAAGATACATTTCACAATTTGAATATTTTGTTTTTATTAGATATGCTCCAAAGATGGAGAGGAAGCTTCAAGTTCCTCTAAAAGTAATTACATTGAGCGCTGCACGGATGCGGCCGGTTCTTATTCAATATCGGATGATAATTTTACAAAGGTATATTATATTTATATATGTATATTATAAACTTATAAGCAAATATTTTTAGTTACAGGTATCCACTTTTAATGAAGTTTGTTCTTCTTCTCAACTGCAACTGTCGATGTCGTCTGCTATTTTTTGTTTTATTTGTGGAATACAAACGCATGACAATATAAATTGTTATACAAAACACGAAGGTCGAATTGCTTGTAACTTGTGTTTCAAAAAGTTACAAAACGATGCTTCCGTAGTTGAAGGAAAATTGGCGGGGATTAAATATCCCCCCCCAAGAAACGTAAACGTAAGTCGTATTTGGAACCAAACAGCGAATTATTAGCTATTGATATGCAAAACAAACGGGTAGATTCAATAGGGCTGCCGAAGAATGGTCACCGTCCAGGACTTAAACCTGTACGCTATACCAATTTTTATATTACTTTGGCAAACACATGTGGGTTTGATTCTTTAGTCCAACTTATATGTGCAGCTTACTGTGACAGCTGGGAACTTAAAAAGTTCATACAGCTAAACTAACAAAATATTTTTTTTCAATTTAATAGTTAAAATGGTTTCCAAAGGAGTAAATGCTCCTATATATAAACTGCGGGCTGAGATTTTATATAATGTTGGAAAAAAATCTAAATTACCACAAAATTATGTAAGAATTGATGCAGAAACCACAGTAACTAGATTGACGGATGAAATTTTGAAATCGTTCCCAAGCTGCATAGAAGAAACAAAATGCGAAACTTGTGACACTGTCACAGCAAAACATCTGTCGTTTCTACCTATAGAAGTTGCTAATAATTTAGAAACTCTAGAACATAAGATACTTAGTAAAAGCGGTCTAGTCGCGTTAAGTAAAACTTGTACAACCTTCAAAACTAAATTAAATTTACGAACCCGTATGTCAAAAACACATTTTTTTTATAGAACGCGTTAATATTTCTGACAGAACCCTACAAATTAATATAAATTTAGACAAAATTCCATACCATTTAAAAATAAATAATATGTCTTACATACTATGAGGTGTCATCGGGTTTACAGGTAACACCTCAGCTGAAGGAAATACCATTGGACATTTTATTTCCTACTGTCGTCGGCATAATCATAAATGGGAAGAATACAATGATTTATCCGATAAAAAGTCTCATTGTTCTGCTAGTAAGATGATTTGCGCTAGTTTACTTTTCTATTCAGTTTGATAATTTTTTATATTTTCTTTAATTTTATGTATGACCTAGTTTATGTTAATAAATACTTTACAACTTTTTATTTCTTGTTATTCTGTTCAGCCACCCCCTGTTATTGTTTGTTATTATCGTCGTCTGCGTTGATATGTGTTTGTTCCAGCTGTTTTACATAAAGTTGCCCCATCGCCTGCTTGATAGGTAAGGTTAGGGGTTTTATAAAGCCTGCCAAGTAGCGAAAATGGTCGATATGCAATTTTTTAACACTTTTTTCTGGTGGCTCTAGTTATCCTTGACTCGTCCTTGATTTGTCCTCTGGTGAGACCTGATGACAGCAACTACATTGAACCAAATACTATATTATACCAATACGGGACACTCCTATTCTTCAGCATTGGCAAAATTTGCGACAATTTTAGCAGCGCCATCGTTCGTCAAGTGATCACACCACCACGCGTCAAATAACAGGAAATTTAAATATCTACATACACGAGTGTGATTTATGCCTAAATTTAATACAGTCATCATTATTATCTTGAAAAACACATGCAAATACAATTAGACAAATATAAATCTGCTGCTCTGCAGCTGGTCAAAAGTTACCTCTGCTTGCGGTATTTAAAGGGAAAATATAATGGAATCTTGATTGCCCAGTCGGTCCTACCCAGTTGATAAAACTGCTTCTGCATCAAATAAAGGTTGGATGAACTGGGAACTATTTCACAAATGGTTTCAGAAATGTTTTTTACCAAACCCAAATGAGCGCCCAGCATTACTAATTGTCGACGGTCATGTATCACACATTTCAAGTAACGTTATAGAGTTAGCAATCGCCAATGAAGTCACGATCTTGAAATTACCGGCACATTCCACCCATGTTTTGCAGCCTTTAGATGTGGGAGTTTTAGAAGCATGAAAAACACATGGGACAAAGAACTCTGTAAATGGCAACGAGGTAATCCACGAAAGAAGCTACCAAAGGATAAATTCGTTCTGTTGCTAGCTTCAAAATATCAGAAAATGTCCTGTGATATCATTGTAAATGGATTTAAAAAAACTGGTATATATCATAAGGTAGAAAACGGTCCAGACAGGAAACAAATTTCACAAACAATGTTCACGAAAACTGACATTGACAAATACAATCAGCAAAAACAAGAAACCGAGAAAACTGATACTAATGGTCAACTCGCTGTTGTCCCAGATACTCAAGAACAACCGAAAGCTGACGTGGAAGTAATTGAGGAAAATCAAAACCAACAATCCGTGACAGAAGAATATCAACCTCAAGTATCCAAATCGCAAGTAGATGAACAGCTTGTTGCTTCTGTTCCAAAAGAAAATGGAGTGCAGGTGAATCAATTGAAACATCAAGATATC
Source organism: Agriotes lineatus (assembly GCA_940337035.1). Classification (NCBI taxonomy): domain Eukaryota; kingdom Metazoa; phylum Arthropoda; class Insecta; order Coleoptera; family Elateridae; genus Agriotes; species Agriotes lineatus. The sequence goes on from CALNHX010000854.1 coordinate 8,315, forward strand.
CCAGGACCTTCGAAGCCTAGTACTGATGCCATTTCGAGTGATACAAGCGGCAATTCATTAGAAGCACTTTTTTTAATTTAATGAAAACCAAAGAGAACCATCAACTGTTGACAACTCACCAAAGAAGAAAAGAAGGATTTGCTCGGGAGGAGAAATAATAACATCAGCTGAGTATCTTGAGGCAAAGAAAAAGGAGATTCACGAAAAGGAAAACAACAAAAGCGATAGAAAGGATCAAAAGAAAAGCATGGCCTTGTAAAGAAAACTGCTTTAAATATGACATTAGCGGTAGTTCTGAGTCTGAAATTGAAATGGACATTGAAGAGTCAGAAGACGAAAATATTGAAACAGTAGCAGTCACGGAAGGGGACTTTGTCATTGTAAACTGCGACGGTGAGTATTATCCTGATAGAGTAATGTCACTTGAAGGAAGTAAGATTCGAATAAGTCACATGAAGAAAAGTGGCCTATTTGCTCTTCGCTGACCTGAAAAATCTGATGTTTTAGATTAGGATGAATCGGAAATCTTAAAAATTATCGCTAAACCTCAGCTGCTTAACAACAGAGGGCCATACTCTGTCCCAGAAATGGAGAAACTTTGTTCTTACAATAAGTAATACTGTTACCAATTTTATTTTGAATTTGTCCTTTGTTTCACTTGCAAAATATGAATAAACTTTTGTACTATTTTTTACATGGTTTTATTACATCCCCTGTAGCTTTGGCATTTATTAAAATAACAACCTCTAGTTTGAACTGGCTTTTAGTTTAAAGTATAGCGGATGGCTCAGTCACCTCGAAAGATTTACAATGTATTCAGGTTAGAAAATACACCGGGGTGGTCCAGTTACCCCAAAATTCCGGGTAACTGGGTCACCACAACTTAAAAAATTTTAAAAATTAAAAAACAAAAACTATGTAACTGATTCGCGTGCAATTAGGTAAACTCTTAGTTGAGGTACCCATTTACATCTACCTAGAAGACCATTTCATAGCATCAGTAATTTCCAGTTATAGAATTAATTGAATGCAGAGTGATGTAAAAGTGCGGCCCAGTTACCCACATTCATCATTTTTATTACATTTTTAATGTGTATTGATGTGAGATAGGTGATTTTCCAGTTGAATAATGTAAACAACTTGACGTAACCGCAGTTGAACACACATACAAAAACACCCACTTAACCTCAATGTTTGATCAAACTCGGCGTATAGTGTGACAACCGAGCTCGAAAGTTCTTTCAAAATTTTTGTGTATGACGTCATTAAAACAGACTGATGACTGAAAAGTAACTGATGGTGTGATATACGCTTTACTCGCATCGTATTACTCGTATTCCTAATGGTGGTTTTATTATTAGCTGATTTGTAATAGCTACTAGCATTTTGGATGCCAATGAGCTATTTAATTCTGCTGCAATCGATGGCGAAAATCGGACCCTTAGTAGACTAGTGATCTTTAATAGTCCAATCGAAACCCTGCAGTGGTGTGCGAGAAGGGGTTTATTGCGAAATTCAATGGAATGTGGGCAATGCCACCTTTCTAAAACATTAATCACACGAATTAGTCGCGGAGATGGTTTTCAGTGGCGATGCAGGGAATGTAGGAGCGCTACCAGTATTAGAGATGGGTCGTTTTTTGCTAGAAGCCATCTGACCATTCGCCAGATATTAATTATAATCTATTGTTGGGCAAGAGACCATCCCCAAACAGAAATAGCACATGAAGTGGAATTGGGGGAAAATGGCAGACACACAATTATAGAGTGGTGCAATTTCTGTAGGGTGGTCGCGGAACAGAATTTAATAGATAACCCTACTATTATTGGGGGACTCGATGATGAAAATGGTCCATCCAAAATTGTGGAAATCGATGAGTCCAAATTTTACATAGGAAGTACCATACGGGACAATGGCGAGACGGCCACTGGGTTTTTGATGGAGTGGAAAGAGGTTCTGGCCAATGTTTTATGGTTGAGGTAGCGGACAGAACGGCGCAAACTTAGTGTGCCATTATTGAACGGTAAAATGATATAACTTTATTAATGATGTCTGAAACTTTTTTAGGCAAATTCTACCAGGCACTATCATCATGTCGGATGGATGGCGAGCCTACCAAAACATTAATGAAATAGGAGGTGGAATTTATGAACATCAGGTGATAATTCACGAGCAAAATTTTGTTGATCCGGCAAATGCCGACATTCACACCCAGAATGTAGAAAATTTGTGGATGCGGGTGAAGAGGAAGTTTGGAGACAATTTGGAACTTCCGAAAATCTGTTCACAAGCTATTTGCACGAATTCATATGGCGCAATAAGAATAACTTTACGAACCTCTTTTCGAAATTTTTGTTATGTATTCGTGAACAATACCCTGTTTAATTTTTTTGTACCTTTTTTGTTCTTTTTTGTACCTTTTTTGTTCCTTTTTGGTACCTTTTTTGTACCTTGCTATAGAATCACTGAGTAATGGATCTTCTGTGCGAAATGCTGCCACAGTTCACCAACAACATTACTATTCGGTATCTACAAGGAATTCCCAAGATAGTTGCAAAAAACTAACAACCCTCCAACTTTATTACCAAAATGTTCGAAGTATGAAGAATAAAGTTCGTCAGTTCTTCGCATCCACTATTGTTGGTGAATATGACATATGTGCTATAACTGAAACTTGGTTATCTAGTGATTGTTTTAGCTCTGAATATTTTAGCCCCGATCTTTATAAGGTGTTTAGATGTGATCGTGACTTTGAAAACACAGGTTTATCACGCGGTGGAGGTGTTTTGTTAGCTGTTAAGCTTAATATTATAGTTGAACAACTTGATCTGAGTCAATTGTTAGGTTCACTTGAGTCAATCGATATAATAGGTTGTAAATGCTGTGTTAACTCTTGTTGGTTTTATGTGTTTGTTATTTATATATCCCATACTCCAACAATTGCAACTTTAGAAACGTTATTAGATTATTTTGTTCAATTTTATTTGGATACCAAACGCTTGTTAATTATTGGTGATTTTAATATGCCTAATTATAGTAACGAGGAATCAGTTGACACTTTAACTCGTTTGCTGGGTAACTTTACCAGTCTGCTTAACTTGCTTCAATTCAACAATGTAAGAAATTACCAAGGAAGATTATTAGATCTCGTTTTTTCTAACATGGATTGTAAAATAATTCACGATGAATTAGCCATTGTTGCAGAAGATTTGTTTCATCCTGCCTTGAAAGTAACATTAAGCTTAAAACTACATCAGCATCCCAACTTCCTTGTTAATACTTGCAACAAAGCCTATAATTTTAAAAAAGCGAATTTTCCGTCATTATATGATGCACTTCTCGCAACCAATTGGTCAGTTCTTAATAACTATACAGACGTGAATGAAGCTTGTGATGAATTCTATAAAATTCTGTATTCGATATTTGATAATCATGTGCCATTGATTAAGAGCAAATCTCCGAAATATCCTAAATGGTTTACGAAAGATATTATTCATAACATTAAATAAAAAAACGCGTACCACAAGAAATACGTCAAAACACACTCAAATACATACTATTTAAAATTTAAACGTCTTCGAAGTCTTATAAAAAGTCAAATTAGAGTTGCTTACGATATTTATCTACAAACTGTTCAACATTCTGTGACTAGTAATCCCAAGGAGTTCTGGAAATTTGTTCATAATAAGAAAAATGTTACTAGAATACCCGGTATTATTCATAATTCAGACACTGCATACTCTACTTCCCAAGAAATTGTTAATGGTTTTGGAAATTTTTCCAAGAGTGTTTATCATCCTGCTGAAATCATCGATCTTGATAGCTTGATGTTTAGGAACAGTTCAATTAATCTACCCTGTATAAACCTTAATTCTGTTTCTGAAAATGAAGTGAGACTGGCCATTAATCGCTTGAAGAACAAACCCTCTGCCGGTTTTGATCAAATTCCTAGTTATGTTATTAAGGATTGTAGAGAAGTTCTAATTTATCCTCTTTTAATACTGTTTAACTTAAGTCTAAAAACGTCTGTTTTTCCATATACTTGGAAAATATCTCGTGTTTGTCCTGTATTTAAAAGCGGAGACTCATCTGTTGTTACTAACTATAGACCAGTAGCGATCCTATGTAATTTTGCTAAGGTGTTTGAAATGGTACTTTACAGTCACATTTATAATAATGTTAAATGTTACATTTCTCCTCATCAACACGGATTTGTTCCAAGTCGTTCAACTGTCACAAACTTATGTAGTTTTTCACAATTTGTATCCGAAGTTCTGGAAGATCATGGTCAAGTTGATGTGATCTATACAGATTTATCAAAAGCCTTTGACAAAATCTCCCACGATATTTTAATTGCTAAGCTTTTTAGTTTCGGTTTTAGTCTATCATATGCTTCTTTGTTCAAGTCATATTTAGAAAGTAGACCTCAGTATGTTACTTATAATGGCTACAACTCACTATATTACACTGCCACCTCTGGAGTTCCTCAAGGATCAAATCTTGGGCCCTTGTTCTTTTTACTATTTATCAATGATCTGAGTGCTATTATACAAAGCCAGATATTGATGTTTGCCGATGATGTTAAAATTTTTTCTTCTGTTACTGGCAGTGAGGATTGTGTGAAGCTGCAGGCTGATCTTGACAGCATGATTAAATGGTGCGAATCAAATAAACTAACCGTTAATGTTAAGAAATGTAAAATATTGACCTTCACACGCAGGAGCTCTCCAGTTGTGTTTGATTATTTGATTTCCTCTGAAATATTATCACGATGCACTTCTAGGAAGGATCTCGGTGTAATATTTGAGTCAGATTTTTCATTTGTTACTCATATTAATGAAACAGTTGCTTCTGCTTATAAGGCTTTGGGTTTCATATTGCGTAATTGCAAAGATTTCACTGATATTTATGCTCTGAAGGTGCTATATTTTTCTTTTGTTAGATCCAAGTTAGAATATTGTTGTCTTGTTTGGTTTCCGTACTATGATTGCCACAAAAACGCAATTGAAAATGTTCAAAGAAAATTCTTAAAGTTTCTGTGGTTCAAAACATATCATGTTTATCCGCCGCAAGGCTTTGACCATAACTTTTTACTGAATACATTTCAATTTGAGTCGAGCTGGAGTCGCAGGGTTAATATTAGTGTTAAATTTTTATACGATCTATTGCATAACAAAATTGATTGCTCGTTTTTACATGAAAAACTATCTTTTCATGTACCACGACTACATAGTAGGCAAGTTTCGATGTTTTATCTTCCCTCAGCGCGTACAAATTTAACTTTAAGATCTCCCATTTATGTAATGTGTAGCAATTATAACACTGTATGTAACTTTACTGACTTGAACTGTAACACATTGTCATGTATTTTGGGATCGGTGTCTGAGCGTAACAATTATAATTATAATTAACTTTGTGTTATCTTTACTTTTCAATTTGGAATTGTTAATTATTTTTGGCATTGACATGATGCGCAACACATCGTTTCTATTTTGTATGTAGATTTGTTTGTTTGTTCCAGTATTTTTGTTTTGTATTGTCCTATTATTGGCTGTTGCTGTTGGGCAATTATTATCTAAATAAATAAATAAATAAATATTCCTAGGAAAACATTAGAAAGGAGGTTGAAAACAAATAATCACATTAAAGGCAATATGAGAAGGGGTTTATTGAGAAATTCAATGGAATGTGGGCAATGCCACCTTCCTAAAACATTAATCCCACGAATTAGTCGCGGAGATGGTTTTCAGTGGCGATACAGGGAATGTAGGAGCGATACCAGTATTAGAGATGGGTCGGTTTTTGCTAGAAGCCATCTGACCATTCGCCAGATATTAATTATAAGCTATTGTTGGGCAAGAGACCATCACCAAACAGAAATAGCACATGAAGCGGAATTGGGGGAAAATGGCAGACACACAATTATAGAGTGGTGCAATTTCTGTAGGGTGGTCGCGGAACAGAATTTAATAGATAACCCTACTATTATTGGGGGAATTGATGATGAAAATGGCCAATCCAAAATTGTGGAAATCGACGAGTCCAAATTTTTCCATAGGAAGTACCATAGGGGACAATGGCGAGACGGCCACTGGGTTTTTTGGTGGAGTGGAAAGAGGTTCTGGCCAAACTTTGTGTGCCATTATTGAACGGTAAAATTATATAACTTTATTCATGCAGGCATTTTTTTTTTGCTTTTTTAGGTCTCGCATGCAAATGTTGTTTATTCAGTTGTGAAATAATTCTGAAACTTTTTTAGGCAAATTGTACCAGGCACTATCATCATGTCGGATGGATGGCGAGCCTACCAAAACATTAATGAAATAGGAGGTGGAATTTATGAACATCAGGTGATAATTCACGAGCAAAATTTTGTTGATCCGGAAAATGCCGACATTCACACCCAGAATGTAGAAAGTTTGTGGATGCGGATGAAGAGGAAGTTCCGGAGACAATTTGGAACTTCCGAAAATCTGTTCACAAGCTATTTGCACGAATTCATATGGCACAATAAGAATAACTTTACGAACCTCTTTTCGAAATTTTTGTTATGTATTCGTGAACAATACCCTGTTTAATTTTTTTGTACCTTTTTTGTTCCTTTTTGTACCTTTTTTGTTCCTTTTTGGTACCTTTTTTGTACCTTGCTATAGAATCAGTGAGTAATGGATCTTCTGTGCGAAAAGCTGCCACAGTTTACCATATTCCTAGGAAAACATTAGAAAGGAGATGGAAAACAAATAATCACATTAAAGGCAATATGGGTCCTCAGAGTGTTTTTGGAAAAGACAATGAAGACAGGCTGGTTCGTCATATAAAAACGATGCAAAAACAAGGGTTTACTTTAACAAGAGACGATTTAAGGTCCATTGCATATCGTTTTGCAAATCAGATTGGTATTAAACATAGATTTAATAGTAATACTGAAAAAGCAGGTTACGATTGGCTAAATTTATTCTTATCCCGAAATATCGATTTATCCTTAAGAAAGTCAGAAGGTGTTTCATTGGCCCGATGTCAAGCATTAAACCGTGAAGAAGTTAATAGTTATTTTAATTTATTACAAAAAGCTCTTGAGAAGAATGACTTGTTTAATAAACCTGGTCACATCTATAATATGGACGAAACATGATTGCAACTAAATAATCGGCCAAGCACTGTAATCGCACAAAAAGGATCCAAAATTGTTTCAACAGTAACCTCTTCCGAGAAAGGTGAAACGATTACAGTAATCGCTTGCTGTAACGCAGAGGGTATTTTTTTTACCTCCAGCCTGTGTAATGAAAGGCAAAAGGAAAAATAGCGAATACACTGATCATATGCCTTCTGGAGCTGTTTTATACATGCCCCAAAAGTCTGCATACGTTAATAATGTTATCTTCATGGAATGGCTCAGGGATCATTTCGTTCCAAGAAAACCAACAGGAAAAGTTGTTCTTATTCTAGACGGTCACACTTCTCACTCCAGTTCCGTAGAAATGTTGGAATTTGCAGAGGCTAATGACATTATTTTATTATGTTTACCGAGCCACACCGCCCATTACTTACAGCCACTCGACAGAGCTGTTTTTAAATCGGTAAAAAGCATCCTTTATCTAATAGACTTGTCTGTCCGGGACGCTGTTTTGTCTGTCCGGGACGCTGTTTCAGCAGCCAAACCGTAAGAGATAGAGAAAAAAGTTATTAAAGTTATGTTTGTAATGGTCATGTCAGGTCAGGAACCGAATTTCAGTCACGTGACACTTCCGGTTTTCGAGAAATCACGTGATTTCCGTCCGTCCGGGACACTGTCCGTCCGGGACGCTGTTTCAGCAGCCAAACCGTAAGAGATAGAGAAAAAAGTTATTAAATGAGACATTTGTCTCATTGGTTGCTAGTCTTTTATAATGTTTGCCGTTTGTGGTTGAAAAATCATCCGGGTAGGCGAATTACTAGATATCAATTTGGAGAACTTTTAAATGAATGCTGGGGTAAGTCCGCAACTCATGAAAATGCAACAGCTGGCTTCCGATCCACAGGAATTTTTCCGTTTAATCCTGATAAGGTTCCAGATTATGCGTTTGCAATTGCAGAGAGCATTGAAACAGCACCACCAGATATTGATGTAACTTCTCAAGCAATGCGGGATGAAAATAGATCACCAGAGTTGGACGAGCCTTCAAACAGAAACCCTCAACTACAACCTAGTACATCACAAGAAGGTACAGAAAAACAACTAACTCCATACACAAAAATACTTAATGAACGTCTTCTGTACCCGTTTTAAGAGAAACTCTCAGAAAACGTGCTAAAACAGTTGCTGCTGTATTGACATCTCCGGAAAATTTAGCCAAACAAAAGGAAATAGCACTGAAAAAAGACAAACAAAACAAAACGAGCAAGAAGCCTAATCAACCAATTCAAAAAAAGTTTAAAAGGGCAGTGGAGTCGTCAAGCACTGATGAAGAGAGCATTTATATGCCTAGTAGTTCTGAATCTGACCATGACAATGAGTTTAATGAAAATCAATGCGTTGGTTGTGGTGAAGATTATAACGCTACAAAAAAAAAGGTTGACTGGATTCGCTGCACACGATGTTCTTTTTGGATGCACGAAACATGTACCACATTTAATACCTTATGCCAAAATTGTGGAAAGATGTCGGTAAACGGAAAACAAAAAAAGTGAATGTTAATTAGATACTTATCTGTTTACTTACGTTTATTGCATTTATTCATGATTTATTTTGTATACAGGGTGTTATGGAAATGAGTGCAAATATTTTAACCCGTAATAGAACTCGCTAAACTGAACAACTTCTCCATTTATCATTTTTTCGAAAACGCCCCCAAAATAGAGTTAAAATTCAAAACAGTTTTACTCTAAAACTGCATACCCACCTATGGAATAATATTTTAATTTAAACGCACACTGATAAAACCTATAGTTCACATCTGGTCACCAACGTGCCTTATCAATTGAGGTAGGTAAGTTATTGGCCACATGTTTTTTGTGCAAGAACTTTGCAGTTTTAATATACCTTGTGTCGTTCACCTTTAACTTAGATTTGCTGACCAAGCGGCTCGTCAAATTTAGGGGAGATAAATTATTGAAAAAATGTGCGATTAAATTAAAAACGATAAATAGAAAAGTTGTTCATTTTGGTGAGCTCTATCACTGGTTAAAATATTTGCATTCATTTCCATAACACCCTGTATTTTATATCGTATAGTGTTATAAACAATAAATATTCAACCTTTAGATGTTCTCATTCATCATTTTTACAAGATTGTGGTCTGGCCAACTCATCCATATCTATATGGCCATCTTACCCACATAGCTCGGGAGAGATGGCCAATTGCCAAATTTTTGCTAGAATAAATTACACATTTTATTTCTAATATTATTACAGTTTTTCAGTACAAATGTTGACAATTAATGTATAAGGAGTCGTTACTTAAAAAATAATGCTCATATCTACTATTTTAGTGAAGATATTCAATAAATAAATAACTATGGCCGTCTCCCCCGGAGTTACGGGTAATTCCGGGATAGATGGCCATAGGGAAGAGATGGCCATAGTTAAAAATTCGGAAACCCACGTTTTAGATGGCATTAGTAGTGCAATACAGTTGTGCTACTTGAGCTACAGGTTATGTTTCTTGTTGCGGCGTGCACCAAAACATTAAGAAAGGTAAAAAATGCGTTATTTGTTTATTCCATATTGAAAACTTTTAACAGCAGTTTGCGTATCTAACTGGTTTACATTTCGTGTAGCGTTTGTTTCAAAATTCTTGTTACAAATGGTATTTGGGACATCTCACAGACACCCTAACCTCAAACTGCGATTACACAGCATCATTTGTGTGTCGCCCTTGAGTGGGCCATCTCTCCCGTAAGATCGGGATAGATGGCCCGTTATTTTCAGGGAAAGATGGCCATAGATCAAAACGTGTTTTTAAACCAATTTTACTATTTTAAGTAAAGGTAAAGTAGAAATGCGTTTTTTTCCAGATGCCTAACACATACAAAAGAAAGTTAGTGGGGAGCCGTGGAACTTGGCAAGAACAAGACTTAGTGAATGCGATTAATGCAGTTAGAAATAGAGGTGCATCGGTTAGACACGCGTCCCTCGAATTTAATATTCCTAGGAAAACTTTAGAGCGGAGATTGAAGTCAGGAAACCATAAGAAAGGTAGCATGGGTCCTAACAGTGATTTTGGTCAAGCCCACGAGGAAAGACTAGTGCGTCATATACTGACTATGCAAAAGCGGGGATTTCCATTAACTAGGAGCGATTTGAGATCATTTGCTTATCAATTTGCTGTGCAACTTAAAATGAAGCATCGTTTTAACATTGAAACTGAGAAAGCTGGTTATGACTGGTTCAGTTTATTTCTCTCTAGACATCCTCAAATAAGCATACGAAAGTCTGAAGGTGTGTCCCTCGCCCGCATAAACGCGATGAAACGTGAAGAAGTAGATCAGTACTTCAATTTACTTCAGGAAATAATGGAGGAGTACGAACTGTTTGATAAACCTGGTAATATCTATAACATCGACGAAACGGGGTTGCAGTTAAACAATCGCCCTAATAAAGTATTAGCAGCTAAAGGATCTAAAGCTGTATCTACCATTACTTCAACAGAAAGAGGAGAAACAATTACTCTAATAGCCTGCTGTAACGCAGAGGGTAATTTTCTTCCTCCCGCTATAATTATGAAAGGGAAAACTAAGAAGAAGGAGTGGGAAGATGGACTACCTCCCGGATCTGTCCTCTACATGTCGCAGAAATCTGCCTACGTAAACGCAACACTCTTCCTGCAATGGTTGCGTGAACATTTTGTCCCAAGGAAACCAGTGGGGAAAGTATTGATGGTACTCGATGGACATTCCTCTCACGTAAATTCCGTAGAAATGTTAGAATTTGCCGACTCCAATGACATAGTGTTGTTTTGTTTACCAAGTCATACAACACATTACCTGCAGCCTTTAGATAGAAGCTTTTTTAAATCCTTAAAGGCACATTATTACGAGGCCTGTCGTGGTTGGCTAAAAAACCATCCTGGTAGGCGTTTGACGAGATTACAGTTTGGCGAATTAGTCAGTGCCTGCTGGGGCAAAGCTGCAACAGTCCAGAATGCAGTCTCTGGATTTAAGGCTACAGGAATAATCCCATTAGACCGTGAAGTGGTGCCAGATTATGCATGTGCTGCCGTCGAAGTTGCTCTACACTCCAATAATGACCGCTCTTCACAACTACCAGTTGATCAACGACTTGAAGCTAGTGTTCAAATTGAACCACAACCAGGTACATCTAGGGAGGAACAACAGGAGACACTGGAAGAAACACCTTCCAAAATCCTTGCTGAGCTATCACCCATCTCATCTGGTAAAGTAGCTAATGTGAGAAAACGGGCGAAACAACTGGCAACGATTCTTACATCACCTGATCATCGGAATCTGTGTAAAGAACGAGAACGGAAGAGAAAGGAAAAAGAAGACAAGCGGCTAGCGGCTCAAAAAAAGAAGAAGAGGGAGAAGGAGGAAGAGGATTCTTCAAGTAGCGACGAAGAAATTGAATTGCAGAGTGACGATTCCGTAAGTGATCAGTTCAATGAAAATGAGTGTGTGGGTTGTGGAGAAGACTATAACCAAACAAAGCAGAAAGTAGACTGGATAAAATGTATAAAATGTGGATTTTGGTTACATGAGTCCTATACGTCTTATGATGACTACTGTCAAAAATGTGGAAGACTGGCTATGGAAAAGGAATAAAAAAACAAAAAAGCAAATTGTGAGTCTATGGCCAGTTTGGGAGAGATGGCCATAGGTACGTTTGATATATATATATTTTTTATCAATGTTATGTTCTATTTCAAGTTTATTTGGAGTTTATTTTGTGTTCTAGTTAGACCCTTCTATAATAATAATAATAATAAAGAGAGTTGTGTTCAATATCTAAAGTTTTAAAACGTTTTTTAAAAACTATGGCCATCTATCCCGGAATTACCCTACATGTTATTGCTTAGTTCTTATAAATAAAATTTAGTTTTTATAAATAAATTTTTATTTGAAATAAAACACAATTAATTCAAATAATTTACCCAGACCCAGGACTGCAACAATTAACAAAAATAAATGCAAATCTTAAATTTAATCAAACAAAAAACTCAACTTCTTATTCTTATTTGTCTAATAACTAATAAAAAAAAACTTTAAATTAAAAAATTAAATTATCAATGTGGTCATCACCTTTGCCATCGCCATTGTTATTATTATTATTGATTACGAAGTCTAAGTCTCATATGTTTTTACGGTACTGATTTGGTGTAGAATTTCGTCAGGAAGGTCATAGTCTTTACAACATTTGTTAATTTTTCGAAGCCCATATTTAATATATAAGATGTTGTTTAACAGTGGTAATTTCATTCGATTACGAATTTCATTTTTTATGTAATTCATCTGACTGAATACACGTGCTAGTAATACAAGATCCTTAAATGGGTTTTCACCTGAAGCATCGCGATAGCTCTAAACTTCAGCCCAAAATTTTTCGGTATCATTAGTTTCACACCAATTTGTTCGGTGAATTATTGACCATTGATTCTCTATTTGAGAGACAACATGAGGATCCTGTTCAAAATCAGCTGCTAGTTCTGTAATGGATTGCTTGTTGGCGCGTAGGGTTTCATGAACAGATAGTAGATTTATTTTTTCAAGTAACTTTATGTTATCGGGAAGTCTGTTTGACAGTTCTTTTGCCAGAGAAATAAGAAATTTCACACATCGTTCTTTTAAAACAGATTTTTCCTCGGCCGAAATGTTTTTACAAGAATGTTCAAAAGAGTATCCTAAATAAGGGTTAGGATCTAAATAATTTTCAAAATTATCTTGTAATAAATCTATTCTTGCGGTAGGATTTACAATTTTATTAACTACATTCACGTACAAATTTTTCAAATCTCTCAGTAGTTTAGTAGGATCAGCGGTGTCAGATTCACAGTTCTTGTTAGTTTTTTGAACTAAAAGTAAAATTGGGTACCTATAAAAAATTTAAATATATGTTATTTGTAGTATCTTTGTACATATTATACAAAACTTCGGCTGTATAACAATTTTCGGCATTTCGCACAATGTCAAAATGAGCTTTTAATGAGTCCCATTGATCCAGCACCCTTTTAACGGCAGGTTCTATAGATATCCATCGAGTCGCTGATAACTGTAAAATTTTCAAAGGAGTTTCTCCATTGTTGATAGTTTCATAAATGTTTTTATCTACGACAGTGTGTAAAATTGCCTTTTAGGTGGCAGTTTTAAGTTTGTAAAACGACTGTTGAATAACACGTTTTCATTAGTTTACGTCGTTAATAGCAACGTGCTTAAAAAAATTTATTAGGCACGTAGTTAGTAGCAACGTGTTTTAAAATTTTTAAAACACTCAAAATTAGGACTGGTTGCTACTAGTAATTCTAATTTACATGTAAAATAGTTTTTATATTTACCGTATTTTTTAGATTCTATCGTAGATAAAATATTGTACGATACACATGCGTAAATTACTATTATAATTAAGTTGGCGAATAGACGAGTGTGTAAACCAATTATAAGTTTCTTTGATCATAAACTCTATATTCCTAGGTAATGTATATTCTGTAGCTTTAGAAATAGCAAGCTGCAGCGAATGGCATATACAGCGTACTAGGATTAAGTGGGGTATATCTTCTTTTAATTTTGCATGCACACCATTATTAATCCCCACCAATGATGCTGCATTATCAGTGCCTATACCTTGCATATTTGATAATTTTATATTAAAATCCTTTTAAAAATTTCTTTATTGCTATAACTATAATTTCAGATGTACCATCCTCAATTATAATTAAAGCTAAAAATGTAGATATTGTCTGCTTCTGTTTCTCACTAAAATATCTGATAACAATACCTAACATTTTGTTAACACTGATGTCTGTGGACTCATCAATAATAATACTATAACAACTGTCTCCTAAATCCACCAACAGACTTTTAAAAAAATGGGGACCTATAACATTTTTGATAATATTCGTACACTTGGTGCGATGCATATTTATATCTTGATCTGCACCATTGCCTTTATGAAGTTCGCTGAGATGGTCTACACTATTAATTGATGTATACACAGCAACATACAAACACAACTTTGCTTCCTTACGTTGCTTATCGGTGATTATAGTTTTGGGTTTGTATTGAAGTTTTTGTTGTCTGGCACATGAAAACGGTTGTGCTGCAGTGACATGTTTTTTGAAGTAGGTACTATGTTTTTTCACTTAGCCTAGCATTTATGAGGGCCTTGCAGTACTTACAATAAGCCTTTCTGTTGTCCGATGTGGTATATTTGATATAACAGAATACTGACATGAAACATGATAAGTAAATTTTTTTTTGTACTTACTTTTACTTATGCAAAATGCAACCCCGTACCCCACAAGTAACTTTTAGGAATTGACGATGACGGACGGGGACGACGGTTGAGGTTATGTTGTTAGTTCCTGAACTGAGTTCAGTGAACTCTTGGTGATGGCGATCGCATATCGCACTGATGAGTGGTCGCAGTAGCAGTAGTGCAGTACGCGCTTGAAGCTAAAAGCGCTTAGCGCATTGCCAACAAATATTTAATAAAATACAAAGTCACCAGATTAACAAAAATACACGATTACACTGTTGTCGTATGTATTTTTTTACCTGTCTTAAAAATAAATATGTAGAACTGATTTTCACCACAAAAGTCACTATATTCTTGAAAAAAACACTAGTCTTTAGACTATTCTCACTTTATTTAAAATGTCACCAACTCAGTTATTAAAGGGTTGTAATAAACTGAACAGCATTTAATTCATTATCTACAGTATAATATTACAAACAGTCAGTAAAATAATGTAAAAGACTCAGTACTTCTATAAAATATGATGAGTAAAAATGGGATTTTGGAGCAGTAAAAGTACTATTTAGCCTGTATTTCTATGTTCACTATTGTGATTATAATGGTCAGTAAAAATTAATGAAATGTCAGTATGGATTAGCTGGTAATAAATCTGCAAATCTACAGTAAGAATTAATAAATGGCCAGTATGCAATAGTCGGTAATAATTTTGAAAATGTGCAGTACATAATTAGTAGGTATTATTTGTAACATTAGGTCGTACTTTACCTAATATATTTAGGTCGGTTGATAGGCTGCTTGCGGGCTAGTGTAATAAAATAAACGTGAACTTTGCTGTAGTTTGTATGCGCGCTCGGCTTGTTGATATTAGTTTCTGAAAAGTAAGGTTAAGTGACTCGTGCTGTGTTTCTTTGCAACAGTACGATATGGGTGATGTACCAGAATATGAAACAAGTTCCGAAAGTGAAAGTGAAGAGGCAATCACGAAGAGAAGGAAGAAAATAGATAAGAAATGGGAAATGGAGAAAGTGTTCGAGAATAAGGCTTCTGCAGTGGCTGCAGTTCAAATGGAGCACGTGTGGAGTTTTGCTTATAAAAACGTCGACACAGAAGGAAAAGTAAATGAAATTTTTCGATGTAACAAAGTCAAAAAAAGAGGAGAGCAATGCGCTGCAGGTGTGTACCTACATTATCCTTCTATTACAAGTGATATACATTTATACCGATCTCAACTGGCTCATACGTGTAATGTAATTGTTACAAGAGTCAAAAGTAAAATGTCCAATGAGGTAAAAGAGGAAATCAAGTCTCTATTTAACTGCGACTCAAAAATAAAACCAAAAAAGATTCTTGATATTTTAATTAAAAAACAAATTACATTACCAAGTAAGACTGAGCTTAATAATTACTTGTCTTCATTAAGAAAATTAAAATATGGATCCAATGTTATGAGCCTTGGCGAGTTGGAAAATTTTTGTTTACAAAATTCAAAAGTTCCTGATGATGTGGATGCGGCGTTTGTTGTTTCCTACCAAGTGGTATATGAAGAACAGTCTTTCTTTCGATTTTTTGTTTCCACTAAAAACTTATTGAAGTTGTCCTGTGATGCTAGCCACATACATGCTGATGCGACATACAAATTAGTGTGGCAAGGTTTTCCTGTATTATTATTAGGAACTACAGATCGAGATCGAGTGTTTCATGTTTTTGGGCTATCGGTTTGCAGCAAAGAACAAACTGAAGATTTTATATTTTTGTTTAAAACAATTAAATCTGCCGGTCAGGATATATTTCAAAAATCAATTGCCCCAAAATACCTCGTTTGTGATGCTGCTAAAAGCATCCAAAATGCCTTTATAAATGTATTTGGATCGGATGTTACTATCATAATGTGTTGGGCACATATGAAAAAATGCGTGCAAAGGAAAGCAGAACAGCTGGTGCATCCAAAGGAGAATCGAAATGAAATATTAAAAGATATTGACTTATTACAACTGAGCAAAAGTAAAGATGTTTTTAAGAAGGCGTCACATCTGTTTGTTGCAAAATGGAAGGGCCAACAAAAAAAATTTATGGAATATTTTCAACATGAATGGTTAGAAAGTAATTCAAACTGGTTTGAAGGTGTTTCAAAGTTGGTGCCGTCTACAAATAATGCTTTGGAATCTTTCAACAGAGTGATTAAAGATGAGAACACTTTGCGAGAGAGATTGCCTTTATCTCGATTCGCAGTTGTTCTCAAGGAATACATAAATACCTGGTCTCTTCAGTACACTGCAAATGCAAAGACAATACATGCAGTTCCTACGCTAAACTTAGGTTTATGGACCAAAGCTTATCAATGGGCTAGTGAAAAAAAGAAGATTGTCTCACATGTTAAATCCGAAGGATATGTTTATTTCATTCCTGCTGGCCAAAGTAATGAAGTCACAGATTTAGAGGAAACTCTAAATGCGAGTTTTTCCACTTTTGAAGAATTTAAAACTGTCGAGTTCAACATTTGGACTACTACTCTTCCGAATGATTCAACCAAATGGATTGAAGGCACTTGCAATTGCCCAGGATTTTTCAAAAAATTAATTTGTAAGCATGTAGTGGGTATTGCAATAAGGCTGAAATATGCAACCCCACCCGCTGAAGCCAAATCGGTTCCCATTGGAGCAAAAAGGCGACGTGGCCGACCATCCAAAGCAAGGCAGGCACTTCTTGTTCAATAGGGTAGGTATTGCACCTATATATGTAGTTAGTGCGTATTATTAATTATAATTACTTTCAGATTATCACCACTATCTACTTCATCATGACATAACGGCAGAGCGTTTTTTCTTTATTAAGTTGTGTTTTATTATTGTTTCATTTATATTTTTCTTTATATGTTTTTGTATTTATATGAAATAAATATGACCAACCTTTTATTATTTTACCGACGCTTTATTAATTTTATCGATTGTTTATTATTTTCACCGACTGTTTATTATTTTCACCGACCTTTAATTAATTTAACTGACTGTTTTTTATATTACTGACCGTTTATTATTTTCACCGACCATTTATTAATTAAACAGACCGTTTTTTATATTACTGACCGTTTATTATTTTCACCGACCATTTATTAATTAAACAGACCGTTTTTTATATTACTGACCGTTTATTATTTTCACCGACCATTTATTAATTTATCTGACCGTCTTTTATATTACTGACCGTTTATTATTTTCACCGACCATTTTTTATCATACTGACCATTTATTATTTTCACCGACCATTTATTATCATACTGACCAATTGAAATAAAATAGTGGAAAAGTGTACTGTCCATAAACTTGAAATACTGATCATTTAATTTGTTCCGAATATAAAAGAGCACATGTTGCATTTAAATATTATATTATGCCAGGTGAGCAAGTATAATTTGAAACTTAACATAGAGAAATGTGATTTTCTGAAAGATGAAGTTATTTACTTGGGTTATATAATAAACAGAAATGGAGTTAGTACTAGTGAAGACAAGATAAAACTAATAAAAAGTTTTCCTATGCCCAAGAATATAAAAGAATTAAGAAGATTCTTAGGAATGCTGAACTACTATAAGAAGTTTATAGCAAAATATTCAGATTTAACAGTACCTTTATTAGAATTGATCAAGAATAACAGAAAATGGAAATGGCAAGATGTAGAAGAGAAGTCTTTTGAATCTTTAAAAGAAAGCATCTATAATAATTTACTACTTAAACACCCAGATTTTAATTCTAAATTTATTTTACGAACAGATGCTTCAAATAATGCAATTTCGACTGAGTTATTACAAATACAAAACAATGAAGAAGTACCAATAGTATTTATAACAAGAATATTAAGAGGATACGAATTAAGATATACAATTGCAGAAAAAGAATTGTTAGCGATTGTTCATGTTATAAATAAGTTAAAGTTGTATCTAAGTGGAAATCAATTTGTGATAGAAACAGTTAATTTTGCACTGACGTTCATGAAAAAGAAAAATGTTATGAATAATAGATTATATAGGTGGGCATTATTTCCAGCAGTACAATTTTGATATAAAACATCGAGCAGGAAAGCTAAATGGTACAGCAGATTATTTAAGCAGAAAAGATACTATTGAAATCAAACCAAATAAAATAATGATAGCACCCATAAGAATGGAAAATGACAGAAATTTATCCACAAGAGAATCTTAAGAATTTGCAAACAGAGGACGAAGGGGGGAGGGTATAATATAGTCGACGATATTCTTATAAAAGAAATAGGGGAAAATCATTTAATTGTAGAAAATGTAAACATGGTGAAAAAAGTCATAGTAGATATACATTTGAAATATGGGCATGGGTACAAGGAAGACATGGTTGCTCTTCCGAGAAAAGTTTTATATTAAAAATGATGCCAAGATAATTAAAAGAATTATTAATGCATGCGAGATCTGTTTATTTGCAAAGTATAAGGGTGGAAAATTCATTAGAATTGTTAGCTATTGACTACATAAGTAATTTAGTAGCAGGTCAATTTGGTTTTAAGAACGTTATGGTAATACCAGATGTATTTACAAAATATGTGAGATTATTTCCAGCTACAATGTATTGAGAAATGTAAATCATTATTTTCAAGAATTTGGAAAACCAAAGAAAATATTAGCAGATAATGCTGCTTATTTTAAAAACTCAAGGTTTATTAATACAATAATACAGCAAAACATAAAAATTGATTTTTGCAGTATAAGACATCCTCAAGCTAATCCAGCAGAGAGATATACAAAAGAAATGATAAAATACTAAAATGCTTATAATAAAAACAACGCGCGGGTACGACACACAAAGCAAGTAGAAGAATTTATAAATAAAACGCGAACTCAGTTACAGAAATAAGTCCTATCACATTATGAGGAGTAAATTTCCTGAAAGACCTTGGAAACAAGAAGAAGATTGTGATAACATACAAGAATTATTACAACAGGCAAAGAGTAGAATAAAACAACGGTTAGATAATTAAACAAAGAAATCAGTACAATATAGGTGATTTAGTAATAATTAAAAGTATTCAAGTGGCACACGGGCAAGATAAAATCTGTGCAAAATTATCTTTACCATATTGTGGTCTATATGAAATAATTGAGAAGTTTGGAGAAAGCACATATGAATTGATAAACCCGGAAAATGGAATTATAGGAGGAAGATTTCACATGAGTCGAATCTATACTTAGAGATTATAATTGAATGTATAAAAATTAGAATCTAATATGTAAATAATTAGAAATAGGCACTAGTAATAGTAGGATAGCATAGGAATGTTAATTATTATAATATTGAAAATTAAAAATATTAATAAATATTCTTCATTAATATATTTAAAAATGAAAGATTCTCCTTTGTTAAGAATAGAATAGTTAAAAAAAGAATTTTAAAAACAGTGTTGATAACTTTAATTTACAATTTTGTGGGGCATTTGATATGATCATGAAATGACAAAGCATTTTAATAACTACATAATAATAAAGCAGCTTAAAAATAATGTTCCTAAAAGAATATGGGTTATGATAATTTCATTTTATTGGTGGAACTTGTAGATCCTACATTGGTATTTGCAGTTCCTTTGTAAATAGTTCAGTTATGATTGTAATTGTGATACAAATGGGTCAAGATTTATCTGAAAGAAGTAACTATTATAGTAAAATGTAACACAAAAGCTTAATTATTACATATTTGGTTTATAAAAAAGTTAATGTCGTAATGTGGTTAGAGACATGCACAATTGAAAGCTGTTAACCTAAAATTATGATTAATGATGACAACTAGAAAAGTCATAACCTCATAACGATTAAGAATAGAAACCTGTATTATCAATTGTTTGATAACCAATGAATATTATACTGGTATGTATAGATACATAGTGTCATACGTATAATTAGTGATCTACGAAATAGTTAAATGCGAAATTAATAAAAACTAAGTGAGTGCATAAACTAATACTACAAAATGAATTGATGCCAACTACAAGAAGAATAGCTGTTGCTGAGATCAAAAGAATTGGAAAGCACAGAAGATAAATAGCTCGAAGACAGAAGATTACAAAGTAAGTGTATTCAATTTCAATTAGAAATCGAACAATTATAAAAGGAAAGCAGTATTAAGAAAGATTTATCTGCTACTTACTAATATAAAAATTGAATACAATTAAACAACTAATTATATAAGTTAATATTGTAAACATAGAGTAAAATTAGTATAAAATTGATTTGAATGAAATTAAGTATTTGTCAGACATTATAAACAAAGGTGATAAACATATGATAAATGCAGATCATTTTCAAATAAACATATTTGTCTCACACTATGCATTATAGATTTTTCATTGTTTATGTCTTAATCATTACTAAAACTAACACAGAGATATAAGAGTCTTTATAACAATTGTTAGTACCATAGCATGCTCAAGATGTGAAAAAAAGTAAGCTTTAGAGTGAAATTTTTAATTAAACCTTGAGAACAATATTTATTTTAAATCAAATATAATAAAAGCTGTTACACCACAGCAATATATTATTTGCGAAAACGAAAAGTTATGCCATATCCCCGGTAATTTACTTTAGAGACGTACTATCAAATTTAACATCAGAAAGAAACCCTATATTATCCGCAAAGGAAAACAATTTTATTGTGTCGGTCACCATATACAGATTGGTGGAGGCTAGTGCAAACATGGAAACATAAAAAAAAATGCTTTTTTGCACTATCATGCACTTTATTCTTTTATGCGGGAAGCTTCCATGTAGTAACCAAACAAAAGAATTTAGTTGATTCATAAGATTGCCATTATTATTCTTACTCTTCGCAATAACAAGCATTTTTGGAGTAATAAAAGAAATGTTTCTGTTCTTGTTTTACAAAAATGGAATTTTATGTATTTAAAATAATGGTAACTCAAATATCATACAGATTTCTATCTTTGCTAACTGGACAGTACTGTACATCAAAGTGCCTGCCGTGAAAACGTATTTGTCATGCCCTTCCCTACGCAGCAGGCACACGTACGTCTAAAATACGTCAAAAAGAGGTTGACATAGTTGAAACGTCATTCTTTAAAAATTAAACGTCGAATTGTATTTCAACAGTTAACGCTTTTTTCTCAATCTAAATTAGACTTTGATCTTTAGTAATTATTTTTACTACGTGTATTTACGTAATTATATCGTTTATTAGACATGTGTTTCTATGACGTTGATGTTACGAGTTTTTTAAACCGCCAGTTAATGTAAAGCGTAGATATTACATTATAAAAACACGAACATTTAACAATTTCCATATTAAGGTAAAACACGTTAATATAAATCGCTTTTTAGATCAGAAGTCAACTTTTAACGTCCCCATAATTACGTTTTTATGTATATGATTTTAAGAGTATTGCAGACCAGTATATAATGTTCAACGTTGTTATTACGTTCACAAACACACATAAGCTGTACCCCTCTTCAGTAAGGTCAGCAAGAAACACGTGTGCTCACATGATAGTGACGACTAATTGAAGCGTGTTACGCAGTATGCTGACAAGCCGTCGTTTGTCTTTTTCTGGTGACCTGGATCCACTGTTCAGATGGCCATTTATGTCGCTGGTAAAATCTGCAAAGCTGTGAGTTAGAACATTGCGTGTTTGTAATTCGAGTTTGACATAAGGCTATCAGAATATGGTGCATTAGAAGAATATATGGTAGGTAGCATGTCCTATATTCTACTAAGCTACCCATTTAATATAAAAAAAGCTCTCGACTTTGGATGGAACTACACAGTGTTCAAGCAGCTACCCGATCTGTTTTGAGGTTTCGATTTTAACTGAAGTCGCCGTCTTATTCTATTGGCTGGCACAATAAAGGTTATGTGGAAAAAAGTGACTTCTTCCTCTCGTTAATTTATTTATGTCAATTTTGTATCAAATAAGACGTCGTTTCAATGTTAAAGAGAAAATAAAATGGTGGTTTAAGCGTAACGTATATACGACGTTAACAAGTAACTAAAATATGACGTTAATAACACGTCCTTTTAACGTAGAAAGACTTTACAATGTTACCATATGGGTGAAATTTGCACAATAACATGACGTTCAAAAGAAGTCGGATTGGCAACCAAACGTAAAAAAACACGTGAATTAGTCGGCAAAAATGTTGAAAACTTACGTGTTTTGGATCGTATCATAACGTCCACACATAACAGTGTTGTTTGGTAATGACTTACACGTCACAGGCTAGCGTAGGGTCAACCACATAACGTTGAAAAACTGGTTGATTTTCGCGACCCTTCGACGTTAATATAACGTTTGGTCCAAGGTTATGTTTCAACGTTAGCTCTACGTGTCTTTGTATGTTCGCACAAGCCGCCACTAATCTGTATAAAACTTGATTTTGACTCAACCTCTGGCTGTTGATTCAAACACATAAATCGAGCTAGCCTACTAAATTGCCGAAATAACTGTCTGTAACCGCTATCCAATTCTGGCTAACCGAATAATTTTATTCAACTAACTGGATCTGCTTTTTGCTGACCGGAGAAATTTAACGAAGCATAGTCGCGGTTATCTTGTAACAACGGATAAAAAACAAAAACGCGGTAGATACTTATAAATTCATCTCAACAATGGGGAATTTACAAACAGTTTAGGTAGGATTATTTTGTGATCGCTTTAATTCCTCTCATTTTTTGGACTAGATCATTTTTAACCATTATTATGTCGCGTGCGACTCACGCTAGATCATTGCAGGAGCGAGGACTTCGTTACTTTGTAGTTGGTGTTCTGTCCTCTCTCAAAAGACGCTTCTACACGAATCAGGTGTGCACTCGAAGATATAGCTTTAAAAAAATTACACCATCTGGAACCACCTTGCCGATATAAATGTGGAGGATTCCATTCTGTTTGCGATTGCAAAAAACAGAAAAAAATGTTTTCAGATTTTTTTTATTACCGAAAATTGATTAACTTTCTGCGTACATGCTTATGTTTGAATATTTCTCAATGATTTTTAAACTAGTAGAACGTTTATTCTTTGTAGATTCGGATGATATCAAATTAATATCTAGAAATTATTTCTAACAAATGCCACAGAAATTGTATAAACAAAGCGTATCGAAAAGGCGTGGTAGATTTGTCAGCATCGAGTTATTTTGAAAACTATTGCACATAAATGCATGATTTCAGCGTATGCAATGTGTAGAAAAGAATGAAAAATAAAGTTAAAGAATTATCTGTATTGCTTTATTGTTGCAAAACATACAATTTATTTTCAGCTGCATGTACTGCGTTATACGAGTGTCGCGCCTCGACTATCACTGATTTGCACCACAAAGGCCAAGAAATAAAGGAATGACATCGGTAAGAATTATGAGAAAGCCGAACTCTGGCCAGTTGTTAGACCATTGCAAAAAATAAATTTTCTTAAACTACCCACCCCTTCCCCAGTAGTTCCCCCTTAATGCCCCTTCGAACTTCACACTTAGAGATTTCAGAGAAATCTGATTTTTATTTCGGTAACCTTAAAAGAATATGCTATAAAACTATTTTTATTTAAGTGTGCGCTAATTTCCACAGATTTTTTTAAATTTTAATGAAATATAAAAAACTGTTTAATTTAAAAATTCAAAGTTTTGTTTTATCCTTGAAATTTGTGTAAATAATACAAAGTAGGTAACAATACCATATAGCTTTAATTATTTACAATATATACAATTAAAATCTGCAATGCATCCAAAATCGCTCGCTAAAAAGAGAACCATTTTTTTCTAGAAAGACAGGTAAGTGACGACATGACAATCCATTGCAGTGCTCATACATTGCGGAGCAATTGCAGCCCGCTATTTTGCATCCACAATATTTTCCACATCCTGACTGCTCAATACGAGGCGTAGAGGTTTATCCTAGACAAAAGGCATTGACACAGCAATATATCTCAATGCTTTCTTCTTTTGACCATTGATTTTTACGTATTCTATCTTCCATTGCCATTTAGTTGCTAAAAGTGTATTTGTTAGCCACGTTTGAACATACATATAAACTCTCAGACGATGTTGATAGAACTCGTATGATAACTATGTACGTGTGTTTGATGTGGGAGTTTAAATTTTGTCTTTATGTTGGCTTAGGTTAAAGTTGTGAAAATGAAGTAGCGAGTTTCTTTCAATGGCTTTTAGCTTTTCCAACCCAAAAAACTTAAAGCCATTGATTTGATAAAATCGTCACCTGCAGCTGGCAGCCAAGCGAACATTTTTATTCAAGCAGGAATACCTCGAGAAGAACTTTTTATCAGAAAAGAAAATTATATTCTTTCTTCTACGGGATGAGTAAATACTCAAATTTGAACGAAGCTCGCTGTTTTTGCTTGAAAAGCCTAACTAAAGGTCAGCATTAATATAAATCTTGGCTAAACTTCCTCACCCATCAAACGCGGCCCATCATCATTGTTTCAGAATTTATTTGTACAAACGTAGCCGTCGCTATGAAATTGACAAATAGTAACTGAATGAAGATAGAATACGTAAATAAGGTTGTACAAATAAATAATACGCCTAGTATCCTACTACAGTAAGTCAGGATATGGAAATAATTATATTGCAAAAAAAACGAAGTCCGAGTTGAACAGCTGTCGTGAACGCATGTGTTAAACTTATCGTTGTGACCGCTATAGCGCGAGTAGACATTCACCTTCGTTTTATTCCCGGTAACAAAATGTTATTTAATTTACTAAATACTAACAATTTCAAACACATCTCACACCCCCAGCTGGGGGTGTGCTTAGACGCATTTCATCATGTCCGTCTTAAAAAGAAACACCGATCACTTATCTCCACCGATCTCCGATCTCCAAAAAAAAAAATACCTTTGGAAACCCGCATCCCTAATCGAGAAACACCGAAGACAACTAATCAACCACCGAAAGACAAAATACCACCTACTTTCCTTTACGATCTAGTCAATCACAAAGAAGTTATCAACGACATTAAAAGCCTCGTCAAGAAAGAATTCACAACACCCTTAGGTTCATCTACATTAAAGGTTACTCTAACTTGCTAAGAAGACTATAGATCTCTGGCCAAGCATTATCTAGATAACAAAATTGAGTTTCACACGTTCCAAAATTCTAATGGCAGATCACTTTCAGTAGTCATGAAAAACGTTCCCCCCCTCCATAACCGAAGATGATATTCAAGCTGAACTTATGAACTACCGATAAAACGGATTACTAGACTACTAAACAAAGAAAGAACACCTATGTCAGTCTGCGCAATACTCTTAACAGCGAATGAAAAATCACACGAAATATTTAAAATCAACAAAATGTACCACTCCATAGTGACCATAGAACCACGAAAGAACAATAACAAAACACCACAATGTCACAGATGCCAACGCATTAGCCATACTAAAAATGATTGCAGACTAGAACCTAGATGCGTAAAATGTCTAGGCAACCACTTATACACAAACTGTGACAAACAACCCCAAGCACCCCCGATGTGTACCAACGCTTGTTTAAACTGTTTATTTTTGGGAATTGAACCATTAGTATAAATTAGTTGCGTGAAAATGTTCCATGTAGTTCAAAGTCGTTTTCAACATTTCAGCACTTGCGAAGTCACTGGCCGTACTGGTAAATCGAAAGGCAATCGCAAGGACTTTGAAAATGTTAGAACAACCTCCCTTTACAGTCAATCTTGAAAGAGGTGGTGAGCAAGAACAACAACTTCTAGATAAGTGCATTCGGATTAACACAGTTCAAGTAAGTGAACTAAACTGCAAACTTAATATACCTAATTGTATGTATTTTATTTTAAAATAGTATATTGTTTTTTTAGGATTAAAAGTGGCACTTTGTTTAACAAACAATTATGTTATTCGCAGTTGCGAGGCGAGCGTAGCGTAGTCGAGCGAGCGTAGCATAGTCAAGCGATCGCAAAAATTTCAAGTCTTATAATCTCTCTCTCTCTTTCTCTCTAGTCGTATACTTCATGGCTGAAGTGTCGTGATACCATGGTTGCTACTTACGTTGTGGTTTGAGCAATGGTCCTCCATTTATCTCTGTCTAAGGGGTGCCTGATGATTTCTTGAAATGGTGTGCCGGTGAATTCCTTGATTTGGTCTATCCATCGTCTTGGGGAGCGTCCTCGAGGTCGTTTCCCTTCTAGCTTCCCCTGAACAACCAGTTTTTCTAGGTTGTCGTCCTTCCTTCTGGTGACGTGTCCAAAGTATTTCAAGATTCGTCGCTTTACTACACTTACAGCCTTTCCTGAATTCCCAGTTCTTCTGGTATGGAAACATTGGTTCTATGTGCTATTCAAGGGATCCTCAGGAGTCTTCTCCGCACCCACATCTCGAAGGCATCCAGATTTTTGATGTCTACGGCCCTCAAGCTCCAAGCTTCCGCTCCGTATATGGCAATGGAAAACACAGGTGTTCTAACTAGCTTGCATTTTTTTGCTTTCGTAATGTGGTGGTAGTTCCAAATTTTTGTTAGTTTAGTCATAAATGATTTGGCAAGCGCTGTTCTTCTTTTTATATCCGTTGATGAGTTGCCTTCATTATTTATATGGGAACCTAGATAGACTATTTCACTTACATTTTCTACATCATGAATGCTAGGTCCGGTCGCTAATTGGTTGGTACGATTTATTACCATAAGTTTTGCTTTTTTACGGTTGAGTTTTACGCCGACTCGTAACCCTCTTGCTTGACCCTTTCAATCAACTCTGACACCTCTTGTTGCTCTTTTGCGGTAAGTGTCATCCGCGTAGCACAGGTTACTTATTGTCTTACCACCGACAACTATACCACCTTTCCTGCCGTCCATGGCTTTCCTAACCATGTATTCACCATAGATGTTAAATAACAAAGGCGACAAGATGCATCCTTGGCGTACACCGCGTTGTATGCTAAAGGTATTAGAGATATTGCCATCGACTTTGACTATTCCTGTGCTATTCTCGTATAACTGTCTTAGTAGTAGTAGTAGTACAAGGTGTAACGGGGTTCCCATGTCCAGTAACACTTTCCAGAGTTGAAGCTAATTTACGCAATCAAAAGCTTTAATATAGTCGAGAAAACAGAGAAACGTAGGATCCTCGAACCCTCTTGCCTTCTCAATGATCTGCCGTACGTTCATAATCTGTTCTCTGGTGCCTTTTCCGTTTACGAACCCGGCTTGTTCTTCTGGGATCTGCCACTTTAAGAATTTTTTGAGTCGATGTAGTAGGATTCTAAGCATAACTTTACTTGGATATAATATCAGTGCAATGGTTCTGTAGTTGTTAAATTTTTGACTTGACGCTTTTTTATGCAGAGGAATAAAAGTGGATGAACTCCAGTCGCTCGGCCACTGTCCTGTTTGTCAGATCCTATTGCAAATCCTCCATAATAGGTCAAGACCGCTTGGAGTAAGCTGTTTTAGCATTTCTGCACTCACATTATCTACACCTGTACGCTTGTTTTTTAAATAACAGATAGTTTACTTTACTTTTGCTTTTAGTATACCAGGTTCTTGTTCAATTTCCCTGATGGAAGAAAGGTGTATTAATTCTTGGTCATTTGTTTCTCTTGTGTACAAGTCTTCGCAATGTTTCCGCCATACCTCTACTACGCCTTCTATCTCATTGACGACTTTCCCCTCTTTGTGTTCTACCTTCCACGTTTTTGGTTTAAATTCCTTTGTAATTTCTTTAATGTGTTGGAAGAGATCTCGGGTTTCGTTGGTGTTAACTCGACTTTCGATCTCTTGACATATGTGTTGTATGTGGTGATTTCTATCTCGTCTACACAGCTGTTGTATTTCTCTTCATAATTTCATATAGTCGGCTCTTCGTTCTTGTGTGTTTATGCCTGCTAGTCTGAGGAACTTCCTTTCTTCTATTACACCCCAAGTTTCGTCGGTCATACATTGTTTGTTCTTTACTTTCCTTTTACTTTCTTGTATCACTTGTTCTTTGGTAGTTAATAGAGCTGTTTTGAGGATTAGCCACATTTCTTCTGGGTTAGTCTGACTTGAGTTATCCGAATTGGTTGTTAAGTTTTTCTCTAATTTTTGTTTGAATTGTTCCATGTTTACAGGTTCCAAGGAAGGAATTCTTTTTTCTATTTTCTTTGGTTTTATAAGAATTCTAATTTTAGCTATGGTCGCTTCCACACTCTTTTCCAGAGAGAGTTTTAAAGTTATTGACGCTTGATTTCCATCTAGCTGTTATGAGGAAGAAGTCAATTTCATTCTTGTATTGCCCCCCTGGAGATGTCCACGTGTATCGGCGTCTTGGGTGTTGAGGGACTAGGCTATTTTTGATTGCTAAGTTGTTTTCTATACAAAACTCTACGAGGTTTTGACCGGAATTATCTCTTGTGCCCAGACCGTATCTTCCGACCAGTTGCCTTATTTTTTCATCTTCTTGTGTTTTCCAAATTTTGACGTTAAAATCGTCTTGTATAGAAGTTATTTCTTTGTTGGGCATTTCGCTAATAGTTCTTTCTAATTGGCGGTAGAGTTTATAGATTTCCTCCTCACTGTGGGATGCAGTTGGCGCATACACCTGGACTATATTTAAGTTGCATGGTTTAGCATTGATCTTTATGGTGAGTATTCTGGAGTTAATAGGGTTGTATCCCAGTACACTTGATTGTAAGTGCTTATTAAAGATTATCGCCACTTCTTGTATTGAATCTGTTTAGTGGCCGGAGAAATATATACTGTTACCATTTAGTATTGTGTGCTTGGCCTGTCCAATGCGTTTCGGACAGACCAACTATTGTGATGTTTGATGTTTCTCGTTCAATAATATGTAATTTACCAGGGTGTAGAACGAGGTCCTGAACATTCCAAGTGGCAGTTGATATGTTCTTACGTAGTCAAAGTTTGTATATTTGCATCGTTAGATCTTCTCATAGCCCCCCCCCCCCCCGGAGATCCGATCGGGGGAATGTTTAAATTCCGGATTTTGTTATCTATAAAACAGTCTGAAACAATAAAGAAGCCGACCTGCGATTGACTATTTAAAATAATCGATGGTAGTAAAAAATCGCAGATCAACCCCCCTACAGTTTATACACCACGGCAGCTCTAAAAACTCTTTACTCACCGCGATGGCCCTAACTAACTCAAATTTAGGCGGCCTTGGATCGTAGGTTTAAATCATCAGCTGTGTACCCTGGAATGTCTTCAA
Organism: Agriotes lineatus; assembly: GCA_940337035.1. Classification (NCBI taxonomy): domain Eukaryota; kingdom Metazoa; phylum Arthropoda; class Insecta; order Coleoptera; family Elateridae; genus Agriotes; species Agriotes lineatus. The sequence continues at coordinate 37,907 of CALNHX010000854.1, forward strand.
AAAAAAGGAAAGGAAATGGGCGCCAGAAATCAAAAGATTTCAAATAATAAGAGGAAATAAACTGCAAGTGACTAGCGTTTAATTAGTAAATAATAAAAGGTCTTAAAGTGTCAGTAATAAATTATCATAATCATAATTAAAATGCAAATAATGTGATAACAAAGTTGTGTAGGTTAACTGAAGGTTGCGACACGCATAAAATCAAAAAACCCCTTTTGGGTTATTTTAATAACTTTACCAACAAATCATTCGTGGAATAAGCTTATCACAGCCATTTAATAAAACCTTCTGTTAGGCTACTGAAAATAAAAAGGCGTAACAGTACCTTTTACAGAAGGTCGAAATACATCAAAATTGCAACTTTAAATACTGAGCATAATTAACTATAAGCATAAAAATTCAAATGTAAAAAGCAAGAGCATGTATGAAATTGAACATTACATGTTAATAATTGCGGAACGTGTGAATTTAAATTAGAAATAATTACTGGTTTAAAATATATAAAAGTAAAATCCAGGTATTGAAGATAAGTTGATATTTAATCCCGGAGTAGCACTAACTAACCTCGAAACATAAGCTGGACGTGAACTGCACATAATGGACGAAGTCGCCGTGGATGCAAATTATAGCAAAGGTACCCTCGAACGGCAGCAACTAAGCAGAGCGCCAGCAGGTGTCGAAAATGCGATAAGGCTAGCGGCTTGGCCTCCGAGAAAAACTCGTGGTTGAAACTGGTAATAAAGAGCTAAGAAAAAATGTAATTACTATGGGGAAAATAAGACAGAAAAGCGCCATCGTACCTGATCATAATCAGCCCTAGGAAACACACACTGCTCATTAGATTAATTGGGCGCACGTAATTTGACTTGAACAAACATAATTTAACCACGCCAGTGACGGCGTACGAGGTACGAACAATTCGTGCTCAAAAGAAGGCTCGCAGTCTGATAAGAGATAGCGGGGGTCGAGAGTTCATCGCGCGAAAGAAAGAACTCGAACCAGGTACAAAATGCGCTGGTTTGGGAAATTTAAGAATTTGAAATGCAAAGGATTTATAATTCAACTAAAAATATACAGGTTAGGCCTGAAATAATTGGATAACTGGCGAAACAATTAGGCGAAGCCAAAAAATTGTTTCAAGTCTGTGAGACTCTTGGGAAGATACTAGAAGTAGTCTTTCCCTGGATTTCCTCTAGAAATTGGGATGTGGGATGGGATAACTGGCTTGGGTAGGATAGAGGGTATAGGACTCAATCTCTCCAGGGCAGGGTATCGGAGATCGATTGCTTCTGATGATTTAGAAATCATTATAACACCTGCATCCATAGGTGACCAGGTAGAACTTCCTTTTAGTTCATGGGAAGTAAAAGTACTTTGAATCCTAAGAACCATAAGTGTTGCCTAGCAGCTTATACTTATTGTGTCAGTAAGAGGAACTTCAACTTCATTGACTGATTTTGATATTATAAGTTATGGCTTCTAAGACGATTGCGGAAAAAAGTATTAAATCTAGACTACTTAAACAATATTTACTTTTCACACGGGCGCGGCGGTAGTAGAAAGTGCTTTTTCTGGCGCCGCGCCGGTATAGAAACGCCATAGCAGGAAGCTGTCACTTTAAAACTGTGCAAAATTACATTTGAGTTAATCTCTTTTAGACGTTTGAAGAAAAAAGTTACTTTATTGCTAGTTACATGGGTAACGTGCAATAAAGTAACTTTTTAAAATTTCATTGAAAAGCATTGACTTTTTAAAATTAATTTCAGGGTGTGAAGTGTCATCTTTTTTCGGCCTACTTGCGCCAGGCACATTTGCGCATACCGCCATTTTTGGCCAATTTATGCTTCAGAAAAATAACAACAGTAATTAAGGTCTCATTTGTGCCTATTCCCTGCAACTCATTAGCCACCACAACATCCAAGGTTGACCGACTAGTGAAGCGGTTTCCTACATGCAAAATCAATATTACTAGAACATGGATTTTAAGCCGTTAAAAAATTTTTAAAATGCTCTTTATTCAAACCACAAAAATGTCAGATTTAGGCACTGAAAACCTAAAGCAGGCAATTTAGGCTGCATGACACTTTTTTGTTGGTATGTTTTTTCAGGAAGTTTCTCAAGTTATCGTTCTTTAACTTGTACCGGGTCATTATAGATGCTTTTCCGTCAAGTTCCCTTTGATATATTTGTTGTGTGAATAATATGTTGGTGGCGCTCTAAGTCTATGTCAAATGCGAGGTTAGCAGGTTAAGTTTTGCGCCAGTCTGTGTCAAAACTAAAGCAAAACTTCTATATTCCATATCAACAAATTTTATTTTTAACAAAAACTGCCATTTTATAATAACAAACTTTGTTAAATATAAAATTCTTTGATTTGGGAAATAAACAAAAGATAATGTGAGAGAGATCAAGGTTGGGCGAGCATATTGAAATTTGGTATAGGAGCCTAGATGTTGATTCTATATAACTTTTCTTAATAACTTTTTGTTCCAACATAAAAGACACTCTAATCTACAAAAAAATAGGTTTTTGAACATTTCCAAGTAGGGTATCCAGTCCCGGGATCCGGTCGCCGGACCTTCCCGAGATTTTTCCAACCAAACCGAGTCCCGGGACCACATCCAGCACAGGCGAAGGCCCGGGACCATATCAACATGCGTGCATATACTCGATATGAAAGAATTACAACGGGTATTCACCGGCGTCCGGCGTATTTACTCATGCCTCTTACACATTCTGCATTATTTGCGTTTTGCGTAGGCAGGAGGTATTGTTTTCGGTAGGTTAGAATTTATGCTGGTGTCAAATTTATTGATTAATAATTCACAAAAAGTAAGCCACACATTCTTGAGACGCTGTGTTGCCTTGTTACAGTATCAAACTGACTTATCGACACCCACGACTGTGTGAGTACCAAATAACTAGACAAGTCCGGGAAATGTGCACGCTCACCCTGAAGATCATAAGAGACAGGCTAAATGCCTCAGCTCAGATACGCTCATGGAGGAGGCGGGGTCCTAAAACTAGACACAGCAGGGCAAGCGTGTTGAAGTATATATAGGGTGTTACCAAATAAATGGGCGAGACAAAATCCAAATCAGGAAAAACCCACGCTCAGCGGAATCTTGAAATCTTACTGAAATGTCTGAATGAAAGCACATAGTGCAGCGATTAAAGGTAATATAACAGTGTATTTAATGGGTTGTACGCTAATGAGATGTCAGAATGAACGCACACAGTGCGGCGTTTAAATGTAATTTGGCGGCTTATCTAATGCGTTGTACGCTAATGAAATATAGAATAAACGCACATAGTGCAGCGATTAAATGTAATATAAAAGCGTATTCAATGAGTTGTACCCTAATGAAATGTCTGAATGAACGCACACAGTATGGCTTTTAAATGTAATATAACCAGGCATTTACTTAGTTGCACACACAAAGAAAGAGTAAAATACCTCGTTTTTGTAGCTCGTCCCTGGGGCAGAACGTCGGAATGCTGCAAACGGGGGGGGGGGGGGTGTAATTCGGAAACGTCCAGAGAAAACCCCTGTAGTTATTCGGGCGAGGCGACGTAACACTACTTAGCGATCACACGCCTAGAAAGCCGTTGAATTAGGCTACTCGCATTATTAATCCCAATTCTATAAAACGGACTTCTGAGCTAAACAAACTCGCAAACAACTGAATGAGCGGCCACGGCAATTTCCGGACCTTCTCATATAACCTCACAAAAACACACCACTCACAACGCCTATTCGTCACCGTCTGCTCGAAGAAACCACCATGTCTTTATTCTACTAAATAAACAATACATTTTTTTATACTAAATTAAAAACAGGCGAAGTTCAGCGTGACAATAAAATTATTAGCTGATCCACTACGTTACCTGCAAATAATTTCGTTACTATATTAGTTATATTAGTTAAATGAAATAGGCTTCCTTCATAAAACTCGTGTACTCCTGAATAAAATAGAAAGACGTTAGTTGACAATAACTGTAAAAAGAAGTTATAAATAATACAAATGTTGTATTTTGTTAAGATATCAACTTATCCTCCCTGTCCGCTACTATGTAACTCTTTATTTCCTTTCTAAAAGTTAAAGAAGAACTATGTAAAATATAAAAAGTTAGTATAGTTAGTATATTGTTTAATTTCGATAACATTATGTTCAAAAGCTAGGTATCACTGACACGCCGAAAAAATGTGCTAATTAGTACAATAATAGAAATTTCTTATAATAACTATTTTGCAAGTAGGAGACCGCCAACCTCGGATCTTGTGATGACTAATGAGTTGCAAGTATAGGCGCAAATGAGACCTTAATTACTGTTGATATTTTTTCTGGAGCGCAAATGAGCCGAAAATGGCGGCGGGGCCACATGAGCCGGGTGCAAGTATGCCTATACCGATTATGTACTATGTGTTATGAATTATCTTCAGAAAAGATTTTAGTAAAATAAATAAAATTGACACATCGTCAGGTGAGTCACGGCGAGCACTAGATACTCATGCTGAGTTTATAAAAGGCCTTAGGACTTCTAAGAGTATCTTCGCAACACTAACCGGTGATTTTTTAGGCTGTAACCTACTGGGGAATGGCGAGTGCTACAATACTGGGAAATCTGACATATGCGCTTATTCTAAGACTTAGGAGCAGCAACAGCGAAGAATGGCAATTCACATACGGACCGTTGACTGTTTTGAACACTACCTACAGTCCTAATTTTGAGATCACTTGGTGCTATCAAGCTATTAGTGTTGCAGCATTTGCTCTTAACTTTGTCACAACAGCTGTTCTCATAATCTGCATCATGTCGCATATAAGTACTCAGTTTCAAATACTGCAGAATGCTATTAGACGAATAATCCTTAATAGCTACATAGCAATGCAGAAGGTAAGCTATTAAATGGATTAAACTATTGTTACTATATATTTAGTTCCTGATTATATCTTTAGTAGGTACCCAAATATACACTTTATACATACATAAACCTCCACAGTGATGGTGTGTACTGAAATTGATTTTATAAGCGACTTGTAAAACAACATTTCAATATATGTCAAGCCAGTTTGTATGTGTTGGTTCCATAAATTTATTGAAATGTTTATTTTTTATTCAAATCATTGTGAGGGTATATGATATCATGTCCCAATAATATGTGCTGGCAAGATATTACTTTTAATTAGCTACATTTTTGTAAATTTTCAGTACCTATGTCCCCGGATTGACTTTACAAGAGGGAAAGCTTCTTTATTCTTCATTTTTCGTAGAAAAGTCATTCTTGATTGCTACATAATTTAAAATATTGTTAAAAGTTTCCTGGTGTTCATGTGTCGCTTAAAAAATGTTTTTAAACGTAGCTCTGTAAAAAATCTAAAGAAAGCGTAACATGTTCAAAATTCCCCAAAAATTCTATACGCAGACGGTTGCTTCAAGTAGGCATTAGTAAATCACATATTCAAAGGATTTTTAAAGAACAGCAATATATCCTAAGAAACCTATTTTTAATCAAATTTTAGAAACAAGAAAATTATGCTAAATGTTTTTAAATGGAAAGTAATAAGTCTGGATAGCGCTACCATTTTCTACAAATGGAACGACAATAATCCTCATTTTAGAATTTTAAATAAACGCCAATACTTTGCTAAAGTTAATGTCTGGTGTGGTATTTCTTATTATGGGTTAATAAATCCATTTCTTTTATAAAAGCGACAATCAACATACATACTTGGATATGTTGGAAACTTTTTTCAGCGATGGTTTAGGTCAATTACCTCTTAATCATTGACGCTCAGTGTAGTCTCAGCAAGATGGTTGCACATTATTCTCGTGTCGTTAACTGACTAAATCGTAAATTTATTGATAATTGTACCGGCAGAAATGATCCAGTTTTATGGCCGCCAAGGAGCCCTAATTTAACAATTGCATGCATGTACTTATAGGGACGTTTAAAACAAATTGGTTATAAGAAAAATGTAAAAAAACGCATAAGAGATGCTGCAGCATCCTTAGCAGTTGAGGAAATCCCCGACAGCTTTATAGAAAAGCGTTTCAGACTTGAATTAGCTGTTGAAAGAGGTGGGTAATCGAATAATCTGATATTTGATCATTGTTCAGATAGTTTCTTAAAAATTTAATTCGTTTTTTAAGATCTGTACAAATATTGAAGCTTTAGTTACATAATTTTTCTGTATCTGAGGTATTCTCGGGCTGAGACATACTTCAAGCAACATACACAAGAAAAGCTAACTTGTGTACACAAATATATTTTTATAGAACTCACACAAAGTGATAAAGGAAAGCAAAGGAAATACACAATGTTAATTAATAACAACAAACGTTAAAACAACTGGCGACATAGCTTGGTTTTACGCGCATACACATTTAAACAGAGAATAATATCTACTAGTGGACCCGTTGCAAAATATTTTGCAAGTTACAAAACTTCTTTGTAACGTGTGGCAGAATCCATTAAAAAAAAAAAAAATTTTAAGTTTTTAAAACTACTCACACGTGATATTGCTGCATATACTTGACCATGGCTAAATACTTGTGGTAGTTTCCTTGTAGCGATATTTAGAAAAACAGATTTGTCCCATTTAACTCCTTTCGGGGATGAAATCTGCAAAACCTTGAAATTTACTTGATCTGATTTGTAAAACGAACTAATATGTCGAATTTCAGCTTCCCACCTGTAGTAGTTTCCTCGTTGTAGATCTTTAGAGAAACAGGTCTCCCACAGTTAGCTCATTTAGAGGAATGAATTTCGGAAAGATCTAAAAATTATTTGACGTTATTTGCAAAAGAACTAATATGGCGAATTGCAACTTTCTACTTTCCCCAGATTCTGCTATGTAACGATCTGTGAAGTAAAAGTCAATCCCGTTGAATAGAGAGTAAAAGACTAAACTTTGCAGACGATATTGTTTAGTATAGTATAGTTTTCTCTTCTGGTTTGAGCACCACTAAGTTGTTTGGAGAACTGACCCCTAAACAGTCTAGATAAAGTAGACCGAGAGAAAAAGTCTTCTCTTAAGTCGACGTCAACCTGATTCAGCGACTGTCCCTGCACCCTGTTGACCGTCATGGCGAATCAGGTTTTGACGGGAAATTTCAGTCTCTTAAATTGAAAAGATTAGTCTGAAAAAATAAGGGGTATTTTGAGGAATAAAGACTGTCTCCCCTTCTAACCCTGGGAGCCAACTAGAGAGTTTCGGAAACCTCTCAAGTATTCGAAGCTTTGGTGGATGGTAGTGTAACTGTGTAAAGATATTCTTGCCAGTACATGTTGGGATCGCCCGCATAGAGTCACTCCGCCTCCACGAGGTAGGGGTGGTAACGTACGCTTAGGCGGCGGCTAAAAGAGAGGGACGATAAACAGTGTAGCTTGTGGACAGTGGTTATTCGAACACTTTCATTAGTGCTATACCATGCCGCGTGGTGGATCAGGTGAAGGCGCGGTAGCAGAGACGCCAAGGCGTGTCAAGCGCACAGAGGCAGACAGGGCAGCCTGGCAGAGAAAGAAGGCCGAGAAGTAAACGTTAGAGAGGAGCAGGAGGGAGTCTCCACGAGAGTCAGACCATGGGGATTGGGGGCAGGAACTCTGAGGAGAGAGCGACAGCAGAGAACAGGCTACATATCTGCTCACTGACGACACGACCGGCCGGAAATTGGAGAAGTTCAACAGATGTCGAAGGGAAAGGTTAAGGTGCGTCCCCACGAGAGACAGAAGGCCATAAGAACTCCAGTGACAGTGACAGGGACAGTGAGAGGGACCAGCTGTTTATCAACAACATGGTCGCACAAGGACTGCAAAGGGTCGATGAGGTTTCGAAGAGGAAGTCAAAGGCGGAGAAACGCAGGGCCCACGCTGAGGCCCTAGAGACGCTAGAAGCTGAAAAGGCGAAGTACTTCCATCAGTGGGGATTGCTGGAGAAAAGGATCCATCAGAAGTTGGTCACGGTGCTTCGCGAGAGAAATCTCCCAGAAAAGGTGGAGGAGGATATGGAGCTCGGAAGCGAAAGCGAGACCGAGGACGCAGAAAGCGACTGCAAGGGCAAGGGCGCGTGGGCTGCAAGTAGAACGGCGACAACGAAGGCACGGAAACTGGTGGCTGCCGAGGCTATCGGGGATGAATCGCGAGCAAAAGCGCAGGCGGATTGTAGTAGGTTAACCGGGCGTAACTTGACCAGTCAGGATAGGGCGAAACAGGCGAGGCGAGCGAAGTGCGTGACCACATCATGGCCACGTTACTGGGGGACACGGGGTCCAAAAATTTCTTGCTTAAGATATCGGGGTACTTAAGAGTATTGCAAGAGCCCGCAGTAGACTGAGAGATGGAGGTTAAGCGATTAGAAGGGTATTAGAAGGGTAAGAAAGTAGGTTTAGGTGAGAAGCTAGCCACTAGAGTAGAGAGGCAGAAGCAGAGAGAGAGGCGCCAGTGCCAAAACCGCGACGGGCTCAGCTTAGCTATAGCGCCGCGGTAAGAAAGCACCAGGCGAAAAGTAGGGTACGACAGCTCGTTATTCTCAGACAGGCAGGGGGCGACGAGCCACGTAAGAGCTGCGACATTAAGTAGACAATGGTCGAAACGATCGACATTGGCAAGGGGGAAGTAACGGTCCAGGGAATTCGGATGCTGAGGAATTCCAGAGTGGCCATAGAGGTCAAGACCGCGGAGGAAGCTGACAAGCTTGTGAAGTCAGAGAAGTGGTAGACGGTTGGCCGAAGAGCCCAGAAGGAATCGAGGGTGCGACCCACTCTCGTTATCCAAGGGGCGGAGGAAAGGAGCACGGAGGAGCTCACGCGCGCGGCATATAAGCTGAATTACATCTGTAGGGAAGGCAGGACGCTGGAGGAGTTCCAAGAACTCTTTCAGCCACGTAGGAGCTTCAATGATAGACGGAATTGTAGGGACTGGCTGGTACAGGTTGAGCCAGGAATGTATAGAGCCCTGTTACGACAACGACGCATTAACCTCACTTGGGGGTTATGCACAGTCTGGGACCGCGTCGCGTTAGGTAAATGTTTTAGGTGCGGGTGCTACGGGCCCATCAGGAAGAACTGCGAGGAGGCAGGCGATGTCTGCTACAGGTTTAGAGTTAGTGACCACGTGGCCAAGGATTGCAACGAGCCTACAACGTGCGCGCAGTGCAGAACAGAAGGCAGACCGAGCGGCCACAGAATGAATGAAGCCCAATGCCCGGTAGTATGGCGGCTGACCAAGTGGGCGATAGAGAGGACAGACCACGGCAGATAAGCCGGGAGCGGAAATATGCATCGGGTGCTTCCGCGGCGGACGAGCTTGGTAAGACACGGATGTCGAACCACAGTTCATGGAGTACGTGAGAAAGCCTCTCTTGGCGAGAGAAGAACAGCGAAGAGAGCGTGAGAGAACGAGGAAAGGGCGGGCGCGAGGTCGAAGGGTACTTTCTGAAGCCCGTATCGTCTGAAGCCCTGGCGTTTTTGTATGTCTAAAAAGCGCAATTCGCACACGCAAACGCATCCTTTAGCCTTTAGCTGTAGCGAGTGCTTGTCGCTCTTAGCTGCAAACATGCCCAATATAAGGTTACCGCCTGATGCTTGAAGTATACGGACTGCTGCGTTAAATGCCAGGCTCTCTCTGGGGATTAAGCACGGTACTTAAAGGAATCCTCAATTTCTTCTCTGGCGGCGCCTGAAAGATATCTGACGTCACATCTTCTCAAAGGTCGTCGCTAGTATACTTGCCTGAGTTTCCTGGACTCACAAACCCTGCCAGTGGCATCCACAATCACTTACAGAAAGCAAATTATTTACTGCGAGCCTTTCTTCTCCGCTTCTACACACTTAGCGCAAAGTATGGCGAAATTCACTTGGCCGCAGACACCTGCACTAGAAGCCGTGCACTAGGCCCAAGTACGCAAGCCAATGTCTTCTTCCCCATGAATTGTGCTTAAGTCGAAAATTCCCCTTTTCTTCAACCAGGCTCTGAAGCGGAGTTTATCGCACACGGTCGAACTCGCTCTTTTCGTTTGGCTAAATTACACTGATTAATTCTAATTAACAATAAAGAAGCATGCAAATACAAATTGGTCTTAACTTTAAACCCTAACCAAAGAGCCAGGGAAGGCCAGAGGCCGATTTAAAGCATGGCGTCGGGCTGATACCAAACAATGTGCTTTCAGACACTATAAAATAATTAAAATAAAACTCCAAATTCTAACTGAAAACTGTCAAAAGAAAGAGCGTTCAATCAATGCAAAGGCGTTTGTTTGTATTGGCATTCGTGACCTGCTACTAACAATTTATAGAACATTTTCCAATAATATCGTGCCTCTCACTTTGTGTCTTATAAGCCTCCGCATCTTGCGTCCATCAGTAGATTAATAGATGGTCCTAGTACTTGTGGTTTCTAGTATATTTGAAGCAGATTTGTGCATTTTAAGTTTAATACTGTATACAAATGGTTAAGTAAGAGTATAGGAGGGTCCTTTTGCATCAGTAAACATCCGATATTCTGATATGTAATTTTTTTCCAAATTTCAATGTTGCTGCCAAATAACTGGTATTTATCTTTGCCGGGCTCCATAGCTCAGTGGTAAGCATCCTGGCTACTGATCTGAGGGTCGAAAGTTCGATCCCCGATCCCAGTGAGGTTTTTTATAATAAAAACATGCGGATGAGAACCTCTACAGAATGCCATCATTCGGAAGTGATGTAAAGCCGTGGGTCCCATGTTATTACGATGTGTAGCATATAAAAGATCCCTTGCTAAGGTTGGAACTCCTTAGTCTCGACAAAATTCTAAGTAGGGCAAAGGTACCTGGTACTCTGCATGTCTAGACCTTTTTCGTGGAGTTGGCAAAAAGGGCCTATAAAGGCCTACTTGCTAGACATGAGTCTCCCCAAAAATATTACTACTACTACTACTACTACTAGTACTACTACTAGTACTACTACTGGTATTCAGTGGCATACTAAACGCCAATTTTAAATAGCAGCCTTATTTAACTTGTGCACTCATAGACATTCAGCCATTAAGCATGCTATTCATCATTGCATCAGTTTTTTGGAGATTATTTGAGGGTAATAGTGGGATAAGCTTTATTCCTGCATTATACTCGCTTGTGTAACGTGTGTAACTATGCTATACAGTGAGCTGTCTAAAACTTATTATGTAATTTCTAACATAAAAATTTATAAATAGATCAGTACCCACTTAAAATCAATGCGCTACTAACCAACCTAAAACATACTTGGATTTAGCGAGTTAATGAACTGCAAGAATAATTTTTGTCTCATCTACAGTGTCCGCCAAAAAGTCGGCACAATATGGAAAAAAAAAATTTTTGATTTAAAAAGAAAACTTTTTACCTCAACAATGTATGCTTGCCTAAAATCCTATTAAGCCCCTATCATATATACCGAGTGCTTTTTACTTATTTAGACAGTGGAGTTTGTCGAAATTGTCAAAATTCGAAAAGTGTTATTTTTCGGAAATTAAGTAAAATTTCTATGAAGTTTTTTTAAAGTGTGTTATTTTTAACTAGCTGGACAATCTCAAGGTTAGAAGACCCCTATTTTTCAACTTTGGCTAAAAATTAATTTTTCAATATTCTAAATATTTTTCACAATTTCACATGATGTTAATTTTAATTTGTTAGGTAATTGCTGCCGAGAGCAACAATGCCTGTGCAGAATTAAATTTTTGCATTTGATTTTTATTTTATTCCAAGGTAATTTAAATCTAGCTTTAAGAATGTGTTAATAATTTTACAACTGTTTCTTTCTTGCTACAATGGGGAAAATAAAGTTATGTCATCTAAATGTTAGGTCGTTAATTTCTAAATTTAATGATCTCAGGAATGTTGTGATTGAGAGCACCTTGTTTGGTTTAAGTGAAACGTGGTTATCTGCCAACACATCGTCCAGCACTATAAAAATTGAAGGCTACAACTTTATCAGGAAAGACAGGCAAACTAGAGGTGGTGGAGTTGGTATGTATATCAACAATAATATCAACTATTCTGTTATTACTTTTAATTCTAATCTTGAACAAATTTGGGTATACATTAACGTCAACAAAAAGAAGATTGCGGTAGGTACTGTTTATCGACCTCCTAAGTTTCCTTCATCTGATTTTTTAAATATCTTTGAAGATACAATATCTAACTTAATACCCACTTGTAATTTTATCGTATGTTTGGGTGATCTAAACTTCGATTTATTAAAAATTAATGACTCTGTAACAAAATTTAATGCTCTCTTGGACACGTTGGGCCTAGTGCAAATAATCGACGAACCTACAAGAATTACCAAAAGTTCAATAACTTTACTTGACTTGATAGTCGTTTCTAGTAACAATCTACAAATATTAGAAAAACAATTCTCTGAGTGTAATATCGCAGATCATTGTAAATTAACCTGCACTTTATCTCTTTCGGTAAAAGCAGTTCCACCTACTACTCGTAGTTTTAGAGATTTCTCAATGTTTGATCATGATCTTTTTATTCGGGATTTATACGCTGTCCCATGGTTCATGATGTTTGATATGCAGAATGTTAACGACAAAATAAATTTTCTAAATGATAACATATGCAATGTTTTTGACCTGCATGCTCCCATCAAAGACTCTAGATCTTTTAAGGTCAGCAAACCCTGGCTAACCGACAATTTAAATTTATGATGCGTTTAAGAGATCGAGCTCTATGTAAATTTAAAAAAACAAAAAATTCCATACATTGGGAGGATTATAAATCTCTAAGAAATCTTGTTACCGCCACAGTTTCTAGAGAAAAGGAAGCGTATTTGCAATCAAAATTTACTAACAATAATAATCCTAAGTCTATTTGGAATGAATTTCGTAAGTTGAGTATTACTAATAAACACAATACTCAAGAATTGCCCTTTAATATGCAAAACTTAAATTTAATTAATGACTTTTTTCCAAATTCTTCCAATGCTACCCAGTTTACAAACAGTGAATTAATTAATTACTACGCTACCCATAAAAAAATGAATTTCCTAATTTCCTACAATTTCATAAGACAACTGAGTTGGAAGTTCAAAATCTTATTTTCTCTATTAAGACACGATGTTCTGGATGGGACAATATTAACATTCAGCTTTTACGTTTGTGCTGTCCGTATCTATTACCTTATTTTACTCATATATTACATTTTTGCATAACTGAGAGCGTCTATCCAGTCGTATGGAAAACTGCCCTTGTTACTCCGTTACCCAAAATTAATCCTCCTACTGAGCTGAAACACCTTCGACCTATAAGTATCTTGTGTACATTATCCAAGGTTTTTTAAAAAATTATAGAAAAGCAAATTCGCGACCACCTTAATATCAATGATATTCTTGCTAAAACTCAATCTGGCTTTCGGGCTGGATATAGCTGCAACACAACATTAATGGACGTAACAGATGACTGTATTAGAGCGGCTGATAACAACAAACTCAATGTACTTGTACTTTTAGATTTCTCAAAAGCGTTTGACACCATTAATCATAAAATTCTTTTGTCTATTTTAAATTTCATCGGTTTTAGTAGCACAGCAATTAATTTAATAAATAATTATCTAGCCAAAAGAGTTCAAAGGGTAAAATATCAGTCGAAAATATCTGACCCCAGAGTGGTTTTATCGGGGGTTCCACAAGGTTCGATATTGGGACCTCTTTTGTTTTCTCTATACACTAACAACATAGACTCTTGCTTAAAGCACTGTAAATTTCACATGTATGCGGACGATACACAACTATATTACTCTTTTTTTCCGCATTTATTAGAGGAGGCGGTGTCGTTAGTGAATGAGGATTTGTTAAACCTTGTCGAATTCAGCAAGAAACACTCGTTGCTAATAAATTCTTCCAAATCTTCTGTCATGCTATTTGGTAAGAAGAAGGATAGAGATATGAATGCACCGCTGTTTCAAATAAAGGTGGGCGATGATATTTTACTATATAAAGTTGTTTGCAAAAATCTAGAAGTCTGTGTTGATAATGATCTCCACTTTGATTACCATGTATCTCGTTGCATTCAAAAAGCGTATTATAATCTAAAACTGCTATACGCAAACAGGTACTGCCTAACAAGGGACATGAAAATTTTATTGTGTGATACATTAGTCTTATCTCATTTTAATTTCTGCGATTCCCTGTATGACTCATGTATCACCGCTCTTACACGTTTGCGTATCCAACGAACACAAAATTCTTGTCTGCGATTCAACTTTGGTTTGCGTAAGCAGCATCACGTTTCGCAAAAAATAAATGAAGCAAAATGGCTTAACATGTCCAATAGGCGCATATTCCATACGGCGATCCTTTATTTCAAAATTATTAACAACAAAGTACCTTCTTACCTATTTGATAAACTATCCTATAGAAACGAACAACATCATATTAATATTCGATCGAAGCATGATTTGACTATTCCTTACCACAAAACGTCTTTCTTCAAGAGGTCATTTTCTTACAATATAGTTTATTACTATAATCACATAATTCCCAATAATTTGATAGACGCACCACTAGCCAAATTTAAACGTCATTTTAAAAGTAAACTCGCTCTAAGCCAATGAGGTGCTCTCCTTTCTCTTGCAATATATTTTGTTTACCTATATTGATCATTTAATTTCTAATTATTTATTTTGTACACTTTTACACTTGTCCGTGTATATAGACATCGTATCCTGGATGGGCATAGTGGTAGATCAGTTAGCTTGTTCTTTTTTTACTTGCTAACTGAACTATGCCCTATTTACAAATTTATATCTACATTTTGTTTTTGTATCATATGTATCTATATTCTGTAAATAAATGTGGTATTATTATTATTATTATTATTATTATATCAAGACTTAATAATAAAAATAAAATTTGTTTTGAAGTCTTCAAAGATTTATAATTGGAAAAAATAATATAGAATGTTAATTACTTCTTTAGATGTTTTATTATTTACCGACAGGTAGTATGTTTGCATAATTTTTACGTTTTTTATGCAAGGTGCTGTTTAGGAGAAATATTTTTCAATTCTAATTAATATCTATTTAAATGGCTTCTAGAAACTCTAATCTAGTCCTGTTAATAAATTACTGTTACACCAATTCTGCAAATGTTCTTTTACGGTTGTCTAAATGAGGAGATTTTTTAGAACATGTAAATTGGATAAAGAAAAATCTGCTCATTTAGACAACTGGAAAAGAACATTTATATTTACTTCTAGAAGCATTTAAATAGATATTAATTAAAATTGAGAAATATTTCTCCTTAAAAAGCCCTTTTATGAAAAACGTTAAAATTATGCAAACATACTACTTTTCGGTAAATAATAAAAAATCTAAAGAAGTAATTAACAGTCTATATTATTTTTTCTAATTACAAATCTTTAGATATCGAATGTTGTTAAGCGATCACGGAACAATAATGCAATTATTATTAGTAATCACTTTGTTTAAACACTTCGCGTAAAGAAGTTTGTGCGGAGAGCTCTGCAGGTGCGTGTTTGAAAAATTGTAAGTGATTACCGCGAGGTGATATTCGGCGGTCGACCGCCCGGCGACCGCCAAGATATCGCGTAAAATGCCCAACAAAAATGACCTCCAGGTCAAGCCGTTGGAACCACCGTCAACAACGCCAGTAATATTAAATAATGTAGAATTACAATCCCATCAAGAATTAAAAGATGCGCTCTTCGCAGCGCAACAAGAAATTAAAGAATTAAAAAATATAATCTCCTCGCTTCAACCACGTAAGAGCTATAGCCCAGCCAATTCTGATGAAGAGGAGGCTTTGGTTGCCAGAGAAACTTCTTGGATCCTACATAAAAATAAAAAGCGAAAATACTCCCAATCACCGAAGGAAAAAGATAAGCAAGTGGCGACACCTATAGGATCAAAACAACGCAAACCGCCACCAGTAATAGTTAGTGAAGTAACAGATTACAATAGATTAAATCGGGAATTGAAAGATAAACAACTGAAGTTTAAAACCGCCATGTTAAGTAATAATCAGGTCAAGATCAATGTAGAGAATGATCTTGAGTACAGAACACTAACCAAAGTCATGAATGAATATAAACATCAATGGCATACGTATGAAAACAAACAGACCCGACCAATTCGGGTAATAGCCCGAAATCTACACCCATCTTGTAGTGTAACTGAAATAAAGCAGGAGCTACTAGACAGAAAATTTCTAATCGTGGACGTTGTAAACAAAATAAAAAAATTGTAAAAGGATAACCAGGAAACAAGAATTCCACTGCCTATCTTTATGTTAACCTTTAAACAGAAGGAGGATATCAAAAAAATCTATAGCATTGAACATTTATGTCATATGAAAGTTAAAATAGAGGCAGTAAAAAACAGCAAGCTGATCCCACAATGTAAAAAATGCCAGAGATATGGACATACGCAAAAATTCTGTGCACGCGAAGCTAAATGCGTTAAATGTGCAGCGAATCATCTAACACGTGATTGTGATAAGCCCAAAAGTGCTATGCCAATCTGCTCAAATTGGGGTAAAAATCATCCTGCAAACTACCGTGGATGTGAAATTGCGAAAGAACTGCAGAAAAGACGAGAAGAAGCAACAAAAATGAATGTAACAAATCGCGGGACAAGAGAGTTCACTGCCAGAAGAACAACTGCCAACCTATCTTATGCAGCCGCAGTTCAGAATGCTGAAGTACAAGATCAGAATGTCCTAACTGACAACAAACAGGCCAAAATGAATCAACCAGAACAACAGACACTAACGCAAATAATGCAAAGCCTAATGTCTAGATTCGATGCTCAAGAGGAAACAATGTATCAGTTTTCTCAACGGCTAACCAAGTTAGAGAGCAATATTAGTGGAGCTAAGGCTCGTAGAATTAACTAATGGTCAAAAAAGATATTAGGATTGCAACATGGAATGCCAATGGTCTTCTAGCTAGAAAAGACGAAATGCAAATATTCCTAGATACCCAAAACATTGACATATGTCTAATATCAGAAACACACCTAACAGAACAATCATATCTGAAAGTAAGTGGGTATAAAGTATACCATACGATACACCCTCATAACCAAGCAAGAGGCGGGAGTGCTGTCATCATCAAAGAGTGCATTAACCACTATGAAGAGAAGACATACAACTAACAATGATCAGCATTAAATAGCTCAAACAGAATTTAGTAGTTGGTGCTCTCTATTGCCCTCCTAGGTTCAATCTAAAAAAACAAGACTATACAAATATACTACAACATCTTGGCGAAAGATTTATTGCAGGAGGCGACTTTAACTCCAAACATACAGACTGGTGATCTAGAATCACTTCCACAAAAGGTAAAGAGCTAAGAGAAACAATCAAGGATCTAGGATGCAATTTTCACACTACAGGTAAGCCAACATACTGGCCAACGGATATTAATAAAATCCCTGACCTACTAGACTTCTTCATAACTAAGAAGATATCGCCAAACTTCATAGACATTGAGGAAAATTTTGACCTAAGTTCAGATCATTCGGCAGTGATTCTAACGCTAAGTGAAAAAATAATTAAAAAAGAAAGTAGACCTGCATTAATCAATAAAACAACCGACTGGGAAAGCTTTAGGGCGGAATTACATTGTAATATTAACCTAAGAATAGAGTTGAAAACTAAGCAGCAGCTGGAATTTGAGACAGAACGGTTTAATGCTGCTTGGAACAATACAAAAGAAATCACCCATAAAGCGGTAGGCTATAACTATCCCATGGAAATAAGAGAATTAGTAAAAGAAAAACGAAAAGCCAGAAGGAAATGGCAACAAACTAGAGATCCTACTGATAAAAATTCTCTAAATAACAAAACACAGGTATTGAAGCGCGAAATTCGGAAGCTAAAAGAGGAGTCACTTAATAACTACCTAAAGGAATTATCAGCAGAAGCAGACACAGAGTACTCTCTTTATAAAGCAACAAGTAAGCTAAAACGACCAGTGACGCAGATGCCTCCTATAAGAACACCTGATGGTAGCTGGGCGAAGAATAATAAAGAAAAAGCACAGATCTTTGCCAACCATCTTGAAGAAGTATTTACGCCAAACGTAACACTAAACGATTCTGTGCTACAAGACCATGTAAATCAGGAAGAGGAGGCTATCACATTAGTCACACCACAAGAAGTTGCTAACGAGATCAACACTAATCTAAACCGCAAAAAAGCACCAGGGTTCGATCTAATCACTGGTGAGATTCTAAAACAATTGCCGAGAAAGGGATTAGTTATGCTAACGTATCTATACAATGCGTCATTTAGACTAAAACATGTACCTAGCAGCTGGAAGGTAGCAGAAATAATAATGCTGGAAAAGCCAGGTAAACCAACAAACGAGGTCAAATCCTATAGACCTATCGTTTTGCTGCCAGTAATCGCCAAGGTATTCGAGAAGCTTCTGCTCAAACGATTAAAACCAATAATTGAAAGAAAAGGATTGATCCCCCATCACCAGTTCGGCTTCAGGAACAAACACTCAACTATAGATCAAGTGCACCGGATTACGAATCTAATAGAGAAAGTGTTAGAAGAAAAACAAGTGTGCTCCGCTATATTCCTCGACGTTGCGCAAGCCTTCGACAAAGTGTGGCACGAAGGCTTGATGCATAAACTGAATCACCAGCTTCCGAAAGAATACGCTGAACTCCTGAAGTCGTACGTGTATGGCAGATTGTTTAGAATAAAACAGGAAGATGCATTTTCTGATCTAAAAGAAGTAAAGGCAGGAGTACCGCAAGGCAGCGTTCTGGGCCCAGTTCTTTATCTGCTATATACCAGTGATTTACCACAACCAGAAAATGTAATGACTGCTACCTTTGCAGACGATACTGCAATCTTAGCAGTAGGCAAGGACACCGAGGAAGCTACAGAAAAATTGCAACTAGCGTGCAATAAAATTAGTAACTGGACAAAGAAGTGGAAAATAAAATTAAACAAACAAAAATCAACACACATACACTTCACTAACAAATTCATACGAGAACAGTTTCAGATATCGATCAACGGTAACGTCATACCGTATGAAAATACAGCAAAATACTTAGGTATGACTCTCGACACGCGTTTACGATGGAAGGTACAGCCGTGTTCAAATAAATCTGGGACAATGCTTTTTTCATATGTAGGTTCAGTTAAGAATTGAAGAATATCTCCATGGATTTCATGCTATCTGAAAGAGTTACATTAAACTTTAACAGGTAATGAAATTTGTAACTCTTTCTGATAAGAAAAAATCCATGGAGACATTCTTCAATTCGGAACTCAACCTGCATGAGAAAAAAACACTGTCCCAGATTTATTTGCACACGACTGTACATGTGAAAAAGAAAAAAGAAGAACTAGAACTGAAATATAGAAAACTGTATTGGCTCCTGGGGCGAAATTCTCAGCTGTCGACACACAACAGAGTTATAATATACAACCAGATATTAAAACCAGTCTGGCTTTATGGCATACAACTCTGGGGATGTGCCAAACAGAGCAATATTAAAAAAATACAGACTTTCCAAAATAAAGTACTCAGAAACATCGTGAATGCGCCATGGTATGTACGTAACAGTGACATCCATCGTGACCTTGGAATCGTGGATGTTGCTAGTGAGATAAAACGCTTTGCTGCCAAACACGAAGCGAGATTGCATGATCATGTCAATCCAGAAGCCATCCAACTCCTGGACAACGAAGGGTTACTTAGAAGATTGAAGAGGAAGAAACCCTTTGAACTTGTGTAGTACGTGAGTGCAAAAGCAGAGCATAGTGTGAATTAGTGAAATCTTATGGACACCAATGGGTGGACATTAGCCTTTAAGTTTGCATCTTTTAGTTTAGAAAAAAATTAATGGTTGGTCTTACAGACCAGTTTTAATGCTACTGTATTAATAAAAAAATAAAAAAAAATTACAAATCTTTGAAATCTTCAAATAAAAATGTTTATTCTCAATCACATTGTAATGTGTCAATTTCATGACATGACAACAGCTGGGAACTAGATGATTACTTGAAACTAGCCAGGAAATTATTACATACCCCGAAAAATATTACATACCTGAAGAGTGGGGTGTTTCCATGGTAACAAAACATTGAGTGGGTTGTTTTCAGCTATAATTTACCAAGGGCAGTGATAATCACCCGCAATAATTTTGACAAATAACAACCCGAAAGTGCTTGCCTAGAAATAACCCGAGGAGAAGCTCCAGAACCCAAAAACCATGCTTTTGTTCATTGCTGTCTGTCTGTCTGTGTGAGTGTGTGAACAAAATATCTCAAAAATTAAAAGAGGTATGACGTTGAAACTTCATATACACTGCGTCCATAAAGTCTTGCACAAATTCATTTAAAATTCAGATATTTCATTATCGAAAAAAATCTCGAAAATGTCAATTAGTATTTTTAGTTGCGCATTTTTTAAAGTAAAAAGTTAGTATACAGGGTGTCCCAGGTAAGAGATATGACGTCATGTAGGTTTTTTAATGGAACACCCCATTTTCGAATTCTTCGTTAAAAACTGAACACTTTTTGTATAACCAACTATATCTCTAAATTCAGCGGTTTTCGAAATATTGACGTTTGAAGACATTGATATTGTTTTATCTGATTTTCGGTGGAAAAATTTACATTTCTGGTTGAACTGAAAAATAGCATCAAGTGATAGCTCATAGAAAACTGAGACACGAAAGTGCAAGCCGTTTCGCTTTAATTGGAACCGTTTGGTTTTTACAGCTGCGTAAATGTTCCAAATCTTCAATGTTCAAACGTCAATATTTCGAAAACCGCTGAATTAGAGATATAGTAGTTGGTTGTACAAAAAATGTTCAGTTTTCAATGTAGAATTTGAAAACGGTACAATGTAGAGGGTGTTCCATTTAAAAAAAAAGTTACATGACGTCATATCTCTTACCTGGGACATCCCGTATACTAACTTTTTACTTTAAAAAATGCGCAACTAAAAATACTAATTGACATGTTCGAGTGTTTTTCCGATAATGAAATATCTGAATTTGTGCAAGACTTTATGGACTCAGTATAAGTTTTGTGTACTATCTACTTGCGACAGCAAGCTTTTGAAGAAAATTACATAACCGGTACTTTTCTTCGATTTTCTCAAAAAAAGCTCTAACGATTTTTTCAAACTTTACATGTTTATTACATTTTTAATGTATATTGATGTGAAATAGGTGATTTTCCAATTGAATAACTTTAAATTGGGGTTTTTCTTTTTTTTAACTTCTATTTTAAATAAAACACCAGGTATATCGTTAACCGCTCAATTTTGAACGGTTTCTGTAGAATTTGTAGTTTTTGAAAATTTTTGCCAAATGCTTAAAAACTAAAAATCAAAATTTTGGCTAATTAAGAGATCATTGTAAAAGGAAGTTGTATGCTTGTATCATACCAGGTTTTTTCTCATTATGATTGGCAAAAACAACCTCTACCATATTTAGAAAAACTTGTTGAGTTATTGAGAAATTTACATCTTTGGAATATTTAAAAATAATGTAAATCCCGATATACCTTAACAACAAAATGCTGTATAGTACCATTTCTATATGGCTCACTTTGTCTTTATTATCCCATTTCGTTTAGTCGCCTACATATGATAATGTTACGGAATCCTATTACTATCTTTTTTATCTTTCAGGACATTAACGGTTGTGCTAATTTATTAGTGGTGCCTGCCATAAACAATATTGATGTTTCAAGAATTCCTTGGAAGTATCTCAACAAAACCCTTAAAGCAACAGTTGATTATCACTTGGCTATTTTGGAAATAACTGGTGAGATGGAAAGAGTATTCAGCATGCTGTTTCTAGCAATATTTTTGGGACTACTAACCCTACTTTCATTTTTACTCTACCACGGGGCCGAGGTGAAGACTTTTGGCAGCAGTAAAACACTTTTAAAATATACCATTCCAGATTCAGAATTCTGGACAATTAGTAAGATACTTTGGAGAATTTATGAGCATAGTACTAGAAACTGGGACGATTTGTTATTGGGGAGAGCAGGTCCTGTTTCAAAGTCGAGAAGTTGGTAGAGCTGCTTTTGAGGTTCAATTTGTAGGAAGCGACATAAGGTTTCAACAGGCCTTAGCATTAATCATTCGGAGAAGCCAAAACCCGACGTCTTTCACAGCTGCAAAGTTTACGCCCATCAACTTATCTGCCTTTACCTGGGTGAGTATAAGAATATAGTAAATTCATGCAAGAGCCAAACATTTTTTTACAATGAGAGCTCATAATTCAATTATCTAATGTGGTTTTTATTGTAGATAGTTACATACAATTATAGCTTATTTTAACCATGATATGGTGAATAAATAAAGTATGATCAAAAATTATTATTCGTCTCGTATGGCTATAGAATACTGTCTAATTTATGAATGCAACTATGTTTACACTTACATGTCAAATTTGACATTAGATTTATAAATGAATTATAGTTGCATTCATAAATTAGGAACTATTCCATGGGCTTAAATACTAGATGAAGATAATTGTTGATCATACTATATTATACAGGGTGTTCGGTAAAGAATGGGCCAAACTTCAAATATAGTTAATTTCGACAAAAATAATCAGTTTTAACCCAACTTACCTTAACCCAAAAGTTAGTATTAACGGAGCTACAAAGTGTCAAAGCTGAAAAAATAAATCACATTTTTTTAATATCTTTCGATCACTTCCAGCTTCCTTTTCTTTAGGATAATTCACATGCATGATCAGTTTTAGATGCGTTTTTCTGGGACACCGTTACTTCTAGCGAGTTCAATAAAATATACCTTTTTAAAGCAGAAAAGGGAAAAAGATTTTTCCAGTCGAAAATGACATACACCGTGACACAAAAAAGTTGCAGCGGTTTAACAGTGTTCTAATGGTCGCTTGTGGCACCCTCTAGAAGATACAACTGAATCGTTGATTAATTTGAATTTTTCATGCCAAAAAACCCCGGATACGAAATTTCGTGAAATTAGCTGGAAGTGATCGAAAGATATTAAAAAACATTTATTAACTTTTTTCAACTTTGACACCCTGTAGCTCCGTTAGTACTAACTTTTGGACTAAGGTAAGTTGGGGTAAATCAGCTTATTTACGTCGAAATTAACTATATCTAAAGTTTGGCCCATTCTTTATCGAACACCCTGTATATTTCTGAGGCCTTACATCGAAATGTTTATTCAACAGAACTTATTATTTTTTCCTCTCAGAAGTATCATTCCGTATAAGAGTTGGTTAAAGAAAATATTACGGAGAGTATGTTCGCAAATAATGCAAGGGTAAATTGCCAATAAATTGCTCATTAACAGCAAAAGAAAGTTGGCAACGTTTCCTATATCAATTAATCCTTTTTAAGGTTTCGTAATCTGTCTAGATTGCTACAATCTTCTAATGTAAAGTAATTAATCAACAAAGATTATATTTTAAAACCATTTGTAGCAACTGCTTTAATGTTTTAACAGCAGTGGCGGCTCGTATTGATAGTATTTGGAGGGTTTTAATTTTTTTAAATTACTATAATGAATCACCTATATTCCGTCGATGTTTTACTCCAAATACAGCAATATTTTTTCATTTAAATAATAAAAAAGGAAGCTGATAATCAGAACAAAAAGTATTCACATTTAAATGTTAAAAAACAAAAGACGATAATTTAGTTCATAATGGAATAAACAGAGCATGTAGTGCATCACATCCACAACTTCATTTGTTTTTCTTAGAAATCCACAGAAAGTTGTCATGCAAAATAACCAGGTTCAATTTTATTTTCCAGATTGAAATTTAATATTGGTTTAGGCCTTCCAAGCTTTTTATTTTAACCCTAGAACGCATACATCTAAGAAAGTTACATTAACGCATATGTGGTGTCGTATACGACACCACACCTTTTTTTGTTTAATGAGGCACTTTAAATTTACTATACGCCTTTTCTAATATCTGGAAATTAATTTTGACGGCATAGATGCATATTAAAGGGCAAAACGGAAGTTAAAGTTGTTAAAATATTTATTTATGAGTATGAATAAATTAATTGTTAAATCTAAGGAACTGATCAGGTACTAATATCTACGTTAAACAGTTTTGACAAGTAACTACAGTGTGATTTTTTAAAAACTCAATTGCAGCAGGCCCTGGATAGACTGAATCAGTTGGCAGTACTGAAGTGTATTGTTGGTGACACTGTCTGGGTCAAAACTGACGCAACACCTAACCTGCTAACTTCGAATTTGACATAGACTTGCAGTGTCACCAACATATTAGTCATACGTTTGAATTTCCACAGCCCCCGGAGGATCTTTTTTTTTATCTCTCGATATTTTCATCATAACCTCAAAAAGATATTTAATGTCAATTGAAATTAGTTCTAATACAGTGACTTTATATGAGACAGAGGCGACAATAGAGTTTATTCTTTTTTATTGGTCGCTCGAATCGGCCGACATTAAGAGGCAAAATTTGTTGATGCTTTTGTTTGTTTATACCAAATCGAGGTTAGCAGGTTAGGTTTTGCGTCAGTTTGTGTCAAATTCGAGGTTGGCAGGTTAGATTTTGTGTCAAAACTGACGCAGAACCTAACCTGATAACCTCGAATTTGACATACACTTACAGTGCCACCAACATATTATTTATACGTTGTGTAACCATGACCATTCAAAAACGTTCAATTTATTAAAGTTAGTAGGCCATTGGCCGCCATTTTGTGGCAAGTTGTGCTTATGGTCGCCACTGTCTCTGTCATGGCACTGTAGTTCTAATTAAAGGTCGCCATCTGTGTTCCTTTTAGTAATTATAGTTAAAATATTATCGGGTGACCTTTGTAATATGTTATTTTTGTTGCCTGCTCAACTCTATCTGTTCGGCGGCTCAAGTATAAGAGCTAACTGGCAATCCTATAAAGACAGTAGTGATAGCTTTTTTAACAAATTTCACTTCGCACTACGTTACTATGAAAATTACGTACGTAAACTGACAGATGGCAAATTGTTACCGACCAACACCTACCGAGAAAACTTGTTACGTGATTGCATAGATGGCGTCATATGCGACACCAAGTAACTAAAAAATTAATTATAAAGCTTGTAACAATTTTTGGAAATTAAAAATGAAAGGGATATATCAACAATAATCTGCTGGAGAGGTACTGAAAATATGAATATGATAACATAACAGAAAATCACTAAAAACTACATAGTTAAATAGGTGGTGTCTCATATGACGCCACCTATGCGTTCTAGGGTTAATGTTTTCAACTAACGCAAGGCTTTTAAAATTAATGTTGAGAACAGTTAGTTATGCTATTCTCCGCACTTTCCTCTATAAAACTGCATGAAACATCCGAAAACACCCAAGAAAAATAAACATGCTCCTATCAGTGAAGGGCGATATCATTATTTTTCAATCGCACCTTGAGTTGTTACTGTGTTTTGTTATATCAAAATTTTAAACGTTATGTGATCGCCGCTTTTCATAATCCGTTCACTTCATATACGTGTACCTAACAAGTAAAAAGGCGCGAATTTGCTTCTCGTTGTTCTGCAAGCAGTTATACCGCTAAAAAAATATTTATTACCAAAACAGTTCTCAAAGCTCTAATACATTCGTTTCCAATGTCAAAGATTGCACCAGTTTTTCTATCTGCGTGGCGCTGCTTTTACCATCGGGTTGCATTTCGGGAGCACTATATTTGCAAACATGACGATAATTACGCGGATTTACGGTGATCTCAACTGCAACATCGTTAGCCTTCGCGTCAGATTGAAACCGCAATATTCCACTTCTGCAAAGACATCGCTTTTACTAGCTATTCCTATATAAGTTTGGGCCACACTTCGAATCGCCCTCAGGAGCTGCCAGCCGCTTGGTGCATTCACACGAGTGAGTGTGTTCACACATAACTCATATTATATTGAGACATTTCTTGGATATTCTTTACATGTTTTAAGCCGTTTTGAATAGCTACCTCCGTATCCAATCACTTACAGTTTGTTATATTATAAAGGTAGTATAGACGATGGAATGTATCTTCAATTATAGAATAGTTACTTTGTTCTAATGACATAAACGCGGATGGCGGCTGTGAGGCTAGAAGATCCCCTAAGTCCCTAAGAAGCAGTTGCCACTGTTTCACAATAAAGAATACGTTATATAATAAAAGACACATCTAGTATATTTTATTGCAGATTCTGAGAACCTCATATTCTGCTTTTATGGTAATAAGAACGAATGTCAACGCTTACTCAGGAAAGTAAATACTTCCACTATGTTAAGTTGATAATAGCTTGCACGATTTTGTTTATTTCAAAAATTGTTATGTTTACTATTAGTATATATAGGCATAAATTGTGTTGTACTTATTGACTTGAAACAATACCATTCTTTAAAAATATATCACCTTATAATGTTGGCAATTTGAGTATCATTTCAATTAATTACAGAAATTAATGTTAAAACTAATGCAGGTATAAAACTCTGTGTTTATATATTCCGTTAGAAAACATATCTTCTATTATATATTGCAATTACCGATTTTAAAAACTTTCAGCAGGTAATCAATTTACTTTTTAAATTAGCGTTAACTTTTGTGAATTTTCTTATAAATCATTCTTTCAATATAAAATAGGGCTTAACATTTTTTTGAGAAAGTTGTAGTAAATTCCAATTGTGGTAGCTCGATGTTTGTAAATTAAATCTAATAAAAAAAGGTATAGTTAATCGACAAAGGAAGAATAATGAAAATAATTAATTCACAATTATCAACAACCGATATCAATGAATGAATTATCGACTTACATTTACTTTAACGTATGATTTTTACCATTCTGTTACCCCCTTAAACACACATAGTCTTTCAACGTTTCTCCCAGGGTGTGATAATAGAAATTGTGTTATATATAGCTTTCTACCGTTTGTAATTAATGTGAAATTTAATTGCACGACATGAACTCTAAGATGTTAATTTACAAAATTTACCCATCTTAAAATATCGTGGCGCAAACTTACCACATTACCTTGTGTCAAGATATCTGCTAACTTTAGTTCAATGGACACCAATATGGCTGCCTGCCACCTTTAGGTTGTCCGCGGTACATAGCCCCAATTTTTCTGTATAAACCACTTCAAACCTCATTTTTTATAGTTGCCGCACCTCACTCAGTAGCAACAGAGATAAATAACTTTTACAAATAAACCTTTATTGCAATCTCCTCACATGGAAATGTTTAATTAGTAACAAAAATTACTGGGCATTATTCATTTTAAGCAAATAAAATGTGCAGCTTACATAGCGACTACCAGCAAAGAACTTTGTTTGAATAACTATCGCGTCTAAATTTAATTTTGCCTATATTTATAGACTAAGTAAAAACAAATGCCTTTTTTTTCATCTACCGCATTTGATTTGTGTAAACGAATCGACCCCCTCTTCTAAATTCTTCCGTAAGAGATAGAGAAAAAAGTTATGAAAGTTATATGTTTGGAATGGTCATGTCAGGTCCGAAACCGAATTTCAGTCACGTGACACTTCCGGTTTTTGAGAAATCACGTGATTTCCGTCTGTCTGGGACGCTGTTTTGTCTGGGACGCTGTTTCAGCAGCCAAACCGTAAGAGATAGAGAAAAAAGTTATGAAAGTTATATGTTTGGAATGGTCATGTCAGGTCAGGAACCGAATTTCAATCACGTGACACTTCCGGTTTTTGAGAAATCACGTGATTTCAGTCTGTCTGGGACGCTGTTTTGTCTGGGACGCTGTTTCAGCAGCCAAACCGTAAGAGATAGAGAAAAAAGTTATGAAAGTTATATGTTTGGAATGGTCATGTCAGGTCAGGAACAGAATTTCAGTCGCGTGACACTTCCGGTTTTCGAGAAATCACGTGATTTCCGTCCGTCCGGGACGCTGGTCTGTCTGGGACGCTGTTTCAGCAGCCAAACCGTAAGAGATAGAGAAAAAAGTTATATGTTTGGAATGGTCATGTCAGGTCAGGAACCGAATTTCAGTCACATTCACATTCACAGTCTGCTAGTTATAATTTAATTTTTTAACACATATATTATAATTAAAATTTATACACAAATTCATAATATGCTCACTTTAAGCTTTAAATCGATACTTCATTTGACATGTGTCCAACATTTGACATTATTTATGTTGATTTTTCTTTAATTGGCTGCTAGAATACTAATCAAACATTATTAATATACAAACCGTTTTATGCTTATAGCTCTAATTACACATGAATCTAAGCTGAATTACTCATCAAATAAGCCTACATCAGTTCGACATGTCATTCCGACCTATTTTTCGAAATATGCAGTATTAACACTCATTTAAGCTGTAAAAGCCTTAGACCTGGTTACTTTGTCTCAGATTACATGATATTTCATATTTGCATGGTCTAATTTACAGGGGTGGCGAACCTTTATTGATCTACGTGCCATTTTTTTCTAAAGAAATGACGCGCCATCAAACAATGCCAGGTAGAAATAGGCTAAAAATACATATTCCTAGGTACATAACCGAGCTAAAAGGCGGGAGCTGAAGAAGACTAACCTGGAGGTGGCGGACAGCCTGGAGTGCCGTGCAAACAATGAAAGTGGGCCCCAAAATTCAACAAGAACCTAGTGAACGTAAGGATTTCAACCATAAACAATCATCCTAACGTTCAGTGGGCTTTCGTTTCTTCCAAATTCTCCATCGGTGAAGCACGAGAAATACTACCTCACGCAATTCAACTCAGGTTATGAAAATCTCCCAAAAATTGGAAAAGGGCCACCAGAAAAACTATTGGAATGCAGAGTGGTCTAAATTGATAGCAACATAGCTGTAATTTGCTGAAAAATTTTATCACAAGATGAAAATAGGGTTGCCTAGCTACGCAGGCGAAAATGTATTCAATATTTAAAAATAAATGTGAATAGGGCTACCTAACGATCCAGGGGAGAACTTACAAAATAAATGCTTAAAGTAAAATCCAACTAGCTATTTCAAATACTGCATGCGAACTACAAACTAAGCGTAACAGCGCCCCTCTCGCCGTCCCTCCGCGTCGCCCGCGCTATCTCACCCCGTAGCTCACTCCCATACGTTCGGTCAGAAATTCGCGCGAAATCTACTTATCTCTGTCGCGCAGTCTGTTGCCGTTTCGGAACCGGTAACCCTGTTTATAATGAAATTTGTTATTACGATCTCAAAATTTGTAGTCGAAAAAATAAATTGGTACCTAAATTCCTTAATTAAGGCAGTGCCCAAATTATTTTGCCGCGTGCCATCAACGGCACGCGTATCATTGGTTCGCCACCCCTGGCACTCTAATACATTGTTTTTTAAAAAGGTTGATTTGTAGGTATTCGGCTGACTTGAAAAGTGCAACCCACCTAAAATCGCATAAAAATTTAGAGGTACTATAAGAATTATCCTTGCTGAATGTTCAGCTACAGTTCTGTAAAATTTCAGCCGCATCGGACTTACAACAATCGTGTTATGAATGAACAACAGTGAACTATCTGTAACACAAAAAATTACGTTTTTCATATGGGCAGATATTTATACTGTTTAACAAATAATAATTGATGTAATTCAACTATATTAAACTTGATTATTTTCTACACTTTTATGTCGCAACATAACCTAACTTGTTTATAAACGTCAGTTCTAGTGAAATGTCCTTGGCCCTCAACGAATCTTAAGAGTTCTTACTGTGTATCAAACCCATCATAGTGAGGTAGCTTATAACGCAAAAGTTTGTGCAAACGATGCCAGAAGCATTCTGAACATAGAATCGGAAAGTACTACATTCAACTATGTGTGCTATATAATTATTGATAATAAGAGTAATTTTAAGTCATAACTTGTGCTAATTTAAGCGATACCTTATAGAAATTGTTTTTAATTTGATACATAAATCTCATTTAAATTTATTAAGCTAGCTAGCAGTGATGTATTCTGCACAACATTGTGAAAAGTACCTTTTCGCGCAATTGGAACTCAGGGTGTCCACTTAGAAGAGGTACTCGAGTAGTTTTTGTTGGCCAGAACAATAACCTATTAATTCCCTAACTACGTTGTCAACAGATAAGATGCATCTTTGGTTGCTACGGCCAGGTTAGAGGAATAAAAACGCTCAATTTTCTAAATACCAAAGCCACGAATTTTAGCGAGATACAGGGATTACGTCTTATAGATTATATAACCCACTGTTGGAATATTTCTGCCACGATGACATTATAGCTGCAGGATAAAAACTTTTACTTGCGTTATAATGCGAGACAACAAAATTCCAGCTGCTCGATGAGTGTAGATATTTTTCCTATATGTAGTCGTTTGATCAGTAAACAGAAAAAAATGACATTCTAAATTTCACTTGGCAGTTTTACCTTCTACAACTGCAGCAGCTGCAATCACTCATGTCGCACATATCTCTAGTTTAGCAGTGCATGGGTACTCATTTAAAGCCAACTTCATGGGGTTGGTAGGTAACCCTTCTACCTTACTACTTAGCTGAATTCGGTTAGTTATGGCTATAACTTTACTGGAGACATAGTAAGCCGTATCTTAAAACGAATTTTGTCGAAAATTGCGGTTATTAAAAACCGTTCGGTTTAGGGGGGAAATGGTTAACAAAGATTGTTTATTTTATTAAAATCTACATTCGTTATGTGAAACTTTTATTTCTATTTGCAGATGTTAAAGAGTTATTTACAAAATATCTAAAATAAGTCACCATTTTTAATATGGCGGCCGTAGCACTGCTTCAATTTTATGGAACATTTAGTATATTCGCCAAAAAGTAAATTCAACATCTCGAACAAATTCCTTGCGTTTACTATTTTTTAAGGTCAAATCTTATTTTTCTTACACTAAGCATGGAGACCTATTGAAGGCCATTGTGGTGTCACGAATCTTCTCCTAACTTCATTCAAGGTCATTTGTTTATTTGCAAGGGCTTTTACAATTGCCGTATTGCAATTTGTGCATGCCCGACCACTTCGTTTTGTTGGTGGAAGGTAGCATTAATATAGTTTCTTTAATATAATATATAGGGGACACTGTTTAGAAATTAATGACAAAGTTGAGCTTGGTGCCGGTTCCCCAGGGTCGCAACTCAACCTCAAAAAATTTATTGTAATTAGTCATTATTCGTGAAGACATTTTAAGTAATAATAGTATTACAATTCCCGCTCTCTCTATCATGTCTCAGATTCCTTACCCAACACGGACACCACCTACCCCACTTTTCCCCTCACCTGACTCGCTAGCTCGTCTAACACGATGCGTGCGCACTTGATCTCCAGCGAGGAGTAAGGTACCTTGTCACGTCAGACGCACAGGACAATACCTAATAGAAGCGGATCTCCCATGTTAAAAATGGGCAACACGCCACCATTTTTTGACAGAGTTGCACCCTGGCGACGGGGTGGCCCAATTACACTATAGGCGGGAGTTTTAAATAGAACAAGCGCGAAATTTAAATAGCGCATATAGGTATCCCTCGAATCTCATTAATTTAATAAATATTTTGTGAGTAAAATTTAATTTTAAAAATAACCCATAAATTTTAATTGACTATTTTTCTCACACTTTACGCCAATCAAATCTTTAAAATTTTTGAGATGTATCCAATCAGATCCCAATTATGCGATAATTTTGCACTAGCGCAAATTGCCTCGTCATCTAATTAGTGACGCGCATGGTTGGATTAACGACATTACCACAGTCCCTACCTACTTCTAAACAGCTCATAACGTCTACACGCATAGAAGCGTTCAGAACACTATGTGAAAACAACATCAAATACAACCCGTGTGCCACCCTACATAATTCTAGCCGTTAGAACGAAGAACTATAAAACAAAGAAGACGAGAGAGGATGGGACGTTGGCCACCACAGACTGGGAAATCGACAAGATGAGGAGGGAAGAAGTCCGAAACCTAAGTCACCGCAACAACGAAGACCCGACATTCCACGAGTGCGAAATGGAAAGCGTGAGGGAGGCAGTTAAGGGTACATCACCCGGTCCGGACGACATACCATCATTAGTAGTCCGGAAAACTTACGAAGCAGATCTACAGCAATTCACGAAGCTAGTGAACGACTGCCTTGGGCTGAGACATTTTCCCATCGAATGGAAGATGGCGAGAGTTGCCTAGATCCCGAAACAAAAGGGGGTTAGGCCCATCTGATATTGTCAACCGTTGGAAAGCTGCTGGACAAGCTGTGTGCAAACTAAATCAACCACTACCTGGAAGTGAACAGATTTTTGAACGATAAGCAATTCGGCTTCAGAAAACAAAGAAACACCACCATGTCGTAAAAGGATATTGTACGAGGGATTCAAGAGGCCAGGAACACCAAAAAAGATCCTAACGCTGGATATTAAAAATGCTTTTAGTTCAGCGTGGCACCCTGCCATATATTACAAGCTGAGAAAACTGAGAAGCCCGAGCAACATCGTACGACTGGCCGAGAACTTTATGGATGAAATAAAAATAACAAGTAGAAATGTAGTAACAGGAATTCCAAGAGGATGTCTTCAAGGGTCCTGCTTAGGGCCAATACTATGGCTGGTGCTAACGCAAGACTGGTTTCTAAACGTGTCAGCCGTACGACAAGGCATGGGGAAAGACTCGTGGAAGAAAAATGGGAGGCAGCGTAGAAAGATTGACAACAAAGGGCACAAGATAACAAGTTGGAGTATAATGGAGACAAAACTCGATGGTTTTGGGCTAGTAGTAAGAGTGCACCGGTCGAACCGAAAATAACCATAGACCCCGAAATCAGAATACCCCGTTAAGTTTCTTAGAATTACGATTGACCGAAGACAGAACTGGGTAGAACACATTAAGCATACCAGGTAAAAGGTCACAAAAATATCTAACCGACTGATCATCGTTAGCGGGAAAACTTGGGCGATGACCAGCAGCCCCCTCAGGGTAATATACACATCCGCAGTTCAGCCTATACTACTCTACGGAGTCGAGATCTGGAGGAACAAACAAGCAGATGCCAGGATCAGGGGACACCTGAATGCAGCACAGATGCCATTCCTCCTAGATATTGCCAGAGGTTATAGGACTGCTCCAACAAACGCCCTCCAGGTGCTGGGGAATATTCTCCCGATCTACCTACTCGCCCAAAAACATATAACACACTGGAAGCGATAACGGGGATCGAGAAAATTGAATCGCGACTTCAAGCACACCAACTGGCGAAATGGCATAACAGGTCATACTACACACCGTTTTATACCCAAAATCGGAGTAGAACTCACTCTCTCCAAAGAACTAACAGCGCTGCTAACAGGACACGGCCCTTTAAACAGTTATTACCATAGGTTTGCGTAAAGGTAAACGGAACGACTATGCGAATGTGGAGCGCAGGCGGATAGCCCTGAGCATATTTTATACACCTGTATTCTTGAAGCAACAGCCGACAAATGAACTACCATAACGGTAACGCACACAAACTTAAATACTGTATTTCAACAGGTCCCAGGTAACCTAGCCAAAGCGACCGTATATGAATACGAAGAATTGGCATAAATCTCCGCCGAATCATGACCTGAACAACCACTAACGAAACGGACAAGGGACATCACCTCGGACCATGACTACATGAGTGGCATGAGTGGATCAAACGCGTGAATCAGAACAGAGTGCAGAGACTCAGAGAATGAAAGGCGGGTGAGTTGAGCTGAACGAAGTGCGAATGTAGACCGAATGGAATTCGGAAGAATGGGGGTCTCCCCCCTCCCGCTAATTTTTGGGAGTGCGGTAGGTTGGTTGAGGGTTCCCTTGACACGAGTTTCGCTGGGTAGTGGGTCGGATAAATTATCATAAGCCCGATGCTTCGGTGAGAGAGCGTGCCTCCTTGCGAGGCATAACCGTAACTTGTCCCTACCTACTATCTAGCGAAACCACTGCCAAGAAAACGGGCTTCGAAAAATTAGCGGGCAAATAAGACTCTGTTAACTTTTGTTCGAGATATAGTCTGGAAAATACCGGGCTTGCATACCAAATTTATTCTAATTTTGTCTCTTGCACTTCGAACACTCGACAAAATTATCGACAATTGGGCATGCACAAGGGATATTACTAATGATAATTCTGAATTAGGCATTAGCAACTAAAATTTACAAATTATTTCTTAAACACAAATTACAACAGTACAATTTTTAATATAAATAAAACAATTATTTAAGGAAAATAGTAGTAAAAAAACGTTATTAATGTATTAAATACATTCAGCAGATATAATATACAATACAGCAAATATTAAATTCTAGAAGAAAAAATAAATTCTTATAAAACATCTCAATAAATAAAATATACGTATATTTATAAACATAATGAATAAATAACAACCTGTTCTTCGCCGCCATTTTCTTCCGATGTACTTGGGTAGTGAAGGTATTTGGCTTATTCTTCTCCTTGACAAATTTGAAGATTAAGGAAGTAGTACTTAATATCAAATCGTCGCAGATGTGATCATCGTCGGGGCAGTACCTTTCTAAAAGAACCTATCGATGATTTGTATAACGGTTTGAAGTTATTCTCCAAAGTAGGTTGAAACTCGGTAACAGAAACAAATGCATATAAGTAATTCTGAATAGCTTTGATAAATAATTTAAACGTTGGAAGTGACTATTGTTGCTTGTTATTTCATTATTTTGTAAAGGAAACAAATTAGTTGATATGTCAAAATGTGTACATGCATTTGAAGATATCAAAGGCTGATAATAACATGAAAATAAAACTGTATTAGTTTCTACCACATTTGAAAGGGTAGCGATTACTTCTTCTAATGCTTCGGAAACTAAATAATGCGGTACAGAAGTTTATGAAAGTGCTTCGACAGACTGACCCATACAGTACCAATTTTTTGTAGCCACGATTGCAGGAATACTCCTTTTTCGTGCTGACCATTGTCACCATGCAAAGAACATCCATAACTGAAGAAAATTTACGTATTTTCGTTAGATTGGTAAACGACACAATATTACAAAATTAACTATGGATGCTTATTTAGCTATGCCGCTCTAAACAAGCTAAGAATATAAATTCAGGAGCTGAATCAAAGCGATTGGCATCAGAATTAACAAGGATTCTAACAAAATGTAGGTAATACTTACTGTCAACTATGCAAAGCGATGCACTTAACCTCAACAAACAAAAAGATAAACCGTGGGGCGGAGAACAGCAAGGTTCCGTGTAATGTGACGTCAAAAATCGATGTTCTCGTCTGCGCCTGCGTGTTACAGGTTGTCAACCTCTTTTTCCCGACCCGGCGGAGTGGCCCAATCACTTTTTACTTCCTTTTATAATAAAATAAGTATTGGATTCACCCCAAAAATTCGAAGTTGAGTTTTTAACAGATCTTCACGTTTTAGAGTCCCCTGAACCCAAAAAACATATTTTTTTATTGGTCTGTCTGTGTGTCTGTGTGTGTGTCTGTCTGTGTGTCTGTGTGTGTGTCTGTCTGTGTGTCTGTGTGTGTGTGTGTCTGTGAACAGAATATCTCAACGCTAGCAACTCGCCATTACGGAAAAATACAATGACCTTTTTGTAACGATTCTTCGCGTTTCTTTGCGAAAAACTGGCGGTAAATCACTCGCATCACACACTGTCAAATATTAAAGAAGGAATTAAATTACTTTTATTACAAAAAGCTTGATTATAAACTATAATTTCAGTCAACGTGTAGCAGCCGCCTGTCATTCAGATTTTTTTGTAAGAAATCGTTATTATCTCCAAAACGGGTTTTTGATAGTTTATGCACCAACGTTTTTTACATTTATTGTGAGCATACTCTTTCTTTTCAAATTGCCATTGCTCAGTATTTAATAACTTAGAAATTTAAGCAAGATATGCTTTTAATAACTTATTGCCCGACGGTAGCATTGTTACCAAGACGGAAGGCAGGTGGTGAATTCAAATGCAATTTGACGTCGCTATAATGTTCTTCTTTCCGCTCAGTGCAAATCGACCGATTAATTTAATTCAGGTGCGCTTGCAACATTTCAACACTCAATCGCTGGCCCCTGATAACAGGATAACATAAAAATTGCAAGATTGTCTTGTATTTAATGTCGCTTGCTGCCGGCGTTTTTAATCTCGTCAGTATTACCTTCTACCAAAAATATAACTTGAAAATTGAACCAGCCAAGGAATGCAATTTATAGTTAGATTTACAACTACAGGAGTGAAAGAACAAATGGTAAAGGTGTATGCAAGTAATAATTTAGCGAAAAAGCAAAGAAACTCTTAAGTGTATTGTGTTCACCATGACCAAGACGATTAAATCGTGTGATCAATAAAGGGTACAAATTTATATATCAGTTCAGTTCCCGTTAGAATTTCAACTTGGAAAGACTTCGACTTGCGGGCTGAGATATCGGTGACCTCCGATATACGCGAGTGAACCTGAATCTAATTGCTGCAACATTAAATTAAATTAAATCTAATAATAGAGCATTTATCTTCATAATAATACGTTTTAAAGCCCAAGTGGGAAGGCCATAGGAAGGCCCGTCCGGGGTAATGCAACCCAAGCTTTCATCCCAAATGGTACCACCAACTCCAATGTTGACGCCAGACCAATCACAAATGTGCAATTCGCAGATTCAACAATTTCCAGGTAATTCCTCCAAAATTATTATACCCAACCCTATTTGCAAACTCAACGCAACCACCAAAATATAGCCTTCCCTCCCTTAATGCAAAATTATTCTAACTGGACTATAGTATCACACAAAAGAGGAAGAAACTCACAAGATAACGCTGGACTAAAAACCAAACATTCGAAAGAAAACGATTACTGGCTCAATGCTCCCTTAACCTCTAATCGCTTTTCATCCCTCGAGACTGAAAGAATTGATCATCCAAGCTCAGATTCAAATTCTGAAAAAAAACCTAAGCCTCCTCCAACCTTTGTAGCTGGCGTATAAAACATTACACCACTCGTACAGCTTCTGGAACTAGTTAGCTCCAATATGATATAAAGTCCCTCAACGATAACCAAGTCAAAGTTCAACCAAAATCAGCTGAACACTATAGAATTATCATAAAAGCCTTAACCGAAAAAGAAACAACATTTCATACCTACAAACTAAAAGAAGAGAGAAGCTACAAGGTAGTACTTAAAAATATGCACTACTCTATTAGCGGCGAGGATATAAAAGCCGAAATCGAAAAACTAGGTCATAAGGTCACAAATATTTGGAACATCAAGCATTATAGAAACAAAACACCGCTCCCTATGTTCTTCGTTGAGCTGAAACCCGCTCCTAATAATAAGGAGATCTTCAATGTACAGTACATACAACAGTCCAAGATAAAATTCGAACCGCCTAGGTACAAAAAGAAAATTGCCCAGTGTGCAAGGTGCCAAAGATATGGGCACACAAACAATTTTTGTCACCAAAGGCCAAGATGTTTAAAATGTGCAGGAGATCACTTAACTGCCGAGTGTAAACGAAAGGAAAAATCACGCGATGTCAGATGTGTCCTCTGAGGGGGAAACCATCCCGCCAATTACAAAGGGTGCACCATATACAAAGAAATAAAAAAAAAACAATTCCCTGCTCTCCGACCCAAACAATATATTCCACCCGAACGGATTGATCGATTTCAACAAATCCAACGTGGAGTGACTTACTCTCAAATAATTAGTAGCCAAAACCAACTCCCTTATAATACTGCGCAAACACTAAACTCAAACCAAACACCTCAGTCATCCAACGATATGCAAGAATAAAAGAATATGATGAAAGGACTGTTTGAACAGATAGGAACCATGCTAAATCTTTTAACAACAGTTCTTTCTAAACTTAAATAATGGATAAGTTCGTACAACTAGCTTTGTGGAATGCTAACGGCCTGTCACAACACACTGGAGAATTGAAAACATTTATCAACAACCACAACATTGATATCATGATGATATCCGAAACTCATTTCACTGAAAAAAGCTATATAAGAATCCCTAACTACACAGTCTATTCCACGAATCATCCAGCTGGAACAGCTCGAGGAGGAGCAGCCATAATAATAAAAAACTCAATTAAACACCATCAAACGACCAAATTCAGCCAAGATTTCCTACAGGCCGCTAGCGTGTCTTTAGAGGTTCCAACAGGCCCCCTAACGATAACAGCTGTCTACTTTCCATCCAAACACTCAGTAAAACAAGAGCAATACGAAGACTTCTTCGGTACCCTAGGGCGACGGTTTATAGTGGGTGGCGATTACAACGCATACTATATGGGGATCCAGGCTCATCTCACCCAAAGGCCGGCACTAGAAAAGAACAACTTGAAATTTCTAACGACCGGAGAACCCACGTACTGGCCAACCGACAGAAACAAACAGCCCGATCTCGTTGACTACTGCATCACAAAAGGTATCCCTCAAGACTCTGCTATAGCAAAATCATGTTTTGATCTGTCAACTGACCACTCCCCAGTCTTAGTCACACTAAGTGCATCTGCGACAAAAAAACGAAAAAGCCAAGTCTAAGCTGCAAACATACGAACTGGGACGACTATAGACGTCTAATTAACGAGAACCTAACCCTAAAAATTCCACTTAAATCTGCGCAAGACATTGAAGCGGCTGTCAAACATCTCAATGACATCAGTCAACAGGCTGGCTGGAGTGCTACCCCTAAAACTAATACATCATCTGCAATGTATGATTGCCCCCAACAATTAAGAACAAAATTGAAAAAAAAACGAAAACTACGAAGGCAATGGTAAAGACTTAGAAACCCGGAAAATAAACGTTTACTCAATGCTGCAACTAGGGACCTAACAGAACTTCTTAATAAAAATAAAAATGCATGTATTGAAACATTTCTCAAAGACCTCACCCCCACAGAAACTACAGACTACTCCCTCTGGAGGGCAACAAAAAAGATAAAACAATGCAAAAAAGCTACCCCACCAATCAGAACTTTACAAGGCACCTGGGCAAGAAGCAACCCAGACAAAGCTCGAGCTTTTGCAGAACATTTAACGGAAGTGTTTCAGCCGCATTTTACAGACAATGGACCAGAAGAAGAAAATGAACTCCTCCAAACTCTAGAAGAACCTTATCAGCTTGAAACACCAATTCAGCGCTTTAAACCGCGGAAATTCAAGAAGTCATAAATTTCCTAAATCCTAAGAAAGCACCGGGTTATGACTTGATCACCGCAAAAACTCTAAAAGAACTGCCTAACATTGGAATAAGGTACATTACACAACTATTTAACGCAGTACTACGCACTGGATATTTCCCGGCGCAGTGGAAGGTGGCTCAGATCATCCTTATCTTAAAACCAGGAAAACCTTCCGCAGAATTAAAATCTTACAGACCAATAAGTCTCTTACCTATAATTTCCAAGGTGTTTGAAAAACTCATTCTTAAGAGACTACTTCTAATTTTCTTGAAAATGATGAGACAATACCAAATCACTAGTTTGGATTTAGACAATTGCACTCTACAGTGGAACAAATCCATAAAGTGGTGGAAAAAATTAATTCAACTTTCGAAGCCAAACAATATTGCTCTGCCGCTTTCCTCGACATCACTCAGGCTTTCGATAAGGTGTGGTTCACTGGTCTTCTGTACAAGCTACGTATCCTCCTTCCACTAAATTATTTCCTAATTCTAAAATCCTACCTCCATGAGAGATACTTCCTGGTAAAAGTTGAATCTGAATATACTGAACTTTCTCCAATAAAAGCAGGAGTACCCCAAGGCAGTGTACTCGGCCCGCTATTGTACTTGATATACACTGCAGACCTGCCAACTACACCAGGGGTCTTAACAGCAACTTTTGCGGACGACACCGCAATCCTAGCCTCGGATAGCGATCCCACCGCTGCCTCACAGAAACTGCAGACAAATCTCACCTCCATTAAAAAATGGCTAAAGAAATGGAGAATAAAAGCAAACGAATCCAAATCAGTCCACATAACCTTCACCACGCGTAAGGAAGATTGCCCCCCAGTGCATTTAAACAACAATCGATTACCACGACTAGAAGAAGTGAAGTACCTTGGCATGCACCTCGACGAAAGACTTACTTGGCGTAAGCACATTTTTACCAAGCGAAAGCAATTAGGCATGATTCTCTCCAAGATGTACTGGATGCTGGGACGGAAATCTAAACTTAGTCTGGATAACAAACCGCTGGTATATAAAGTAAAACCAGTCTGGTCTTATGGGATCCAGCTGTGGGGCACAGCTTCCAATTCAAATATCGACAAATTGGAGCGATTCCAGTCTAAAGTGCTGGGTATGATAACGGATGCGCAATGGTTCGTACCCAACACTGTTATCAGAAGGGATCTCCAAATTCCAACAGTGAAGGAAGAAATACTCCGATATAGCTTGCAATATAGAGATCGACTCACGGTCCATCCCAATGAATTAGCAGTAAACGTAATGAATCAGCCTAACAACAATAGGCGGTTAAAAAGACATGTGCCATAAGATTTAATGACCAGATTTTGAATGTAATTTAGATAGTGCAGATTAAGTTAGTTTATTGGTCTTAGATTGTAAGTTTTTAACCCCTAAGTCACAAGAAGCTTAAAAGCTTAATGGTTACTGAAGCTTGCTAATGAGCATTCTTCTACATGCCAATCCATACCACCACACCATTTACTTAATGTACTTGTACAAAATGTAAATAAACATGGGACGCTAAAAAAAATGTATCAGTTCGGCACATAACCTTGTAATAAGTTGATCTGCCAGCAGGATATTGGTTTCGACTAGTGGGGCCTATAGTAACGGACTGTATATTTATTTAACTAAACTTTACCATCGTCTTTGCTCAGTGGTCAAGCTTGAACGCTAGTGCAAATGTTAGTGCACTTAGACCCGCCCCATAGATCCTATTAAAGGTAATAATGCCCAAATTATGAGCTTCTAGGCAATTAAAACCTAAATTTAAATAAAGAAGGTTGACATCTATAATAGTAAT
Source organism: Agriotes lineatus (assembly GCA_940337035.1). Taxonomy (NCBI): domain Eukaryota; kingdom Metazoa; phylum Arthropoda; class Insecta; order Coleoptera; family Elateridae; genus Agriotes; species Agriotes lineatus. The sequence goes on from CALNHX010000854.1 coordinate 78,886, forward strand.
TTGCGTACTTTACGTGTAAGAACGATATCTAGCAAGCGGGCGATAACGAGCGTGTTATCCGTGTGAACACGTAAACTGCTAAGCAACAGTCGAGCATTGTACAACGTTTTAAGGTATTCTGAATCAAAATATTTATTACAAAGTTCTTAAATTCAAATGACGTTGCTGTTCTCCTTACGGGCTAAGCTCGTTATAGTTATTTACGGGGCAAGCATAATAAATTAATTTTTACAGGCGATCTGGAAAGTTTGTGAAGGCGATAGACGGAGGAAAAATGCTCCTTAATCGAATAAGCCCAGTAAAAATGAATTACAAAGGGTGCCACGTACAAACTTTAACTTCCCAACTTTACTAGGTGTTTTTTTCTATTAATTTAGCCTATATTTTTTATAAAAAGACATTTTATTGAATCCGTATTCCTAGATCTCGCCCACAATAAACAAACAAACCAAATTCAGAGGCAGTTGGACAATTTATAAGTAAATATTGACATGGTGTTGTAAATAAACAGAAAGTACCGTCAGCAGTTTCGTGAATTTGTAAAATAAAAAATTAAAAACCATGGATTTAAAAACAATCCTAAAAAACCTTCTAAAAGGACATTTATACGGTAAAAGAATATGATCTAACTCAACAAACACAGGAGATACAATGAGTTCTATAATTCAACTCAAATGAAAATGTAACTTTAGGAGTTGATTAGGACAAAATCTTGAAATACGTTTCTAGAAATTTGCATTGACCATCTTCAAAAGTAAAACCAAGTTGAGGAATTCGTTTGAGTAATGCAAAGCGGACAAAGCAATAGTTTGTGACGTAAAGAGAATAGAGTTTTGTTTAACTGCTTTTTGCCATTGCTCGGTAATTGAAAGAATGAGCTTTGATGCTGCCGAATATAATACATATTCTAAAACTCCCGAAAGGTTGTGTGATTTACACCCTAGATAGTGGAAAAAGTCCGAAACACATATATTCTAAAAGTGTAGTAATACGAAATTTTCATAGTATTGGAGAGCTTAAGAATGGTTTAGGTGAGATGCATTTTGAGAATAATGACAGTGTAAAATTCCTGCACAAAAGCGCTAAAACTATCGTATTTACATATGTTCTTGCATACGTCCTCTTGTACAAAAAACATCGGTTAATACACAACAATGAATGGTTTCCTTTTAAAGGAGTTTCAGCAATAACGCTGCGTTTTTGACAAAGAAGTTTCAGTAATCAAAAACGTAGTAATAGTTTTTGTGGTAATGAACTAATGACATAATGTTAATGTTCACTGTTGAAAAATTAATTAAAAGTTGCGGTTAATGTACCTTCTAAGTGTTGCACGGAAAATGATATTAAATGACGAGGGGTTGACTGCAAGAAATTCTGCCACTTGGCCACCGCAATAGCGTCATTCGGAGCCCCGTTATACAGGCAGATTCGTAACCTTTGGCCCAACTTGGGAGTTGGGCTAAGGCTTTGATCGGTAAATTAAAAAGGCAGTTCGGTAATATATAAGTAAAGCATATATGTGCCTTAACTACGTTACAAAAGTCCCTGTTACAAGAGTTTTGCTAGCAGCTCGCCTGGAAGTGGGTGGTTCGACTTGATAGACCTTAAGTTAGGGCGATGTCTTGGTAAATTAGTTAATGCTGTCAGAAAGAGGCGCCACAGACTTTAGAGCCTCTCTAAAACATGTTCGTTTAAAGCCTGAAATGAAGAAGTAGTCTTTCTGGCAACTTCGAAGTGGGGAAACAATTTAAATATCTAGGATCACAGCTAAACGAGAATAATGAAATAACTTAAGAAATACAACAAAAAATTATATCAAGCAATACAACATACTACATCCTTCAAAATATGTTTAAATCTAACGTGGTTGACCTTCGACAAGGTCAACCACGCATTACTTGTTCAAAAACGTTTATATTACGGCGGCGGCGTTACAGAAAATTTACTGCAGTGGTTTACATCGTATCTCATTAACAGAACACAAATGGTTATAGTAAACGGTTTTAATTCTAATCTTCATTACGTTACGTCTGGTGTGCCTCAGGGCTCCCATCTCGAACCAACTTTGTTTCTAATCTTTATTAATGATTTATCATTTATACTGTCATGTGGTCATTTGTTCTTTGCAGATGATCTTAAAATATATCAAGTAATAAAAAAGCAAAACGACACAAATAAATTACAAGTGGATCTTGACACGTTGTCGACTTGGAGTCTTCTTAATTGTTTGCCACTGAATATAAATAAATGCTGTTATACTAGATTTACAAGAAATTTAAATTGTTTAAAATATGACTATACGATCTCACAAGACAGTATCCATGAAGTAAATTTTATGAAAGACCTTGGTGCTACTTTTGATTATAAATTAACTTTTATCAAGCATATTGAAAACGTTACAAATAAAGCAAATTCTATGCTAAGATTTAGTTCAAGAATTACAAATTCTTTTAAAAATATTAATACATATAAACTGTTGTATTCTGCTTACGTTAGATCAAATCTTGAATATGCAAGTGTAATTTGGAACCCTCTTTATGCAAGTCATTGTAACAGAATCAAAAAAATCGAAAGAAAATTTCTAAGAATTACTTGTAAGCGACTCAATATTGACTTACCTAACTATGTCTGTAGATTGGCGACTGCCGGCTTAGTGACTTTGGAAAATCGTAAGAGGTGTAATGATGTTATTGGTCTTTATAAGATTGTAAATAATATGTTCAACTGTCCGGATTGAATTTCATGTATTATTTTTAATATGCCTCAGTTCAATAGCAGACATTTTCAACTGTTCAAACCGGAATTTGCTAGTACCAATGTTATTTTAAACTCACCGTTTTGGAGAATTATGCCATCTTATAATCAGTATGCTGGGTGTATTGATATTTTCTGCATGTCCTTTCCAAAATTCAAAAATGCAAAATCTTTAAATTTGGTTTGTTGTTTGTTTTCATTATTTCTAGTTTTCTGTTCTTATATTATTGTACTACTAGTACCACAATACCGCCGTGATTGGCTGGAGGGTATTATTTCCATTGGTGAACATTGGGGATACCGTTCTTTGGCTAAGTACGGCAGAATAATAGTAATAATATCTTGTAATTAGTGTTAACCTGTAATTGGGTTTTTACCTGTTGGTAGACCTATGGATACAAAACCTGGACCTTGACAGAGAAAACTGAAGAAATGCTCCTAAGGTTCGAAAGAAGAGTACTCAGAAGACTTTCCGGCCCAACACAAGAACGCGATGTTTGGAGAATAAGATATAACCACGAGTTAAGAAAATTATACGATTCTCCGGACGTGATAGCATATATAAAAATCCTCAGATTAAAGTGGGCCGGGCATATGATCAGGATGCCAGAGGAAAGAATTCCAAAAAAGGTATATAAGGTGCAACTGCAAGGCACTAGAATCAAAGGAAGACCACATCGTCGATGGGAGGAAAATGTCGAGAAAGATGCAAAACAACTTCTAAAAATCCGAAATTGGGAGAATGTAGCCAGAAATAGAGAAGAATGGAGGAAACAATTCAGGGAGGCCTGGGTCTAATAGGATTGTAGCGTCATGGAGAGAGAGAGAGTCTTTCTGATTATTCACAGCGGTATTTGACGGTCCAACTTGGCGTCTCCACGAACTTACCCTTCTGGAGGCCTGCAGGCCGCTAAAACCCTTTACAAAGGAGATACAAGTGAAACATCGCATGCAACCACAATAAACAACAAAGGTTAGTTTAACTTGTCTTTATTGACTATAAGTATTATAACAAACATTAATTAAATAGTAAAAGTGTATCCCTATTCCTACATGACATCACCTATCACTCAAGAATGGTCATCACCCCCGACGCGAAAATTTACGTGTGACTTAACTTGACAAGCGATCGAATGATCCTGCTTGCGATGCCTTGGTAACTGTCTTTGACAAATTCGCGCTCCGTGTAAATTCGACTTCGGAAAGCAGGGTAGAAAATGTCAGATGGTTGAATTTCCATTGCTGCTTTTCGAAATATTCAAGGTTAACGACGTGGGACTGGTGAAATCCTTGGACGAGTTCTAACTAAGTCAGCATTACTCACAACGTATCGTTTCCAGGTCATGAAAATGGACTCAGCACTTTGTCTGAAGACAACACATGTGTGCCGACCGCGCTTGTTGGAATTTATGGAGACGTTAATGTTTTTCTGAATAGCTTTTTTCACGTCCTAGCAACGTTTCAAACTTGGGGAACAAAGTAATCAGTGTTTCGACTCTAACTGGTCACACTTGTGATAACAAGCTTTTTCCGAATACAATTTTAACTGGGCTTCTAAGCACAACATTTGATATTTGATTCTTTGAGGAATGGAATACTTAATGAGTTGCCTCGACTACCCGTCGCCTGCTATAACTAACTTAATAGCCCAAGTCAATTTATCATTGCAACACAATAAAAATTCAAGCCGACGAAATTGAGTCCCTAGGAAAGATGCAAGCCCGGCTCCACTGCATGTTTCCTGCTATGGAACTTATTACACCACGTACAACTAACTTGCTAAAACACATACGTAATAAAATTAGGGGTAATTTACTCCTCCAAGCTTCATCGGAGGAATACAGGATAATTGCAAAACGATAGAGTAATGTATTTCAGATTAGTAGACGTAGTGGTGGAAAGTTTTGTAAATAAGCTCGGCAGGGAACCTTCCAAAGACTATATTCACGAAACAGATTACATACTACACTCAACCTTTGCTCGACATATCTGGCCAAATACTGTCTGTCACCCCGCTCCTGAAATCTTCGCCCAAGAAGAATTTCGAAGTGATTATGCAGTCCCCTCTACCGCGTTCGTTCAAGTGACAGCGGAAACGGAAATTTTCAAACAATTGTTCAAACACAAACAACAATTTTCATAGGAGCTTACGAGAAAATATCGAGACACTGACCTCTTGCGTTAATTACTATTAATTTTGAGTCTTGAAAGGAGTCATTAATAATTTTTGACAACAAACAGTTCCGATAAATAATTGAACGACAAAGAAAACATGTTTTGCCTACCATGTGCTACTCCACTATTCAAACGCACGCCACTGCTGGTGTATGTGGAACTTGATATTCAACCTTGAATCTGCATCTGTTGAAAAATGACCTGTGCTGAAGATTTTGAGTTACGCTGATGGTCCACCAGCTTGATGTGCTAACTTCTACGGTGTACAGGAACCATTAAAAGATTTGCTTACAATTCGTGCCAAAATCCTTCAAATAAAAATAGTAGTGCTTTTCAACTGGTTTAATTGACAGACATTTTTTTGTACACTGGTGCATATAAGGGCGAGCTCTATACAGCCATTGGTTCCGAAGATACAGTTTTTCAAAATGGTCACCTATTTTGTGAAATATCTTCTAAAATAGGCATCCCACGTCAAATATAAATTTAAGACCAGACTGGTACCTGTAGGCCCAGCGGTTCTCTCAAAAACGGCAGATAACCAAAAACAGTCGTAAGTGGATTTTGGGGGGAAATGCAAATAAACTGTTCTCACGTCTTTTTATGGTTTTATTTATGAAACAGTTACAATTTATTTATTTTAGTTATTGTTAAAAAAATTCGTTTGAGACCTGACGGGTAGACTATACAATTCAAAATTTTACATGTTTTTTGTTACAGAAACAATTGGGAACAGTTTCAGACAAATGAAGGACCCCGTGGCAATAACATTCTTTTTGGATCGTGAAGATCTACTAATATTGCAAGGAAGGCTATTTTAGGACGCGTAGTAGAACCAGTCCTAATCGTTCGTACGGGTGTGAGAAAGACAGACAAGCGACAGAGAGAGGAGATAGCCCCTCGCAGGTGTTCCCGCCTCAAAGGAAATTTCCCAAGTGTTTTCGTTGTCCCCTCTTCTGACCTCCTTACCCGCACCCGGCCCTTCCAGGGCAGCTCTCAGTGTGTTGCGAAATGTCTATCCGTCCGGGCGTGTGTTTCGTGTGTCGTGAGGACCTCGACACAGGTCCTGTTGTGATCATCAAAGAACGAGGAATTCGAACACTAATTGAAGTGAGTCAAAAACGTGGTCTCACAGAAAATAAAAATTTCCTCCAAAATTGCAACCAAGTCAGCGTTCATGATGCATGCAGGAAGAGATATACAGCTGCGTGTAACGTTGAAGCCTCAGTTCGTCGAGGAGGGGATTCTGCTTCCCAACCGAAGACTTCATCGACAAGATTATCAAGCAAACTGGTTTATACCTTGAGAGGAATTTGCTTTTTGTGTGGTGATGCTATCACTGAAGAATTTCTCCAGCAACAAAGCAAACTGTTAACATTGTTAAAAAAAACAGTGGATTGGCAGCAATCATGGTTGAGGATTTGCAAGGAACCTATGAAATTGATGGTAAAATTTTGCCCTCGGCTCCTGACCTAATATGGTTGTATGGAAAGTCGCTCAACAAACAGTCGATGCCAGGGTGGAATGGATTTATGGAGCAGGCCACAGACGGGCTTCAGTTTTCACGCTCAAAAATCCTTTTCCTTCCATTTATCCGTGCCCCTCCCACTGACTACAATATGGTGTTCACTTCACTCATGGAAGCCAGCAACCGGAGCAAAGCTCATGGCCAGAAAATCACGTTTGTCACTTTCGACCAGCCATTATTCATAAAAGCAAGAGATATTGTCGAGAGTGGACTTCACCCGGAGTTGAACAGTGTAGTTGTACGGCTTGGTGGATTTCACCTCTTACTGTCCTTTATGGGCTGCATTGGCACTATAATGGGTGGGAGTGGTCTGAAAGAGCTACTAACCACCATCTACGCAGGCCATAGTGTTGACAAAATTTTGAATGGGCACGCATATTCACGAGTTGTTCGAGCCCACATTTTGACAAACCTCACACTGGCCGGCATTGTTTTTGATGAGGTTGACATGACTCCTGAGGAGCGAGACGAGACTGAAAAATTGCTGAGCGACACTGACAGGTCTCTCACTATGTCAGCAGAAGAAATTGATACCTACCAAATACTAAAAGCAAAATTTAAAAGTGCCTTGGAGAAAATTGAAACAAACGGTCCAACATCAGAGTTGTGGGTTCAATACTTTCGTATGACCACTTTGATCAAACTATTCATACAAGCAGAGCGTGCTGGTGATTGGAACCTTCATTTGTACACTGTCCACAAGATGCTCCCTTTTTTCCAAGCAGCTGGACATTTTTTGTACGCTAAGAGCGCGCACCTCTACCTTCAGGATATGACTCTACAAGATCGGATGGATAAAAGTGAATACGACATGTTCACAAAAGGATCCTTCACCATTCTCCGGTCTGACAAGTTTTGGTCTGGGTTGTGGTCAGACCTAACAATTGAACAGAAGCTGATGCGATCCATGAAGACCTACGGTGAGTTGACCCAAGGAAGGGGAATCTCCGACAGTGTGCTGGCAAGGTGGACAACAGGAATGGTGTTTATGGTGAATATATGTGAAGAACTTGAAAGTTTTTGCAGCATCTCATGTCCTACTGGAGAGCAGCATGTAGACAAGAGACCTTCTCGAATCATCCGAGATAACAGTGATGTGGAAAAACTCAAAAACTGGTTTGCTCTCCACCCTCCATTTCTCAAAACTGACAGTTTGATTTCTATCAGTAGTGGTTTACTGGCAGGTCCTGAGATTAATTGCCACACGGCCCAGAGAGTTGGAACGAAGGGAGTGATGAAAATTGTGGGGCAAATGTACGACAAGGTAGTAATAAAACGGAAAAACAAAGTTACCACGCTGGCATCGATCACCTCATCCGTTAAATTGCCGGACATAAACAGAAGAGTAGCTGTAGATCCGCTCACAATTTTCCAGCGAGTGTGTATTGCAAAGCAATCTGAACAGGATTTACAGGATGACTTCAAGTATGAGTTGGCCCCGCTCCCGGTGTCTCTGTTCAATGAACAGGGGATGCGCAAAGGCACAAAATCAACTCTGTACTCTGCCTTCACTCCTCTTTCCAGCCACACGCCGATAGATGCCAGCACTCACGTCGTTTTGGATGGTGGCTACCTCTTGCACAATGTCGTGTGGCAGCGGAAGAGCACAGTTCGAGCACTTTTGGCGAGTTATACCACCTACGTCCTTAACCACTTTGGGAAGAACGTCTCCATCGTTTTTGACGGCTACCCCGAAGATGCTAAAAACAAAAACATCAAAACAGCGGAACGACTCCGGCGCTACACAACTCATTCCAGCTACGAATTGACGTTCGATGAATCCACGGTAATTCAAATTGCTCAAGAGCATACATTGGGCAACGAGAACAACAAGAGACGCCTAATAACTCTTCTTTGTGACGCCTTTCAGAAGGAGGGAGTAGAAGTAGCTGTTGCCGAAGAAGATGCGAATCGAGAGATCGTCATGACGGCGCTTTCAAAAAGATCAGTAGCCGATCGGGTCGTCCTAGTGGGAGAAGACGTCGACCTGCTCGTTCTTCTAAATGGTTTAGGCGCTGAAGAGACAAACGTCTACCTTCAGAAGAGCACGAAGGGCGAAGCTGGTTGCTGTCACTACTCTACGACCTCCTACAATCATCAGCACTCCCAGTGATCACCAGGGACGGTACTATTCACCCACGCGTTTACCGGGTGCGATGCCACCTCAGCACCTTTTGGTCAAGGAAAGACCAAAATCACCACACTCCTGAGCAAGAATGAACCACTTGCTGAGCACGTGGAGGTCTTCCTTCGGCCAGACTCCACCCCACAAGCCGTGAGAGAAGCAGGCATCAAGTGGTTTGTGGCGCTATATGGGGGTGACATCGCGAGGGATACTTTGGATTTCCTGAGGTATAAGACGTTTGTCACTTCAACGAGCATAAGCCTCGCCCGTTTGCCACCGACGGAAGATGCCGCAGGCCACCATGCAGCAAGGTGCTACCTCCAAGTGCAGAAGTGGCGGGGAGTCAACTTGAATCCCACTGATTGGGGGTGGAAGCTGTCTTCTCAGGGACTCACCCCCATCCCCACCATCATGGATCCCGCACCTCCTGCCCTTCTGCGAAAAATTTCATGTAAATGCAAGAAAGGGTGCTCTGGGAGCTGCTCGTGCAGAAAGGCTGGGCTCCACTGCTCAGTCCTCTGCCAGTCATGCGGTGGCAAATTGTGCATTAACGTCCCGGATGTCGAGCTGAAATGCTCGGACGATGAAGACCCGACTACAGACTGGGCGCCTCTCCCAGCGTCCATCACAGCCACCGAGACACCATCTTCGTGCGAGCCCAAGCCCGGGCCATCTAAGATAAGAAAGACATAAATTGGCAACCAAAACACAATACCTACATGATTTGCATTAGTTTTCTTTTTTGTGTAAATGTAATTTGTCCTTATAGTAGGTACCATGATGTTTGCACAAGCATTTTAGTATGTAGGTATATAAAACAATGTTTGATGATGACGTAATTCCCGATAGGTATATGATCTCTTTATTTTTTCATCAAACAATTTTTTAACAATAACAAAAATAAATAAATTGTAACTGTTTGATAAATAAAACCATAAAAAGACGTGAGAACAGTTTATTTGCATATCCCCCCAAAACCCACTTATGACTGTTTTTGGTTATCTGCCGTTTTTGAGAGAACCGCTGGGCCTACAGGTACCAGTCTAGTCTCAAATAAAAGCTAATTAAATTTACTATCACTTTATTTCATATATTTGACGTGGGATGCCTATTTTAGAAGATATTTCACAAAATAGGTGACCATTTCGAAAAAAAATCACTTTTTGGAAAAAATTGCTTATTTTCGAAAAACTGTATCTTCGGAACCAATGGCTGTATAGAGTTCGCCCTGGTCTCAAATTGTAGAAAATTTAGTCTACTTTAAAAGTATGTAGAGTTACTATACCGGTCCGACCGTTTCTTCACTGAGATATTTAGCAAAAACTGAAAAAAGTCCGAAAATTTTATGTTTTTTTGGGTACACCGCCGCTCGCACAGCACTTTGGAAATTGCAAATTTGGTTTTTTAATATTGGTTTAGGTCCTAACAACATATAAAAAATTCAGAATGACCGGACCTTTTGCAAGCACGGATGTACATCTTGACTGGACTATAATTGGATTAGCTTTACAGATGTTACCGCAATCAAGGGTTTCAAAAAATTGTTTAAAGAATTACTACCTGCCTCTCGTGATAAGCAAAACCTTTACATGTTTTTGCCGGAGGAGAAATTTTACGCAGGACAATAATATTGATGCGCTGGAGCAGTGCACTAAAGGTGCTACTGCACTGCCTACTGGAATATGCCCCAAAACTTATTTTACCACTACTGACTTGCTAAAACACATACGTAACGGCCATGCAAGCTTCATCGGAATGCAGGTGGGTTACGAAACGATAGAGTAATGTAGTTCAGATTAGTAGACATAATCGTGGAAAGTTTTGTAAATAAGCTAAGTAGGAGTCTTTCCAAAGACTATATTCACGAAACAGGTAACATACCACACGCAACCTCTTTCTCTTCAACAATATTTAATCCTTATACATAATGTGGTGCACAGCTGATCAATTGCCTCCAGGCGTCTCTGTCCCGAGTTCTTCGGGAAGAGTTCTGCGTTTCAGCGTTTGTAGTTGTCGATTTTTTGATTATAAGACAAGATTGAAGGGAGTGCTTTCTCGCCTGACCAAGTGGAAAAAACGATGAGTGTCTATTTAACTCTGCTCAGAGGTCTGCCGCTTATGTTCACTTCCTGGAAAATAGATGTGTTCGTGTCGCAGCCCATGAAACTTTCAAGCTCTGGAGACTCATAATTCACATGCCTGAACATTGTTTCTGTCTGATTGTTTCAGAGTCGAAGTGTCTCGTATTCATAAATCGGAAAAACAAACGCATTCTTCATACATGGGGCGCTCTCGACAAATTTTGATTGCATCTATGGTCGCGATATATTGTCTCTTTATCTTTTTCCATTGATCTGCCCTCTTTCCCGACTAAAGACTTCGAAAACGGCTTTAGCATACAGCATTAAATAAATTAGTCCTGCGAAACGAATAAATAAGCTATAGCCCCAAAATGTGAACACTTTCCTTCCTTCTTAACGATGTAGTATTTATTTTGATTTTTGAAGTACAACCAACTTATTGTATCACAAAATAAATAGAAATATTATATGCACAATTTATTAGATTTATAGCTACTAAATGTTCTCTGTTTTAACCAGCCATTTGGCCTATGGATAAAGCTAAGAAATAAAACTGTTAAACTCAGTCTGCAGTTTCTTCTTGAATAATAAAAAGCAACATAGTTGTAATGCCGCTCACCATCTACAAACAATCTGCAAAGCTATTGTTTTAGACTTTGATAAAATCTTACTTACAGAAATGAGAAGACGTCGGTTCACCGTTACTAGTCCACAAGGATTGAATGTTAAAGGTCGCAAGCCCAGAATTATCGCAAACCTTTTGACCTAAAGAGCAAAACAGTTTCATTATGTCAAATTATCTTTATAACTCAATTAAACCTGTGTTCTGTAATCTTCATCAAGGTTATAGGACTGTAAATGGCTTACCCAACGTCTTGTAGCTTGAACCTAAATATTGAATAACCTTGTGACCTTGTATGCTTGTATTAGTAGCAACCTTACGTGAAACAAGTTAGCATAGGACGGTTCCGTAAGGATCAGCATTCGCATCAAGCACATACCGAGTAAAATACATCTTTCCACCAACCGTGTACCATTCTCCCCATGGTTAGTTATCGTTAAACCCAAAAAGAAAAAAGCTATAGTCATTCCCCAAAATGCTGACAGCATAACTATCTATAACACAGAGATGCGGATGAAACTTCTTAGATTGGTAATTCATATAATACCAGTGTACTTGGTCCTAAACAGCATTCGATATTTTGGGCTGCATCCATAATTTTCAAATAAGCTCTACTCAGGCCGCAAATGGAAACACCTAGAACATTTTTGTTTATTGCTGTAGACTTCAGTACGGATAAATTGTTTTTGTCTATAAGGTATTCCTCACTTTTATAGGATTTCGACCAATTAGCTTTTCTTTTCTTTTGTGCTTCATATTCGTCTCTTATTTCATATACCTTTATTTCAAGAAGACTGTTCAATCGCTTAATCCGGAGCTCCAAGCTGTTCAGCATTAATGCTGCCATATGTTCTACTACTATTTCTTCAAGGGTCAAAATAAACATGCCACTATAACTTTGCAAGATCTGTACTTTCACTTCTGACTTCATATTGACATAAGTGGTAAAGCAGCTATTCAAAACAAATAAACCCCCTATGCTTAAATTAATTGCCAAAAGCAGAAGTAACTTATATTTTTGGATCTTTTTGTAAGAAGTTTCTATTATGGCATCTACCTAAAATTAACGTAAAAGCAGTTATGATTATAAATAAGACATATATTTTATTCTAATTCCAACAATTTTCGAAATAGAAAAAAGGTTACTTTCTCGTTTTTTTTATATTCTATGAGGGTTTAAGGGGTAATCTCAACTTAATACCTGAATAAGTGAATATAAGCTATTTTCGCGATTAGCTTTGGTGAGCTAACGTCTACTTGTATTTGTTTCAACGCTTTCCTTTTTTTCGTTTCTTCTTTCTATTCTCTTCCGTTTTCTTCAGCAATTGGCTTTTGTTACATAACTCTCTTAGCTGTACACTGACTCCCAGAAACCTCTTGATACTCTTCTACGCCTTCGAACTTATTGTTCCAAATGTGTGTACCGGATTTTCCGGTCTTGCCTACTTAGCAACGCGTTTCACATACTCCAGCTAGAAATTTCTAACTTCGCCTATTTACGCCCGTCAGTGGAAATTGTTCGACGTTGACTTTGAACTTTGTTTTTCCCTGTGCTCTGATAGATTTTGTTGGCGACAGGCAATTATTCGTTGCTTACTGTTGGTAATTGCCTTATTGTGCCCTGAGAAAATCTTTTATTCTATGTAACATTATCAATTGCAATAAGAGCAGCAGATGGGCCAGTGGATAGCCAACAATGCTTGAGTGAAATTATCACGCTCGACAAGACCTTATCGATAACATTACTAGTAAAGCGAATTAATCCGCAGCTTTGTTGGAGCGTCTATCCCGATCCTTCTTTCAGGATTTCGAATAGTTTCGCTGAATCGACTCCGTGGGGAATCCGCTAAATATTTTTTTAAACATTTGTGTGTGCTGCTCGTGCACTTCACTTCTGAGTTTAACACTGTATAAACAACTTTATTTCTGCACCCATTATGCATATGCAGGCCCAAGTAAATTCTAATTTGAGTACAATTAGAGTACAATTCTGACATTGTGCTGAAGTTGATCATGTCACCCGTATGTTACGCCTTCTATACTCCTGGATAGTACTTGGATGTCATTGTAAATAAACGAATTATTATTTGTTACTCATTGATGCTATTGTTTTGTGTTCTTTGGGTATCCGTTATTTCATTCAGATTATTTCATCGTAGCTTACTCGCTTCGAGTGATTTACTCAGCGTGACTTTATAAGTTATTAAACTTGACGCCCTAATTCATTGCTCATCGTTGCGCGTACTAATTAGCAATTTACTACATTGTAATTTAGTTCCTCTTTATGCTCATTACTTATTCTGCGGCATTATTGAGCTAGCTGTTTGAATATTAAAATACTGTCACCGAAGGCAACAAACTTGGCGTTAATGGATGTTTTGTGAAAATAGGTAGTAAATTATATGATAGGCACTATCCACTCTACAGGATATGACGGCAGTGCTTCGTGTATACATACTAACATTCAAAACTGATGAGACTGGTTAAATCAATATGCATAACCGTACAAATTGTCAACCAAATAATCTTTTTTCGTTACATACATCTCATTTCTAGAAGTTATAAGATGCACTTATACTAGTATCTGATTCTATAATTCTTCTTATTTAATTTTTAAAAATTACTAATACTTAGTGTAGCTCTATTCAAAATGTCAGACGTTTCCACCGTTATTGTTGCTTGTTCATTCATCTTTTATTGCTTTCTCCTCGCTGTTAGAAATATCTAGAATATCAGGAGCGCAGGAACAGGGGGGGAGGGGGGCGGTCGCCCCCTCATAGAATATATCGGGGGGTCAAATAGTGTAATTTGCCCCCCTAATATAAACTATGAGGTTTTAAAAAATGTGTATATATGGTTTTCAAAGTAATCTATACCAGATGCTAAAATTCGTTGTTCTATTGTAGGTGAAGCAGAAATAAAACACGTAGAATTTGTTAAACACGTCTTTAGTTATAGGTCGACATTGGAGAATTTGATATAGTCCTTTTTTCTTTCATATGAAAATGCAAATGCCGAAATTCTAGGTTGCATTGTGTTGGTACATAAGCTTATGGTTATTATTTTTGCGGTGAGGTTAGGTTTGATGTCGACAGGTTGACATTTCATTATTTTAAATTGTATAGGGCATTCGGTAAACACAAGTTGGCATGTGCATATAATTTTTGTGCTAAGGATTCTTTATTTTGTTTTGCAAAGGTTTCCACACCTGTTTACAAGCAGATTTGATTTTTAAAATGAGAATTCATATTTCTCATTGTCACTGTTAAAGTAGATATTTTTCTAGAGATTCCCACCTAAAGTTATATAAAATGTAATAAAAATACATATTAATAAGCGTTACGTCGATAGTATTCAACACAGTATCTGTGTAATATCCTTAAAAGTAGTTATTCATAACATTTATGACAGATGGGAAGTAAATGTCACCCCCTTAACCTATTTGGTTTGTTTGTTTGTTTGTTTGTTTGTTTGTTAATGGACAAGGTCTAGGCATGCAGAGTACCAGGTACCTTAGACACCGACTGCTATGGTCAAATTGTCAAAGTCCTACTTAGAATGGTTTAGTAACCTTTTGGAAGTACACTCCTAGACAAAGATACATTTTTGGAAGTACACCATGAAATTTTGAAAATCAAAGGCCACTTTGTGTTCTTATGTTTATTGAACAGACTATAGCTCGGGCTATTATAAACTTTAAATGTGATTTTAAAATTTGGTTTTAACTAATTAGGTAGGTATTGCACCAAGGATAATTTCAATTTATCATAGCCAAAACTATAATTTAAAATAATTACGGTGTCAACCAATTAACATGAAATCTAACCTCATTGCAAAAATAATAACCACAAGTTTGTGTACCAACACAATGCAATCTAGTGACAATGTTTGTTGTTAATGCTTTCTCTAGATTGCAGTTCCATATGAAAAAATAAATTGTTGTCACCACACGACTTTCTTTTACTGCCATTTCTTGCACAACTGTTATACTTAAAATCTTTTGGAACAAAAGTTGTATATAATTACACAATATGCCATCTTGCTCTATAAAATTTAATTTGGATATCAATATACCCTTAGGGTGTCGGATAATTATTATTATTAATTTTTATCAAACAATTATACAATTTTCCGGGAAAACAGAAAAAATAAGAGTAAAGTACTATTTGCGGTTACCCGATTTTAACCAAAAATTACTGGGATCCCCAAATTTATATTAAAAACAGATAAAAATTTGAGGCCGATCAATTAAACTATCTGGCTTGTAGAGAGCGCACATACAGACTAATAAACTATCAGGCTTACGAACTGACAGACATACATCACTTTCAAAATCACTTTTTCTGAACGACAAGACACGATTCCTTGATTTAAATAAAATTACATTGATTTTTACTGCGTTCGGAAAAGTACCTCTGACAGCTCTGTTTTCTCGAAATCGTTCATTCATCTCAGTTCCACCAGCGCCGATGACTATTATCGATCTCTTTCTGCTAATGATTTCGAGGAAACAGAGCTGTCAGAGGTACCTTTCCGAACGCAGCTTTTGTTAATAACTATTGGACATTGACAGTCGGCCATTTTACTTTACTCTATGGAGTAAAGTGGCACTTTGTTACCGCTAAATAATACAATAATAAAGTGTTTATTCAACAGTCGAACATAACGCTTAGTTATGTTAAAACCCTCAGAAAAAAGTTTTGCCCCCCCCCCCCCCCATAATTACAGTAGTTCCTGCGCCGCTGTAGAATATCCATCTACTTTTTATTTTGTGGCTAACACTCCACCTTGTTCTTTTCAGCAAGTGTTTCATTTCCGATCTATCAGTATTAAACACTCACATTTTAAATTTAACTGCTAGCCAACTTTTACTAAATCTGCCAAAATTGCCATAAAGCGGTAAAACTGGTACTTACCTGGTTAGTGCACTTTATATATGCAAAAAAATTCGCGAATCTACTAGGCGTAACAAATACTCCAAAAAATAAAACTATCACACTCGAGGTTAATCTAAAAATAATCGCTAGCCTTTGGGGGACTGAGGCTAGCTTCAGCGATCCCATTTCATTAAGCATGTCAGAAATAATCCAGTAGTAGGGCAGACCAACTACAATAAATTGCGGTTTTAAAAGCTTCAACATACAGCTACTTACGTACTCCATACAACTCCCCAAACGCAGGAGTAGAAAACCCAACAGTGGGATACTTGGAGGAACAATCCAGAACTGCTTCTCCGCATAGTGAAAGGGAAAACAGCCATTAAACGAAAGAAGCGTATAAAAGGTTTATAGTACGAATAAGACTTGTTTGAAATAGAGATTTTGGCTTTCCAAAACATTGTTGTAAGCCCAGTCGCCCTTGAAACTGTTGTGATTGTTATGGACGATAATAAGGATAGTTTTTAGGAAACACTTTATTCCAACAAAATAGATGCTTTTAAAAAGAACGTGTAGGTTTTATGAATAATATATACAAATTGAGTGTTGTTTTTTTACACTAGGAAGTTTTTGTATAAGCATTAACCCAAATCATCATTCTGAAGTTGATGTTATTTAAGTCAAAATTTCTTCTGGTTGATATTTCTCCATTGTCCTACAATAGTTATAATATAAATTTCTATTTACTTATTCTATTTATTTACTTATTTCTAGAATAAACAAACACAATTATTTTAACCAGCTTCAAATAGTACCAAACAAACGTTCAGGCCATATGGACAAACCAGAAGGCCGACTAGCTCCTGTAAAGACGGCTTGCGGTCCTCTTCTATAATTAGCAAAAGGCATTTAAATAATCAGGGGGGCACCAAAATCTTTTGATGCAAGCGATAAGTCTATTAGCTTATGTAACTCGAAAGCTCACTAAGGTTTGCGTAACCAAATTCGCTACTGCCTGAAACAGTTTTCAAAAGGATTTGTTGCACACAATTTTTGCCATAGTCATACACAAATTGAAGTTAATAAGAATAGGTGCATATTAATAAGCGTGATTCTAGTCAACGTTAGGGAGCTATTATGATTAATTAACTCTTACAGTTTAGTTCTCTACTTAATTGGTAAAAGAAGTGTTTATCGTGAAGTTTGGAAGTGAGGTATGCTAGTAAATCGTTAGTGATTGTTGGTGTATGTATTGAACCTTTCAAGCCCGACATTTATCCGGTGACATTGTAACGTTTCGCCCGCGCGAACGCGATTTTTAAATTTTTATTTTTTTTATTTTATTTAATTTGCACTCAGCCAACAGCCGTTAGGCCAATTACAGGCGTCGCAGTGCAGTTATGAGGACTTCCAACCCCACTAACTACTGTCATGATGTTGTATGACCGCCGGGACCAACTTTTTTCCGTGATAGCCGTACCACGAGGCTCCGAGAGATGCACCCCTGGAACTCCCATCCAAGTTCTGACCAGAGACCGAGTTGCTTAACTCTGCTGATCGAACGTGGACGCTTGTTCAAGCTACACCACTCGGGACCCCATTAGCAATTAATTCGCGCTTTCTCCCATGGCGTATTTTACGTTACGGATCGGAGCGTTGAATCTTTGGCCCGCGCGGGCAGCGATAAAATACGTCACGATAAGGAGTCGCAACTACACCTACGAGCCGCTCTCCCAACTAAGATGTCCGAAGGACGAGGAGAAGGCATATAAAAGCAGCCTCGCGACCAGTTTACGAGGCTTTTTAAGTCATTTATTCATTCCCGAGAATTCCCAGAAGTTTCTGTCCCATCCTGTTTCTGTCCCGTCCGATTAATAAAACTCATTCGCATTCATTGCATTTTTGAAATTCTAAACCCCCGTTCCAAATTTACCTGTAGCCAGTTTGAACCGAGGACTCCACCAGGAGGCCGGTTTCTGGCTAATTAACCTGAATATATTCCCGTCCGTAAATCAGGGTTTTGTCATTTTTCTTCTGCTCTGCTTTCTTTAAATTCGATAAAAACAAAGCTTTACTTAATTAATTCTCCGGTTCCGAAAAATATAAAACAAGTTCAGCAGTTAATGGGCTTAGTTAGCTATTTTCGTCGTTATTTTAAAAAAATGCGACATTAACAGCCCCGTCCCCGTAACAGCTTTAACAAAAAATAATTCCACAAGGCAGAACTGTCAGAATTCAAATCTTAACAAATATGTTAACGAACTGACCTGTTCTGGATTTGTTTGATCCTAATCCAGAAATTGTATTATAATGCTAGCAGCATCGGTTATGGGGCAGTTCTTAACAAGTAAGTATATTTAAATACTTTTCAACACGGTTCTTCATCCAACAAGAGCTAGTGAAATGGCCTGTTTTACGACACAAGTGGTCCGAAAGGACACTGAAATTACAAATTTCCAGATTTTGCCAGCAAAGACATTTGCTTTTTTCATTACTATAATTTCAAACACTGGGCTTGTCAAAGCGCCGTTTTGTAAGCGAGTCAGTACGAGGCTCATCAAGCCAACGTTTATTAAGTAAAAATGATAAAATCGCAGTTACTAACTCGGGTATAGTTTGACAATTTGAGTTTATAGATAAGACTCTAATAACGATCAGAACTACCAAAAATAATCATTTCCACTAAAACCGACTCGGACCAATTCTCTTTTAATTACATTAATTTTTCATATTTGTCCATAATATATTCCTCATATAAGGACATAAATCACAAATTACTAACCTCAGATAACTTAAGACCAGCATTACGTTTTCGAGGAAACGCAATTTGTAGATCAATTTTTAAATGTTTCCATTTAAGATCGGAAGGGTTCCGTTCTTAATACCAACATTTAACAGAACTTATAAAACATGCCACTCTTACCAGAGCATCTCGATCAGATTAACCAAATTCCCCTTTTAACCTCGCAATATTAGCAATCCAATTTTCAAAATCCTCCTGGGTGAAGCTTCAGGAACGCCAAATCGAAGCCGGTGCTGGTAGCTGACAGGTGATCTCTCATCGCGGTCATAAATTCTTCCATTTTCACAAACACAACACAAGAATTTACCGAAATCTGGGTATCAAAATTTAAAGACAAAAATTTTGGAATCCCACTTCTGATATTAGCTACCGATGGTCCGATATCACGAATTAATGAGACTGCAGTAATTGTAATAACAGCATCTACTTAACAACGATACAAAAAGTACGTCAGGCTCATTCGAGCAAGGTTTAAGATATGCCATCGCTTTCGACCGCTCTTAAAACATGCAGAGCCAACCAATTATAGAAATAATAAAATATATAATTTATTAGCCCTTCGTTATGGGGCTAATACTCTAAAATACATAAATTAGAGGGCAACGATTAGGTCGACATCTGGACCGCTTCGACGGATCGGCTGTCGGAATCTAACACGGCCAGACTGACGTTTGACACGTCCTCGGGTCACCTGGTTATCACTCAAATTCAACCTTTAGGCCGTTGTTTCCTGGAATACTGAAACACATAATTAGGCGTTACCAAGAGGGAAGAGAAAAGTGGATTCCAACCACAGTTGGCATCACTTTTCTCAGCTCTCTTATCCTGAATTCTTTATCGAATTCATACATACAGACATACATACATACATCACCGAATAACTGAGTCGCTGTACCGCTTTATCGTTATTGTGATGATCTACCATGATTGTCATCCATTCATACATTACCGAGTAACTGAGTCGCTCTACCGCGAGATCGTTATTCTGATGATCTGCCATGATTGTAACTGAACTGCTCTATTACCACAGTACACCGTTACAAATCACTCTCATACATTCATATATCACCAAATAACCGAATCGCTATACCGCGAGACCGTTATTCTGATGATCTGCCGTGACTGTAACTGAACTGCTCTATTACCACAGTACACCGTTACAAATCACACCTGAATTCTTTACCGAATTCATACATTCATATATCACCGAATAACTGAAACGCTATACCGCGAGACCGTTATTCTGATGATCTGCCGTGACTGTAACTGAACTGCTCTATTACCACAGTACACCGTTACAAATCACACCTGAATTCTTTACCGAATTCATACATTCATATACTATCACCGAATAACTGAAACGCTATACCGCGAGACCGTTATTCTGATGATCTGCCGTGACTGTAACTGAACTGCTTTATTACCACAGTACACCGTTACAAATCACACCTGAATTCTTTACCGAATTCATACATTCATCTACTATCACCGAATAACTGAAACGCTATACCGCGAGACCGTTATTCTGATGATCTGCCGTGACTGTAACTGAACTGCTCTATTACCACAGTACACCGTTACAAATCACACCTGAATTCTTTACCGAATTCATACATTCATATATCACCGAATAACTGAAACGCTATACCGCGAGACCGTTATTCTGATGATCTGCCGTGACTGTAACTGAACTGCTTTATTACCACAGTACACCGTTACAAATCACACCTGAATTCTTTACCGAATTCATACATTCATCTACTATCACCGAATAACTGAAACGCTATACCGCGAGACCGTTATTCTGATGATCTGCCGTGACTGTAACTGAACTGCTCTATTACCACAGTACACCGTTACAAATCACACCTGAATTCTTTACCGAATTCATACATTCATATACTATCACCGAATAACTGAAACGCTATACCGCGAGACCGTTATTCTGATGATCTGCCGTGACTGTAACTGAACTGCTTTATTACCACAGTACACCGTTACAAGTCACACCTGAATTCTTTACCGAATTCATACATTCATATACTATCACCGAATAACTGAAACGCTATACCGCGAGACCGTTATTCTGATGATCTGCCGTGACTGTAACTGAACTGCTCTATTACCACAGTACACCGTTACAAATCACTAGTTAACTATGATACTCGCTAAAATATCACAGAAAAAAACTTTGACTCACCTGGAAGACATTCCTCTTCCATTTCGTCAGCATCAGCATCAGGAATCTCCAAGAGCTGCTCCAACTCAAGCAAAGACCATTCACCGGTCCATATTCTTACTTGTTCTTTGAAGCTGATACACAGGGAAAACCTGCGCCCCTAATAATAAACGTAAACCAGTTGATTTTGTGGTACCGACTTTAGTATCAACTGGATTTTCCACAACCGCTTCGTTCATTCTGACTACCCATTAACTTTCAAACCTATTGGTTTGAAAGGGTTTGCTTTACCGTTCTGCTTGGCCATTCTCCCAAGGTGGTCAGGCGTAATGAAAGTGAACCTGAATGGCCTATTGCGAATACAGCACTACCTGTATATTTTGCTTTTTTTTAATTGCTCCATTATCAGTTATACATTTACTAGGAGCACCAAAAACAGCGATACAATTTTGGATTTTTTTTTCTGTCTCTGATGCAATACAAACTGCATACCGGCTGCAGTACCTGGAAAGGATTCTAAACAATCCATTTGGACTGTAACGTACATCCCTACATAAATAACAATACTTGTTATGAAGGAAATGAAGAAATCCCAAACGATTATCTTTGGGTAAGTAGCACTTTAGACATCAGTTACTACCTTTTTCTATAAAATATAACAACTTGTTCTTTAATAGCTACTGCTTGTAGCTAAGGTTCCAACCCTTAGTGCATTACTAAGGTGACGGGTTTTGTCATTTTTCTTCTGCTCTGCTTTCATTAAATTCGATAAAAACAAAGCTTTACTTAATTAATTCTCCGGTTCCGAAAAATATAAAACAAGTTCAGCAGTTAATGGGCTCAGTTAGCTATTTTCGTCGTTATTTTAAAAAAATGCGACATTAACAGCCCCGTCCCCGTAACAGCTTTAACAAAAAATAATTCCACAAGGCAGAACTGTCAGAATTCAAATCTTAACAAATATGTTAACGAACTGACCTGTTCTGGATTTGTTTGATCCTAATCCAGAAATTGTATTATAATGCTAGCAGCATCGGTTATGGGGCAGTTCTTAACAAGTAAGTATATTTAAATACTTTTCAACACGGTTCTTCATCCAACAAGAGCTAGTGAAATGGCCTGTTTTACGACACAAGTGGTCCGAAAGGACACTGAAATTACAAATTTCCAGATTTTGCCAGCAAAGACATTTGCTTTTTTCATTACTATAATTTCAAACACTGGGCTTGTCAAAGCGCCGTTTTGTAAGCGAGTCAGTACGAGGCTCATCAAGCCAACGTTTATTAAGTAAAAATGATAAAATCGCAGTTACTAACTCGGGTATAGTTTGACAATTTGAGTTTATAGATAAGACTCTAATAACGATCAGAACTACCAAAAATAATCATTTCCACTAAAACCGACTCGGACCAATTCTCTTTTAATTACATTAATTTTTCATATTTGTCCATAATATATTCCTCATATAAGGACATAAATCACAAATTACTAACCTCAGATAACTTAAGACCAGCATTACGTTTTCGAGGAAACGCAATTTGTAGATCAATTTTTAAATGTTTCCATTTAAGATCGGAAGGGTTCCGTTCTTAATACCAACATTTAACAGAACTTATAAAACATGCCACTCTTACCAGAGCATCTCGATCAGATTAACCAAATTCCCCTTTTAACCTCGCAATATTAGCAATCCAATTTTCAAAATCCTCCTGGGTGAAGCTTCAGGAACGCCAAATCGAAGCCGGTGCTGGTAGCTGACAGGTGATCTCTCATCGCGGTCATAAATTCTTCCATTTTCACAAACACAACACAAGAATTTACCGAAATCTGGGTATCAAAATTTAAAGACAAAAATTTTGGAATCCCACTTCTGATATTAGCTACCGATGGTCCGATATCACGAATTAATGAGACTGCAGTAATTGTAATAACAGCATCTACTTAACAACGATACAAAAAGTACGTCAGGCTCATTCGAGCAAGGTTTAAGATATGCCATCGCTTTCGACCGCTCTTAAAACATGCAGAGCCAACCAATTATAGAAATAATAAAATATATAATTTATTAGCCCTTCGTTATGGGGCTAATACTCTAAAATACATAAATTAGAGGGCAACGATTAGGTCGACATCTGGACCGCTTCGACGGATCGGCTGTCGGAATCTAACAAGCTCATTTACACTTGAAGTAAGTTATTCACGAACATACTCCGCGTCTGTGCGTTAATTGTGTCTTGTTATTTCAGAGATTTTCGTTGTATTTATAGATTTCTGCATTTGGGTTATATGGATTTACGGGACTGGGTGTCTGGATTATTAGAATGGATTTCTGGATTTTAATTTTATAGTTGCGACTGGGCGCTTTTTGGACCTCGTGTTCGTAGGGCGCTGGGTTCAACAAATAATCTAGAAGCTTGCTTTAATTCTAACAATCATTCTGCCACAATGCCAAATGTATTAGCGTGAATAAGTTTATGAACTAATGAAATTTAGGTTTTTCCTGTTTATGCCGGATTTTCCATTTATTGCTGTAGTTGCATGTATTATTTATGTGTATTTTCTACGTATCTTGTACATTGTTTATTTGTACGTTGTTAAGTTTACATTTTAAATTAACATATATATTGTGGTGGTTGCATATCAAGACTACTGATTTATTGGTAAAAGTTAATTCCAGGATAGAAACATATTTATGGAAAGATAAAATTATTAAAAGGTACAAAGGTGAATTGAAGCAGATCAAGACAGGATAATTATTCAAAATTTTATTAAGAAATTACATATAAAATTCAAATCATGTAATGCATTTAATACTCAGAAACAAGGTTCTAAAATATCAATTAAAAATATGATTCTTTGAATTATATGGATAGTTGTTTGGTGTTATTAGAGAGCAATTCAATTAGTATAAACTATAAGAATTAATTTGAAAGTTATTAGTAAAGTTTATATTTTGAAAAGTCACTTGAAATATAGATTTAACATGAGGAAATATATTGTAATTTAATCTAGGAATGGTAGTTTAGAAAAATGTATGTAAAAATATCGCTATAGTTAATATTTTATATATTATTAATAACAAACTTTATTTTTCTGAAAAATGTATATGTAATTTTGATAAGAGCATAATTTGGAAATAAAACCCTATAATTAAATGATATTATTTATCTGGTTGGTGTGTTAAAGGGTAGTGTAGGCAGAATTACCGAGGTGAAAATAAAATATATATTTAAAAACAAACTTACCATCAGAGCTGGGCAGTAGTCGAGTACAGGTACTCAAATACTGTACTCTAAGTACAATTCGGGTACTCTGTACCCGGTACCCAGTACAATTTTCAATAAAGTACTCTGTATTCGTAACCGTCATCACATTGGGTAGAAGTATCCGATACCCGCGTCTTTTATGAGTGCGCCATGCAAGTCAAGGGCTGTGTTCGACGGTTGTGCCGTTGTCTGTTTGTAGGAGAAGGTAAAGCGACTGACAACGTGACAACACTCTAACCCTCCAACGATTCAAATACAACACGCTATCATAACTAACCCTATAAGCTGCCGCTACTGTGGTTTTCTTGAAGACTTGAGCATTCGAGGTAAGGGGCATATTAATATTGTATTATTACTTACCATATATTTTTGTTGGCTGTACAAAGGAATGTAATAAACTGATAAACTTTTTTGTTTATTTTGCTTATTATAAACCGAAAACAACGTTAAGTAAAAGTGGTGGGGGAAGAAACATGTACTTGCAAATAGTACTCTTGAAATTCGAGTACTTGTACTCGGAGTACTGTACTCGACAGGGTGTGCAATGAGTATAGTACTCGGTACTCTGTACTCGTTCGTCAGTTAAGGCATGTAGTTGGTACTCGGTACCCGAGTACAATTTATCAGTACCCGGCCCAGTTCTGCTTAACATAAATGAAGTGACAAATGGACAAGAAGATAGAGGATTAATTACTTGGAAGAACAAGAAGAGTTGGTCATAGGTGATCTGAAAATGTATGGTATTGGTACGGGTTCTAAACATCAGATTAATAAGATTAAAAGAGTACAGTAATTAAAAATCATAAATATGAATTTAGATGTGACATGGATATTAAAATTATTAAGATGCATTTAGAAGAGAAGTAAAATAGAATTCATAATTTAATTGAAAAACGCTAATTGAGAAACAGTAGTATTCTAACTTAATTTAATTCTGAAATGAAATTGGAAATTAATGACAAACACTATTGAACATCGTAGGCATTAATCAAATAATACAGTTTTAAGTTGGACTGAAAAAATAAGCTAGATCGCTAAGAGATGGATTTTATTGATAATAGAACATTTTTGAAACGAAAATTATGTAATAGAATGTTTTAATTTGAAATTAAGAAATAAACCCTTTTTAAAAGTTTTTAAAACATGTTTGGTGTATAAGAGCGTTAAAATTTTAAATAAAATTGGCGTGGTGTAAGAAGGCTAGAAAGTAAATGGTTAAAAGGTTAGATGGTGTGCAGACTATATGTATGAAGATAAAGAATGTGATTACATTTGCATCGATTGAATTGGATAACAAGGAACGATTTACAAGGGAAGAAGATTATATAGAAATCATTAGCAGAGTGAGTATATTTATGGGGCTTGTCAAGTGATATCTGCTGGCTTGTCTTTGGTCAAGATACCAGGTGCTGGGTTGTAGCAGACTTCATATTTGGGTTGAACATTAAAGTAACGCAACTACGACTGAGGTCTATTTGGATTTGTACTGTGGTGAAGCTGTAGATGCTGATTCCTGTGGCAAACTAGGTT
Source organism: Agriotes lineatus (assembly GCA_940337035.1). Taxonomy (NCBI): domain Eukaryota; kingdom Metazoa; phylum Arthropoda; class Insecta; order Coleoptera; family Elateridae; genus Agriotes; species Agriotes lineatus. The sequence goes on from CALNHX010000854.1 coordinate 104,826, forward strand.
TCTGCGTTGATTTAGATTATGATTCTGGTCATTTTGGCAGTTGGTTGTCGGTTGAGGCCTTCACCGTAGCTTGGAGTGGAGCAGTTGTGTGGCGTGACAGAAGAGTGTTAAGTTCAATAAAAGCTAACAAAATCCAGGGATTAAATAAGAACTGAAAGAAAATATAGATTATAGTGAATTAATTTTAATTAAAGAAGCACTTACCATTTGCGATTGTCGTATGACAAATGTGACGATGAAGTATTTGTAATTGAATTTTCAAAACTAGTTTGAAGTATCATTTGACAGAAGTTTTTAAGTTGTCATAATTAAAATAGGAACATCACATTTCAGAATATAAGCAATCTAGATAAAAGGAATCCGCTCTGATTTTCAGTCAAGTGTATCTACTGAGGCTAGCAGAAAATAATTTTGATTATAAAAAGATAAAAAAATAGGGTAATTAAATTAATTAAAATTTTATTATAACATAACAAATATTGGGCATACAAAGTGGAGCTAATCACTTAAACAATATAGTATTTGGAATTAGTAATTTCAAGTCCGTGTTTTATTTTGGATATGTACACAGGATTTGAATTTTTAGAACGCTGCTTTGAACTTATTGTTGGTGAGTTATCTCTACATTTGAATTGGATATTGATATGGAATGTATGGAATTTCTTGTTTGACGTAGACCACATTCGATTTCTCTTTGAAGGTTTTGAGTGTTCTGTAAGAGTTGGAAAAGAGGAATTGCGGTTACTGGTAAATAGGTACATCTGTACCTGAGTTGGATTTTTCGGAGTCAATTGGTTGCTGCAACAAGTGAGGTGATTTATGCAGATCAAGAGCTTGAGGTGTTAGTGTTTACGTTGGAGATACATGGTCAATTGGTAACAGCATGTGTTGCAAGTGGATATGAAGTAGTATTTCTAGGGATTTCAGGAACAGCTTGTGGTTCTACAAAAAGGTTGCTTGGAGACTTAAATATTAAACAGGTTATGTTAAAAAATCTATATAAGATAACAAGTGTTTAAGAAGTGAGTAAACAACATATTTAAAGGAAATACTTGCCTTTGTTGATGTTTTAAATGCGGATAGGATTTTTATTGGCTTTTCAATTTTAATAAACTGCTCAACTACAGGTCTAAAGAGTAGCTTCAGAATGTGTAGTTCAAAACGTGACCACCGAACTTCTGTAGATGGCGCCAAGTGGACAAGCCGCCACTGTTCTACAATGCTTGGAAATTTTGCAAAGTGGAAAATCGCCACCTTTCGCCAAAACAAAATAGCGCATGAAGGTGCTCGGGACCTTAGCAACAACTTTGCCCCCTTTCAAAATTTCGATATCTGTAGCCGTTCGAAAGTTACAGGCGATCCAGACAGACGGACGGACGGACGGACAAAACGTTCGCATAAGTACGCTGAAGCTACTAATAATTACATTGACAGTAATAGAACGGTGATTTATTTAAGATACTTTCATTATACTAATTAACTATCAAATTTTAAAATTCTGATTAAGAAAGAATCTAACTTGATTTGAAAGTTTTCATTCTACGAGAGCTAAAAGAAATAAAATCAATAATAAATCATTTTGGAGAAGGGCATATAATTTCAATAAGTTTCTTTAAACATGAATTTATTTCAATCTAAAATATAACATACAAGCCTAAATAGTCTTTGTTCTAGCTGAGCTGGTAAAATTAAACAAACATAAACACCATAAGAGGGTAGGGACATAGCAATATGTTACGCTGTGTATGCTATTTGTACACACGTACCTTGTCTTTAGATATAGGTTTAGTATTTTATTGCGGTACGAGGAACTGCCCCCTTATGCTGTTTGTCTACGTTTACTGGAAATAAATATTACATTAATTACGCCGTATTTATTTGTTTTATTTAAAACAGCTTATAACTTATTAACCCTTAAGTGGCCGCGTGGGGGTTAGGCTGACCCCCAGTGAAGTAAATTTACTGATAACTTTTGTTGCATTAAATCAAGGAACCTTTCAGTACCTTCCTAAACACCTTCAGAAATACATTTCTTACCAAATTAAACGAACAGTCGTAAACTGTTGGATATTATTACATCTGTTTTGCAACTGGACTGGCTTGACCCCCACGCGCCTGCTAACGTTACGATTTTTAGCGATACTGCTTTCCAGATTGTTGTGTTATTTTGGCAGTTGTTCAAGTTGCGTTGCAAAGTACAAATCGTTTGTCTTGAGACGTTTTGGAATTTGACTTTAAGTGTAACATCTTTGTGGGTGATTCGTGTTTTTTATTGTACTTGTCATACTCTTCGACCATCATGTCTTCTTATGAACAAAAGCAAACCAGACTCAACCAGCTTTTGCAAGAGGTACTGACGGATGAGGAGATCATCAGATGTAGACGAATCAGATCATTAAGAAGAGCTAGCCTATGATAGTGAATCCGAACAAGATGTTTCTGAAGATCTTGAAGTAATTGAAAATTTATCCCAAAATGTCCACATTTTAAATTTACCTAATAGCCAACTTTTATCAAATCTCTGATCAATAGCTTAAACTGCCGTATAGCGTTAAAACTGGCACTTACCTGGTTAGTGCACTTTATATATGCATAAAAATCCGCGAATCTACCAGGGGTGACAAATACTCCAAACATAAAACTAGAATATACGTACTTAAACTATAAAGCATCACGAGTCTTTGGGTGTCATGGATCGCATTTCATCAAACATGTCACTAATAAGCTAGTAGTAGGGAAAACCAACTACAACAAATTGTGGCTTTAAAAGCTTCAACATGCAGCTATTTACGTACTCCATGTAACTCCCCAAATGCAGGAGTAGAAAACAGTGAAAGGAAAAAGAGCCATTAAGCTAAAGAACCGTATAAATGGTTTATAATACGATAACACTTGCTTGAAATAGAGATTTTAGCTTTCGAAAGCATTGTTGTAAGCTCCGTAGCTCTAGAAACTATTGTGATTCTTGTGTACGATAATAAGGATGTTTTTTAATTGTAAGCTAGGAAACACTTTATTCCAACAAAATAAATGCTTTAAAAAGCGAGTACCTTGCATGAATAATATATACAAATTGAGAGTGGTTTGCTTATACTAAGAGCTTTTGTATAGGCATTAACGCTAATAATTATTTTAAAGTTGATGTTATTGAAGTTGAAATTGATTCTTGTTTATGTTTCGTCTTTAGCCTAAAAATGGTTATAACAGAAATTTTTATTTAATTATTTGAAGTTTGAAGCGGAGAGTACTAGACTAAACAGACTCAATTATTTTAATCAGCTTCAAATCATACCAAATAAATGTTTAGGTTACATGGGCGAATCATTTCTATAATTAGCAAGGGGCATTCAAATTATCAGGGGGTGCCAAAGAGTCTTTTGATGCAACCGATAAGTCCATTAGTTTATGAGAATTCGTAGGCTCACTAAGGTTTGCGTAACCAAATTCACTACGATCTGAAATAGTTATCAAACAAATTTGTAGCACAAATTTGTTGCATTAGACACACATACAACTTCAAATAATAATATTAATTGGTTGATAATAGTAACGTGATTCTGGTCAACGTTACATGCAAAAGCTGCAAATATAGCCAATTCTGTTGTTGCCACCAAATTGCTGTTCAAAATCATAGAAGATATGTTGCGCGAAATTACAACAAACAAGAGTTACTCAAGCTATTACAAAAACGTACCGTTGGGCTCTACCTACTGGTTGGTGTGTGTAAAATGATAAATATCAGACCCATTAAAGAAGCAGACGTTTCCCTACAAAATATAATGCAGAAAACTGTGTAAATGCATTTGATAATAATATATATTTATTTGAAATTACTTTGCACATATTACTTAGCCCACATGTAAGGACACACGTGCAAAAACAAAACGCTCCACCGCTACATTACCAATACTTGCTTGCGTTTGGAACGCTGTATCCTGAAAACTATTGGCCTGACGGAAAATTGCACAGAAGATATTTTATGTATAATTTTATGCTCTTCAATTATTACTTAATTTTTTTTCTTAGACACAATAAGAACGGAGATATTTGCAAAAAACTGATTTTAAGCGCCATCTTTCCAAGATGATCAGGACAATAAATTCTATAATTCCACCAAATTTCATCTCCCTACGACTTTTTGCGTGGTAAAACTACTCATTGCCTGGATTAAATGGGCTACAGTAGCTTTGCTGTAATCTTATGTGCAACCAATTTCTCTTTCGATTGACGCAATTAATCGTCAATTTTGTATAATTAATTTCCATATTTTTTGCTTTTGCAAATCCATGCAATATTTAAATCTGTCATTGATTGCAATCATTTAAATTGTACAAATTCATTTTATATTTCTAGCGAACAGAAAAAAGTGTAAAAACCAGATGTGACAACCTTGCATGATACGAAAATGTAGATAAATACTGATGCTTGGACTTCATGTTAGCCTAGTACTTGGGGCCAGCGAGTCAGTGTTAAAATGTCGTAAGTAAGTAAGCTGCGAATTTAAGTATGCACAAAATAAATAACTACACTTGACAAACGAACAAATTCATTAATAAAATTACTAGAATGTGCATCGGTTCCGCGGTACAATTTACGCAAAAACCAGTTTTGCATGCTAGAAATTTCACTCCTCAGAATTCAAAAATTGTTTTATTTGTGATTGATGACGATACGCGTTACGAAAATATCAAACTGAATCCAAATGACAGGGACATCTAACCAAAAGAACAATAATATATCGAGTTACAACCACAAATACCAAACCAGGCGTAAAGGTGAACTTCGATCTTTACACTTCTAGGTCAGATCGAGCTGTATACCACCGTCTTACTCATTTGTGAAAGGAGACTTTACTGAATCCGTTCGTTAAACGTGGTATAGTTAGTACGTACAGTATAATTTTCATAAGCGAAGAATTAAAAGCGAAACAAACTCAGTAGACTCACCTTTTGAATTATTTGTAGGTACAAATTTACTCTAAGCGAATTTATTTTTCCTGAATTCAAATCGGTCACCATACATAAACAATTACAGGCTGACGACTTATTGAAATTCCGAACAGTTCCTTCGGAGTAGTAGTTCCAGATCACAAGTGTAACACCGGAAGGGCAACTCGATCAGAAGTCTTTTTCATATGACATGTGTTCACCCACAGTCGCCCGCACAAGCACAAAATGTCAAAATTGGAAAGCCAAGCAAGAAAAGTGTGCAAGCATTGCTACATTTAGCAGTGTACGTTCGGGATGATAGTACTTACAGGAGAATCTGCTGCCCCCGCGATGCTCTCACATAGCATCTAGTAGAATATCGCGATGATATTCAGGTGCACCGCCGATAATCTACATGTAATTCCTGCAATACGGATACTTATCATATCCGGCGCATTTTATCCGAATGCTAACTCGACCAATGTGAGAATTTGTGAGCAATCAGCATCCTAGGCTATCCAGGTGCCCAGGATTACTAATAATAACTTATTAGGGCGAGAGTTCTTAAAAGCAACCCCCGGCCTCATCATAAATAAACTCTGTTTAATATGCAAGTCACTTATTGTCTTCGCTAGTTTTTTTTTGTGTGCGTGTAGGTTAATTACGATCGGTTTTGTACAAATAAACACGTAAATAAGGTTGCAGCTCGTGATTAAATCATTGAATGGTCATTGCACTTGCTAGCATTTGAAAACAGTGGTCGCTGCATAAAGTAAAGTGAAGCTTATTGCAATTAGATACCATACTTGTAGATGTGTTTATAGATGATTACATCATTTAGCCGAAGAAGTGTTATACGTAGATGTCGAGGCAACTACAAACATGCTCAGAAGGTGCACGTGTTTAGTTTCCCGATGATGCAGCTTTGCGTAAAAATGGATTACTGCTATTCGTACCAAGAACACAACTCCGTCGAAACACACCAAGGTATGCGAGGAAACATGATAAATTACTTATATTTAGTTGTTCTCTAAACGCAAAAGCTTTGTATCCCATAAACTTAGAAAAACAAAATATCCAGTTAGAACTGAACACTTTTAATCCTTTTATTACCGTTATTAAATATTGGATTAAACATTGCAAGTTGTAAAGGTAACGCTAATTTCACTGTAATTACATTGGCGTTGTGGACAATAATTATAGTGAAAACACCTCTTAAACGTAAGTGATTTTATTGTTCATTGAAATGTTAAACAGTGTTTAACATGATCGCGTCCTCGAATGTTAAGATACATTTAACATGCATCCACTCATTTAACATGCATCCACTCATTTAACATGCATGCACTCGCGTCCTCGAATGCTAAGATACATTTAACATACATCCACTCATTTAACATGCATGCACTATAGCAACATCACACATTTTCATGATAGTCCGATTTCGATTTAGCAGTTTTTAGTAATTATTATTGATTCAAAATTATTGCCTCAATGAACAATACACTAACGAACGCATTTCGAGGGGTAACTGTCTTAACATTTCTCACATAAATTGCTCTAATGTTAAGACTGGGTTGCCCCTCTAAATACGTTAATTACTAAAACGACACATTGTAATGATGCCCTTAACTAATATAAGGCTTTAGTAAAAATATAAATAATAAATAGGGCAAATCACCACAATTTATAAATACTAAATAGTTTCAATCAAGGATTTTGTGTATTCCAAATGCTTTGGTGTATGACAAATTAACCAGTGCAGTATGGCGAACGCTCAAATTCGTCCTGACAGATCTTTAACCTCAAAATTTACTGCAACAACAAATTATCTGCACAGGTAGAAGATATTAACGTAATCTGAATTTAAAAACATGCCAAGAATACGTTAGGTAGATACTGCGAATTATGTGACATAGCTTCCGGCTAACCTTGTATTGTTTCAGATGACGTAAACCGACGCTCTGATCTTCTTTCGTTTTATTTCCGGTAATATGGCAAAATCACCTCCAGTTCACAAATTTAAGGGACGGTACCTCGATCATTCGAATCTGGATGGATCTGGGCAGCTGGAATCATGTTCAACCTCTCGGAAAATGTCCAATCTTAAAGAACCCCACCGTTGTTGGGACTTAGGCAACGCTTTTCTGTGGAATCCTACCTTAAACAGAGAGCTTCATACGCTGGATACACTTTCTACTGACGCCACGGCAATTACACACTTGGGAATAGATTTTTGGTTCCAATTTCTATACCCAAGTATTCCTGAAGGTCTTCTCTAAACGTAGTGCACGCCAATTTCGCTGGCCTATGTCTCCAATCAGTCGAAAAGGAGCTCCGAAATTGATCGCACTTGGGCAATTCTTACTGCTGGCTATCCCTCTTCGCTGGGCACTTGAAAAATTAGCCACAAAGATTATTATTATTATTAAACAGATATAGGGGGAGGACTAAGTCCTAGATAACCTCACAAATACAAAATATACGGGTTAAACTAGTATAACGGTAACAGGTAATATGTACAAATAACAAGAAAATTTAACATTAGAAAAAAATTAAATTATGAAAATATCAAAAAAGACAAAAAGAAAATAAAAAATATTACGAACTATGCGCTGTCCAGTCTATGTTTAAACGTCTTTACATTCTCAGAGCTTACCACTTAGTCAGGTAAATTGTTCCAGGTTGAGAAAACTCTGTTTGATAGAAAGAATTGTCGTGCTCTTGATTTAAAATTTTCTATTTTAAGTTTAAATCTATGCCCGCGTAAACGGTTTTCGTTATTAATACCGAATATTCACGTAAACCTCCAAAATCAAAATATAATATTCTGAAAGTTACGATAAGGTCTCCACAAATACGACGTTTATGAAAATGCGGCAAATTGCGCAGAGAAAGTCTTTCATTGTACCTCACAACACCAAACGGCAGTCTTAATGCGCGACGTTGTAAGTTTTCTAACAGGTTTTGATCACGAACCAACTCAGGATACCAAACTGGATCCGCATATTCGAGAAATTGCACTTTATAAAGTAGTATGTAAGTCTGAAATGATACACTAACAAATTATTTCATTAGCGGGAATAGCAGAATGTTGGCTTTTCTTCAGATTCGGGTTATATGTTCGGACCAACTTAAATTAGAGTTTATTGTCTCAGCAAGATCGTTATGAGAGTTTACTTTTTGCACTTTGTTATTGTTAATAACATATTGAAGACATGGATTGTTCTTGGCAATATGCAGCACAACGCACTTATCTACATTCAGAGGGATCATCCAATCAACACACCATGAAAATACTGAATTTAGATCTTCTTGAAGTTGCCAAGCTTAGAAAAGTGGATTGGTGTAGATCTGTAGATAAGTCCAATATGGAAGGTATATTGTTAATACTAAATCTAGTTGGTTCTAATATAAGTTGGTATAAATTTGAGTTTTGGATGCACTCAATAAAGAGACTCTGTGAATTTTTTGTTGCAGGAATAGTTGTTAGGGGCCATGATATATCGGGCAAGTTAAAATCTCCGGTAACATGAACATTTTCTAGTGAGGAGAGATATTCTGGTCCTTGAAAAAGTACCATGTCATTAACCAATTGAGAATTGGGAGGTCTGTATATACATGGTAAGTTAAGAGAAAATGACTTCCAACGCAGTGAAAGACAAATAGCCTCAATAGAAGGTATGGAAATATCAATTTGTGTCACTGAGAAATTTTTTATTATGTGTTTTACCAGATAAATGCAAACTCCACGTCCAGCACGCCCTCTATCTTAACGGTAAATTATATAATCGGGTATATTAACCAGAGTATTTGGATCACTAGGTTTAAGCCAGGTTTCATAAGTAAACATAATTTGCGGCTTAAGTTGTTGGACGGTACACAAAAATTCATTAAACTTAGCCTTAAGAGAGCCAAGGTTCGTATTAAAAGCGCCAGTCGTTGAAAGTTGATACTAGGCAATTTCCGATATGTATTGACAATCTTCGAATTTCCATTTATATATTTAATAGTTAAATCGGGCTCATTACTTTTTCTCGTGTCAAGTTCAGTGCGAAGATCCTTCAAACATTTTGCTTGTACGGGAGTTTTGTCATCGACGATGGACATGTTTTTCGTTGAAGCTTTTTCCAGTAGTTTGCGTTTGTTTCGCAATGTTTGTTTGGCATCGTGCTCGTTTGGCATTATTACTTTTATCATACGAGGGCGTTGATCATCTGGCTTTTCTAAGGTTACTAAATACATAAAGATTGCAAGATTTTGTTCTCCCAAATTAAAAAGGACAGAACATTATAAGAAAGTGAGAGTGAAAGTGAGAGAATTGATAGCTTTACCCCAAATTAAAAGAGACAAAAGATATATGTTTGCACAGTTGGCGGTACCTCTATGATTTAGTAACCTTACGCTTTCCGACACGAAACATGGTAACCACGTTTGAATTACAATTGACGGTCGAAAGAACCTCCCTTGTTGCTTTGCTATCTTGTTCTTTTTCAACATCGATCGAATCTTGGCACTTCTGGCACTCTTCTAACAAAAACACCTTTTGCTCTGTTTAGCCGATCAAGGACCTCATTTGCTATCTCATCAGTAAATTGAGTCGAAGAGAAAGAATTGGCAGCGGCAATTTTTGCGCTAAATGCAGCCAATTTATTGTCAATATCATCAAATTTTCTTTGAATTTCATCCTCGAAACTCTTTAGCAATAATTTAAGTTCAGAAAATTGATCCATGTTCGAGCTGCATTGATTACAGACGATTTTAATTCCTCGCAATATCTGCCGGGTAACGCGGTCTTCGGACTTCAAGTCTGTGTAGTTAAAATTCATACTCCGCTTGCAACCATCGCACTGCAGCTTCGAAGTTTCCTGATCGACGATGTGCTTCGTACAATTTGTGCATGCTGACATCGTTGATAAACTAAAGGTGACTTACCAAGGTGCTCAAAGTAAACAACACGAAAAATGCTTCAATTATTCACGATTTTTATATTTTACGATGATAATCTTTATAGTAACCGAACTCACAGTTTTACGTTGCGTATGAACACAATAGTTTTGAGTTAAATTGCACTTTTATACCACTTTTATACCAATTTAAGAGGAGCGAAAAATAGGCGAGGTACACTAGTCTAACCTAAGGCCTTTATTATTGGTTGGAAATGCAATGAAATTAAGCGGTTTTTGAAGAAGTGATGAGATACTGAGGAACCGTTGCAGGTTACCAATTCTTCCAGGGGTGATAAGATCTAATCGGACGTCTTCAAGCCATGAATATCGATAATGAGCTTCATCGTCTAATATTAAGCGAAGCACATTGTAATCACGGTAACAGCCGAGTCGCGACTGAACTGATTCGCGAAATTACAACTGAAGAGCTTGGGGCGAAAAGGCTACTTGAAACAAAACGCATATTTGGAAAAATCACCTTTTAATATAAGATGTTTTATCGGACTTTTTACACTGTATTGGGTGTTTATCACACTTTTCGTGAGTTTTTGATCTACTCCCGTCCTCACCTAAATGAACTCCTGGTTAGTCTTGAAAAAGACTGATTTTTGCATGTTTTTCACGTACACTAGTGCCTACTCCAGGGTTTGAACCCGTGACCACTCATCGTTGTGATTACAAGTCTGTCACTCTTACCACTAGGCTGCCAGCGCGGTTATATATTTTAGTTATATATGTTACCGCTGTACGCGCAGTAGACTACTTTGGTAATTCTATGCGCAGCAGTGGTTTCCAAATGGGCTTTATTTCTGCGATAACCTGGCTAATTAGATCTTCTGCCAGCGCTATGTAATGTAGCTTCTTTCAGTTTCCTACGGAAGCTGTCTTGTCCTTTAGCTACAACTGATGCGTTACCCCATTGTATGTGTTGGCCTTCATTCCAGACTTCTTCTGCGATCTTGGATTTAATAGTTGCGCCCTTTCTAATATCTTTGCGACGTTCCGATAATCTCACTCGTAGGGGTCGTTTTGTTTCCCCTATATATTGTCTTCCACACTCGCGCACGGTACGCTGTAGATACAGTTCTTGAAACTCTTCGTTCTGAGGCTTGGTATGCGTTATCATGCCTCTCAGAGTTGTTGTGGACTTAAGGCAGTTCTTATGTTGTATCTGTTTCAGATTCTTCTCAGTTTGTCAGAAACCCCTCGGATGTATGGTATTATGGCCGTGATGGTCGGTTCCGTTTTCTCATCTCCTGTGTTGTATTTCTGTTTATCTTTTTTAGCGTTTGGTTTAGAATTCTTCTTAGGTAGCCAATGGCTTGCAACATTTCTGTGATTATCTCAATTTCCCGTTTAAGGTCTTCTTCCTACGAGCATAGTGTCTTGGATCGGCTATATATGCATCTCACGACGCCACGTTTCAAGCTAAGGTGGTTAGAATCGTAGTGTAGGTATCTTAAGAGTTCCTGTTAACAATAATATTCCCACTATCGGCCAAAACAACATCGGCCGTGAAAAATACTGAACACTTTGTAGACAAGATCAAACAAACTCACATAGCTCCAAATGACATCATAGTGAGCTTTGACATAGTAAGCCTATTCACAAGTGTGCCGACAGATGACGCACTAGCAATCATCATAAACTGCTGCAGGTGGATACAATAATGGAGCTGCTACCAACCTGCATTAAGACCACATACTTTCAAGCAGACGATCAGTTCTACCAAGAGTTCGGAGTTGCCATGGGATCTCCACTATCTCCAGTAGTCAGTAACATCTACATGGAAAACTTTGAACAACGAGCTATATCTCAATATGAGAACAAGCCTAGTATATGGCTGCGATACGTAGATGATACGTTCGTAATGTGGCCCCATAGAAGAGAAACACTGAACGGCCTCCTTTATTGTTTATTATCTCATCAATTAATCTCTTTATGTTTTATGAACAAATACCTATGTAGTTCCATTCAATTACTTCACAACGATACTCCAAATTCCAGTAGTTAACTCTGCATGCAGTACATGCCTTATTCCTGGACTTAGGATTAGCGGTTGTGCCCTACAGACATATTCCGCGGCTGGCAGCAACATTCTAACTCCAAACGCAACGCTTAGCTGAACTGAAATCTGCACAGCTCCAGCACCGATGTAGCTACCTCCAAATATATCCATCTATTAATATTATTAATAGGCCCCACATTGCAACGACCTGTACCTCGATTTCTGATTGTATCCGTATGTGCAGAACTTAGATGTTTACACACCCTTTATTATTTTTAACCCATTAACCACTATTATTGAATTGGGTTTTATTAATTCTTACCAATACAAAATTATACAAAAATATATGTTTTACAATTTCTCTTGTTATTGATATTATTTTCTGCCTCTATAGATAACATGCTATGTTGAATATTGTATGTCTGTTATTCACTATGTTCACAATATTTAACTAATTGCTATTCATTTGACATTTCTTAATAAATTTACTTTAAATACCATATTAATCTTGTGTTTAGGTCATTTTAAGCTACACTGCAGTTTTCCTATTCTTTGCATTGAACCTACTTTATTAAATGTAAAATTAACTTATTTGAACCCAGTAATAATTCACACATTTCATTCTCAAATACTGATTTATAATCGAAACCTATATCTTGCGTTATCGTCAATTAACTCTACCTAAATGCTGTTTTTAATATGATTTTAGATGGAACTACTTAAAGCGGTATGAATCTCATTTACGTATTTAATAATTAAACATGCTAATCTTGCCATTTAAAACTATTCAATTCGCACAAAATAAAAGTAAGCAAGCCTAGCGTTCAAGTACAATACCGCATCAATATGCATACGTATTTATTAATACATGTTAATTGTAATAAATGCCATAAGATCATGTAGTGTCAGCACTATACATTCTACGTAATTCTAGTTAAAATACTATAAAAATAATATGACACAAAATAATGTTGATACTTCGACAAATATTTAGTGCTATGATTACTGTATGACATTTCAAAGTAAAACTATATTCATAACTAGATTCCAGTAATGGCAACCCAAGCACAAGGAATCAGTGTTGAATTCAGACTGATTGCTCCGGGAGGGAAAATGAAACGTCTGGGGGGTATTTTTACCTATTCCACCGCAATCCGCCCATTATTTTATAGATTTAAAGAAACATGAATATGAAGTGGTAATATTTCCGGGGGGGAACTTTGTTCTGCCCGGGGGGGAACTTTGTTCTGCCCGGGGGGGAATTTCACCCCCGGTCACCCCCCTGGATTCAACACTGCAAGGAATCATCCTATATTCTACGATGTAGTCTCTTTTCTAGTTCCTACTACAACTATATATAAATTGTTACGTCACTCTGACAGTAAGAAGGTGGAAAGCAAAGGCAGCCGAGTTCTCAGCCGGAGCTGGTCATAAGACAAACAAAAGACTCTAATCCTACGCTGAAAAAAATTTGGAAGCAAAGTAGCAAGTAGCCCAGCACTTTGCTATTCTAATAAAAGGTATACTGTAATGGTATACTTCTTCCAGTAATTCTGGTTGTATTTTGCAAACCTACGAATAATAAATAAAGATTCAAATACCCCAGAATTGGTATTCTATCTATTGCAACAATAAGTCACTGGTAAACATTGATAATTACATAAAACATGATTAGCAATAACTGTAATTTAATTAACAGAGGCTGTAATTTTAATGAAACAGTATCGGCAGGGTTCCGTCCAGCTTATTTTTTATGATTTGTGCTCGGGGTGGTAAATGCATCTAATTTATAATGCCAACAATCAATAACGCAGCTAAATGTTACAAAACTGTGTAAGAAAGCACAGGAATGCAAAGATCATGTGAAGAGCAACCTGAAAATGATAGATACAATACAGTGCTAAATAACTTGTGAACCAGGGTTTACAAACTAAAAGTGAATAAAAGCAATCAAAGTGCGGATAAACTGCTCCGGGATGACATTTAGCAAAAACAATTTAGTATTTAAGGAAAAAACTTGTAATAACTTACTTGAAACAATTGTTAACTTGTTGCTATGGTACCTAGATGTTCAATTGTTATTGTTTATTAGGAAATCCAAGCTAAAAGCTTTGTGATAATATTGGCTCCCAGTGTTGATTTGAATTCCTACATTAAACGTTATAATTTGTGCCAGTTGTTAATTTTTACTTATTCGCCAGTGCACAGAGCCCAGTGGTGCATACTTTCATAAAGCTATAATCTAGGAGGAACTTGATACTGAAACTTCCCCAATTTGTGGTGCAATTTGGAGCGATATTTTGGCAAGTGGTCGTGCTGCAGCAAGCAAATAGCAGTAGGCAGAGTATAGAGGGGCCCTTGTTTGTAGCATACAAGAAGGTGGTAGCAGTTAAAGGCGTTCCAGAAACCCGGTACGAGGTTGGCGTCCTTTGAAAACGTGATCCGGGTGCGAGGTCAACTTTTAAAGTTCGATTCGAGAAAGCTGGAGGCCGATAGAAGTGAACAGCAACGTGCAGCACCTAGGGAAGAATTTGTTGGTAGTCCAGAAGCAGGTGGCGGCCGCAGGGAGCGTTCCAGAAGGAAATTACGAGCTTAGCGCATGGATTCGTAAAAACAGAAAATAAAACAGTTGCCTGTTGACATCACCTATGAGGTATAAGAAAACAAATACAGGTTAGGTAAACGACTTGATTCGTTAAATTGCATTGTTATTGTTTATCTGAGGCAAATTTATTAATTGTTGGTCGATTTGCATTCAAATTAAGCTGGATTTTTGTCTTTTCGATCAGCTCTGTCTTCCGCCAATCTCTGAGGTTGACTGTCACTCATTTGAAAGTGAGCATTTGCTATATAAGGATACATTTTATACTTTGTGTTACAACCTAACCCTTTTCTATTAAAGTCTCAAATTGCTAGCCGGCGCATTAACTTTAATTTAGTTACCAGTAGTGAAAATATAGGGGGTAACATAATTTTTTGTAAGATTTCAAAATCACAAATAGAATCCCCACCTTAATGTGTGAAATCTGGTAAATGTACATATTTCAAGTCATAATTTAAGAAAAAATTCGCATTTTCAGCGGTGATATTCAAGAACAAATTTCCGCTTGAACTCACCACTAAATAGAATGTCTCGTACATTGAATTTGCTGAATGATAGGATAGATGTTTTTAAAGACGAACTACCAGCCATTAAGAAGCAAATCAAAACCATGTATTTAATGCACTACCATTAACAATTCAGAATACATATAAGGTGAACTAGCAGATGATTGGTATTCTTTCGGTCCCGTGCGGCTGCGGGGGCCCGATCGCAAGTTAAATGTAAGTTATATTTATTTACATTTACATCTTGAGTTGACAAATCTTAACTTGCGGTTGGGTGATCGGGACGGAACACCTGTTATACTTATTACAAATTACTGAACTATCATTGTTATGATGTTATTTTGTTAAACTTTAGATCACATCATACAATTTTCTTTCTCTTGCTTTATTAAACCCGTTTTATGTTTTTATTTGCTAATTAAAGTTGGTTTACTGGGTACGTTCTGTATGCAACTCGAAAAATTGTATATAAATAAACATACCATTTATCATTGCATTTCAATGAAACTATCATAATTTTTATTTCATACTGATGTCAAAAATTACATTTTTAGGATTATTTAAGGTACAAAAAATGGAACATTAAAGTCCTAGTACTTTAAAGTAAAATATTAAAGTTCAAGTACTTTAAAATTATACGTCAGTTGTTGACATGAAATTTAAAATTATTTACAACTTTTTATTTAAAATTCGTTAAACTTGCAGTATGAAATAAACCGTTGTATGTTGTATTCACCAAGAACAAAAAGTGTTTTTAAAGGTCCTCGCAAGTAATTCCGTCCTCGGCTGGTAAACAACTTTCTCGTCCTTTAAAATATCACTTTTCGTTCTAGATAAATAAACTACTATTAATTAACCCTGAGAGAGTTATCCATTAAAACTGTGTAATAATTGTTATATACGATTTTATTTATTTCAGTACATGATTATTACAAAACTTATCATCCACAACAAAAGGGGGCAGAATAATATTATTACAAACTATAGAAAGGCACTACTCACCAATTCCTGAAATAGAATGGGGTTAAACTGCAAAACTCGGGGCACATTCCCCTCCTTTCATTTGCTTCCTTTTTAAATTTAGTTATGATTACTAGAGAAACTTGGTTAATAATAGTTAATATCAACAATAGAAGAAGGATGTGCCCCGGATTCTGCTTTTTTCCGTAGAAAGGAAAAGGCAAGAGCACAAATAAAACGCATATATAACGAATCAGTATAATTTATAACAACAAAGGTACTCTGTAGTACATTTACAAATACACGGCAAACAAGATAAAAATATCGCAATAAATATATCAGTAGTAAGAGAAAGCCACTTTAAAAGTCATCAAAGTTTATAATTAATTTCTGAATATTTAGTACAAATAAGTAACATAAAAAAGTACAAGTTGACTGTAAAATTAGCAATTTGCACTGCCGGCAGGTTACCCGGTAAAAGCGCATGACCGCCATAGCGTGATTAAAGGTTAAATTTTGGGTTCGGATTGAATTTGACCCTAAACCCTCAAATCCGAAAACACTCAGATGTTATTAATAATTAACAGGGTATTATATAACCCGAAATGCCCTTAGTAATTATTTAAAATCCTCATCGATTTCAATACATCCGGTAACGAGAATTAATTAACGCAATATCTTGCAAGTAGGGAATTAATCAAATTTAATTCAACCGAGCCACTCCGTGACTAACATGATGTGAAAATCCACAACTTTAAATTACTAGGTACACTGGCGAGCAAATGTAGTTGTGTGAATTAATTTTTCTGTCATCAAAACAATTCTTATCTAGAAGATCGCAATGGCAGGAAAGAAATCTTGTGAAATTAACATTCAATAGTGTAAGTACTTATTTAAAATGTAGTTAACAGAAATTCAAAAAGCTGCGATAACGCGATACGCGTTCAAGGGATAAGGTTAGCATACGAGTAATTACAAATGAACTAGGCGTTAGTGGAAATATTTTATTGCCACCAACACACGAGATTGAAGAGAACGGGTTAATCAAAAGAATAGCCGGCTCAGGAAGATTAAGACTTCTGCCGAAGATAAAGACACGAATCTGGTTAATTTTCTTCGTGCAAATCCTGTCCGCACTACGATAGACGCCAAAGAAGCTAACGATTTTCCAGCGTCGGCGTCAATTTGGACAGCGCGTCGCCGCATCGAGAGGCTAGAGCTAAAGAATCGAGCAGCAACGCGAAAGCCGCTTTTAACGGAGGAAAATAAAGCAAGAAGGATGGAGTTTGCCAGACGGTACCGACAACAATCTTGGTAGCGGGTTATGTTTTGGGACGAAAAAGGTTCAGTGTTTTTCGGATGCACTCGTGCGTATGTAGCCACCCAGAGAAATACGATACTATTAACAATATTTCCACAAACTCCAGAAAAGCGGCCTCTTCTCAGTAAATGTTTGGGAGTGGATGAGTACTAGAAGCCCGGGAGTGTTTAATTGAGGAGCGATTAACAGCTTCAGTATACTGCCGGGTCCTGAAGGAGTTCATAATACCCTCTGTAGTACCTCTGCTTGAAAACGACTACACGTTCCAAAAAGTAAGTACGAGAACAATTTTATTATATATTGAGTTATTCTGTATTTTATTTTCCGTATAGGCCAACTGCCCAGTTCACACTGCTCGATTGGTTACCCAATATTTGGAAGAAGATGAAACAATTTTTTGGCTTAGCCTAATTGTTTCGCCATTTATCCAATTATTTCAGGCTTAACCTGTATATTTTTAGTTGAATTATAAATCCTTTTGCATTTCAAATTCTTCTATTTTCCAAAGCAGCGTATTTTATACCTGGATCAAGTTCCTATCGTTTGCACGATGCCCTCTCGACCTGCGCTATCTCTTATCAGATTGCGAGTCTCCCTTTAGAAACGAAATTTTCGTCCGAGGCACTTATTCTTCTCGCCTCAGGCGGCGCGGCGCATTTCGCGCGTCCGACGTTTGATTTTGTTCAAGTCAAATTACGTGCGCTCAACCAATTTCAATGAGCAGTGTGTTTCTAAGGGCTGATTATAATCAGGTAGGATTGCGCTTTTCTGTCTTATTATCTCCATAGTAATTATATTTTCCTTAGCTCTTAATTACCAGTTTCATACACGAGTTTTTCTCGGAGGCCAAGCCTTATCGCACTTTCAACACCTGCTGGCGCTCTGCTTAGTTGCTGCCGTTCGAGGGTGCTTTTGCTGTATTCCATCATGGTAGCAGATCACGGCCAACTTATTTTAAACAACAGGGTGTAGCAACCCCCAGCCGGCGTTCGCCTGTTAGCCGTTTTTGCACGTTGGTGAAGCGAGGTTAGTTTGTGATATTCCGAGATATATCGTATCTTCAATACCTGTATTTTACATTTATACATTTTAAAACCGTGAATATTTAAAATTTAAATACATACGTTCCGCAATTATTAACATGTAATGTAACATTCAATTTCATACATACTCTTATTTTAATATTTAAATTTTTATGCTTATATCTAATTATGCTATGTTTAAAGTTGCTATTTTGATGTGTATTTCGACCCTCTGTAAAAGGTACAGTCACGCTTTTTTATTTCAATAGCCTAAACAGAAGGTATTATTAAATGATTGAGGTATGCATAGGCCATGAATAATTTGAATTTAGAGTTATTAAAATAACCCGAAAGGGGTTTTTAATTTTATGCGTGTCGCAACCTTCAGTTCACGTACACAATGTTGTTATAAAATTGTTTGCATTTTAATTATTCTGATAATTTATTACTGACACTACAAGTCTTTTTTATTGCTTATTAATTAAACGCTAGTCACTTGTAGTTTATTTTTCTTATTATTTGAAATCTTTTGATTTCTGGCGCCCATTTCCATTTCCTTTCCTTTTTTGAAGACATTCCAGGATACATAGCTGATGAATTGAACCTACGATCTAAGGCCGCCGATATTTGAGCTAGTTCGGCCATCGCGGTGAGTAAAGAAAGAATTTTCAGAGCTGCCGTGATGTATAAACGGTAGGGGGGTTGATCTGCGATTTTTACTACCATCGCTTAATTTTATTAATTAATCGCAGGTTGGCTTCTTTATTGTTTCAAAGACAGCATTGAAGTTTCACCATGGGCTTTCGGACTTGAATGCTGTTGAGAGCATTTGGGCTCATGGCAAAGAAAAAACAAAGCCTCTAGCAGCAGCCACAAAACCAAGGCAAGCTGATGTAGATAATTGATGAATAGTAGGGTGTCGTGACTTTGGAATACAAGATCCGCAGTCTCCTCGATGACCGGACATTTACAACAAGTTATAGACAGCAATAGTGCTGTGACAAAGTATTAGCGTCCTCATCTTCAGTTTTTATCGTATTAATTATTCTATATATATATAATCTATCCCTCTTCTACTTTTAAGTGTAGAGGTTGTAACTTTTCATTACAGAACTCAAATATTCGTTTTTACAATTAATACATAAATAAAAGTATAAATGCAAGATGTAAAAAGAAGACAAAAAAATAAATAGGATAATTAAAAATAATACGTAGAAAAAAAAATGTAAACTCGTAAAAAAACAAATAAAATCCTATAGTAAAACAAACTCTTATCTTACTGAACACTTAGTAATTTTAATTTCACTGCCTGCTTCCCGTTTTATAATTGACTAAAAAGTATTTTGCCCTTTCACTTCACTTCACTTGTAACTTCCTTTTGTACCATTTCCTTCTTTTCTACTTTACTTCGTCACTGCTCGCCAATTACTCCTATTTCTCGCTATAATTTCGGCCTCATTCCAAGTTAAACCTCTGTTATTCAATATTTCCCCTATTTCTTTATCCCATATCTTACTTGGTCTGCCCTTCTTTCTTCTGCCTGTAGCCTTTGCTTCCCATACTTTCCTAACTTGTCTTTCTTTAGGTTATCTTTTCATGTGTCCCCACCACCGTAATTGTGCCCTCTCTACAACTTTCTAGCACTCTCTATTTTCAGTCTTTCTCTTATGTCTTCATTCCTTATTTTGTCCATTATCGTTACTTTTGCCACCTTCCTTAGATACTTCATTTCTAATACTTGTATTTTCTTGTGCAACTTTTCGGTTAGTACCCATGTTTCACTTCCATATAGTAAAGTCGGTAGATAAATGGTTTTGTAAATTGTCATTTTTGTTTTATTACTAATTTCGTTTTTATTAATAAATCCTCTGTTAATCCCGTGGAACAATTTTGTCGTTTGCGTAATTCTGTTGTTAATTTCTTCTTCCATTTTGCCGGCTCTGTCTATGGTTATTCCAAGATACTTTATGTTTTCGACTTGGTCCACTGTCTGGTTGTTGATTGTTAGGCTGACTCTCTTTTCCTTGTTGTTTGTTATCACTATTACTTTTGTCTTGTTAATGTTTATTTTAATTTCTTTTCTTTCTAGCTCCTCCGCCCATAGGTTAACATTAAATTGTAAGCTTTCCTCCGTACTAGCCATTATTGCGACGTCGTCTGCAAACACACAATCTCCCACCTTCACCGGTTCCAGTTTGTGGTATCCCACCGTCATCTTCTTGCTTCTACTGTTGACATTTCTTATAATTTCGTCCATGAAGATGATAAAGAGCAGTGGACTAAGATTGCCCCCTTGTCTGACTCCTTGCATTGTCCTAAATTTCTTTGTCTCTAGATTGTCTTTCCTTACTACATTTTCGGTTTTTTGGTATAGCGATTTAATAGCTCCTATCAATTTATTATTAATCTTGTTTCTTTCTAGTGTCTCCCATAGTTTATGTCTTGACACCTTGTCAAAGGCCTTTTCCAGATCAACCAAGCATATATATACTTCTTTATTGTATGGTAGCGGTTTCTCTATCACGTTCCTGATTGTGAAAATATGATCTTGGGTGCAGTGCCCCGGTCTAAATCCACTTTGCGCTCCATGTAGTTTATCTTCTACCAACTTTCTTAGTCTGTTTTCCAGTATCATCTCGTATATCTTACTGGCTGTGCAAATTATTCTAATCTACTAATAATTATTTATTATTTACCACTAGTTATATTTATTAGTTTTACTTTTGTTACTTAAATTATTGTTTTTTAAATAAAACTAATTACATAAAATTTATCATTTATTTTTTATTTTATGCTTAGTGTCAACTTTGGTAAAGCCTAACCTAAGCAGTATCAAATCAAAAAATTTGAAAATACGGTGCCTGATTTAAGTGTATCAATTTTTTATGATCGCCAGATGACATTCTAAACTGCTTCACAAGATCCAAAATTACATATAATAATAACTTGGATGGTACGTGAGACACATCTGAAAATAGATTTGGCATTGACAGATTACAATGTAAACAGTGGTTTGACTAACTCCGATAATCTGTCCTAAATAGGTACGTTCTACGTTATACTGTATTTACGTAGTCACGAAGAAAATCTGATATTTGACGAATACATCGAAAACTAAAGCAAAGCACTATCATATTAAAAATAATCCAAAATTGCAGGTTAAGCCGAGGTCACAAACTAAGTCGTGGTCCAATTCCTTAACGCAAGGGAAAAGCATAGTGGTAACGTGAAAATTTGGAGCACAACTGGTAACGTGCAGTCTGTGAGACTGGCACACCTTTGAAGCGAAAAAAATTAAACTGTTTTAATTATTTTTTTAAATATATATATAGAGGTTTGTTAAAAATACACTTTTTAGTAATAATAACCGAAAACTTAATGTAAAGAAAAATTATAAGATTATTTTCAACTTGAACACAAATTGGCACTGTACTTTTTACCAGACCAAGATAAAAAAAATAAAAACTTTTGATCAAAAGTAATTTTATTTATTTTCCGATTAATAATAAGTAAAACAATGCATTTGTAAAAAAAAACTTAAAGAAATATTGTAATTCGCAGGGCCTGCCATGCCTACCAGTGGCAAAAAATTCTCACGTAAACAGTAACGTTCCGTCTCACAGACTGCACTGAACTAAAAATAAAACACATCTCTAGCGTCAGTTACCCAAATTTACCAATAATTGTGCGATAGGTGGGGCACCAAGAGGAGAAAGATTAGATGAGACCATTCGCCGAAAAGCGGTACTCTTTTGCTGAAAATTTGAGATTAAAATTTGCTTGCAGTCTCACAGACGGCACGTTACCAGTTAAGGGTTAAGACAGACCTGTTGCTAGATACCAGAACACAGGCGCATCAAAACCTGCCCAGTATCAACGCAATGTCAATAAGCCACAACGGAAGCCAGACTTTTGCGATAGGTTAGAACGGTTGTTTGGCGCTCCTACCATCGGCTCTTACAGCAATGGAATCCTCATACACACAAATCCGTCAAACTTAAAGTGGACCTTGGCTCACGCAACAAAATGTACTCCCCCGTAACTAGAGGAAGCTAAATATGGAGCGCTATAGAATCGCAACAAATAATACAAAAAGAAGGCTTACCGTAATATGTGCTCGCTCATGTAAAAATCCAGAATGTCTGATTTTGAGAATATCACGAAAATATTTCTTCCAGGAACTCCATCCATATTCCTGGAAAGAAATCGCAACACTAAATTGAATCCTCAATGTAGGATGCTAGCGAAAAGCCACAAATGTAGTGCACATGGCATGCCTTCATGCAGCAGCACAAATTGGAAAAATGGTCGAAAAAACTAGCTGAAGCCCAAAAAAATTGGAAAACCTTGAGAAATCTAGGATAGGCAGCTAAAGCAGCTGGGTGCTTGAAGTGGTGTATAAAATAATGTAAAACTTTTAGAAAGAATGCGAGACCTATTGTTTAAATTATAATGTACGTAATATTTGATTTGGCAACGAATGAGCAATTAAATACTTTTGACTCGAAACGAGATATCAAAATTGTATCACAATTAGAAAAAAAAATGAATTTTTGTGAAAAAAAATATTTTCCATGACTGGGACTAGAAATCATTTTCGAAGGTGTTAAATTTGAAAGAGAGGTACATAATTTTGTCTTGAGACACGACGTAAATATTTCTGGTCCAGGGAGCCCTTATTATTTTGACAAGCAACAACATGTAATGACAGACTTGTGACTTGTATAATAATTAATAAAACACATATATTACAAGGTTTACTTATTAATATTAGTAGTAAAAGCTACAGATGCCCAATTATTAAAGTTTACTTTCGATGGTGTTTCATTAATGCGAGAAACATTTTCAGTTTTAGTTACATTTATTTTTTACAGTCAACGCTGTTGTCGCTTGCATTATTTGATGAGCTATATTAGTTTTATTTTAAGTTGAGTGTTCAGTAGTAATAACAGGAGTGGCTAAATTTTTGCGATAATTTTGTCGAATTATTGTGAAACGAAATAGTATTGTCTAGCAACAAGTTTGAATTTCTTAATAAAAGACTTATTATAAAAATTATTAAAAAAATCAACCCACGAGTCGCATTCCATAAGATCATTTCACAAAAAAAAATCCACAGTACACAACAACTTATAGTTATACAATTTTCAGATTGATTCAATTTCTACAGAGAAATAATATGAAGGCAACTATTCAGCTGTAATAACTGTTGCCGATTGTAGAACTGTTGTACACAATACTCTGATTATGTTGATTATTTATGGACCAATGTAATCATTTTTCCCTGATAAATACTGAGATAAAAACATCGATAATTAATATTAAAACAAATACTTTCGTATGATAACCCTGGCTTAATATGTACAAACTTTGAGACTATGTATAGGTTTATACACAAAAGATACAAATAACAGCACAAGGCTGTTTTGCAGTATAAAATAATTAAATAAACTTGGATTTCTATATCTCAAGGTCTTTAAGTATTAACTTAACGTGGCCTCGCCAATGCATGTCCGGTAAAGTATTACTTATTAATTCAAGAAACGCATGTACTTAATAATTATACGACTCATCCACAGCGTAGTAGCAAAATGGCCGCTTGCGTATATGTTTCGAAGCCCAAGCAACATTTTGCTGCCAAACACTTCTGCTTAACCGACTAACGGGAGAGGATAACTGGTTTACAGTCATTGAAACACTTTTAAGCACCAAGTAATGCCTTGCAGTTGCATTTTACCAATATTGCCCTCTCTAACCCTTTCTTAAGCTTAAATATTGTCGAATCACCTCATATCACGGAGTTGCCTTTGCCAGCTCAAGTTCAGAAGATTTATAAACGTGCGCCCAATTACTTGCAGTCAAGTGGTTATGAAGAACCTATATGTCATAAAATTGTTATACCAGCTTCTGTTTTCGAAGGAATCAAACTCCCAGTAACTACAATGGGACAAATATCTTCTAACTGGCAAATGTTATACACATCCTTTTCTAATTGAGCACAAAATTGCAGACCTTATCCTAGCAAGAGCGAAATGGAGTTGTCTTTAAGATTTGAAATAATTATTTGCTTATATAACCTTTACCTCTCCTTGGTCTAATAGCAAATGGCTTAATTAATGTGACCAAAGAGAAGACAATGCAAAATCCAAAAGAAACTCTTAAAGTTATATTTACTAATAACCAAATTAAATGCTACTTAATGAAAAAATGTATTATACCATCACTTTGCGTACAAAACAAGGAACGGTTTGACACCTCACATGGGAGAAGTTCGAAAATGTTGTAATTTTATCATGTACGGACTAGGTAGACAACACGTTTAACAAGCACATGGTTTTTCACAGATAACCCATAATTTTAAAAATTATTTAATAAATTCGAAAAAAGGGTGGTTTCACTCCACATACCTAGCCCTTGTCCATAACAAACAAACACAGTTAAAAGTTGTCTGCAAAAATCATGAGCTTGCTAAATGTGCTGCCTAAGGTGTTACACGACAAAATCGGTAGCCTGTACTCGCCAAAAATTTAGAAATAAACTATGCCAACTATTGTAACATTAAATATATTCTATTTTGAATCTAATATCTTATATCAGTTTCGCATTTTGATTGGAATAAGTACAATGATTTCACCCATTTAGTCGTTGGAAACATGTTTATATCATACCTTTCGCTTTAAAGCCTTCCATAAGCTTAGGTTAACATTAAATTCAGTTTATGTGCCTAAAATTTCTTACTTATGTACCCTTTCTTATCTTCAAACACATTTACAATATGAATTTTAGCTATAGCCTTATTTCAGGTGTAGCGTCTTGTGCTTAAACGATTAAGCCATACATAACGACATTTAATCTGAGAGCTAAGCAATAAAACATGAAATATCAATCAAAGACTACATTCAAATGAAATTTCAGCCATATTCAATGTGATTTGGTTCAGAGATCTGAAATCGTAGGTAATTCAAGAACGGCATGGTATGCTAATACAAAATGTTACATTATAAGCTAGATTAAGTACTAACAACTAACGAAAACTAACATCTGATGACTAAATTACTTTGATTATGCATAATCGCTAATATTACTAATAAATAATGTCTTTATGAACAATTTAATAGTCACATAAGCTCACTTAACACTAATTTACCATTTAAATCTTAATTAAGCAGATGAGCTGTAAAGGCGTTTACAAACCATCTTAACTTCAGTTATTTCAAGTACAAATTTACTTAGGAAGACCACTCAAAACTGCCTCAAATCCATGAGCTAAAGTTCTCGCAAAACGAATACAATACCGAAGAGTTTTTAATTTATAGCATTATTAAAAGAGTCTTAGGGCCGGTTGCAGAAAGCAACGTTAAGTCTGGTGTTAGCTAACGCGACGTCAAAGTGAACAAAAACGAATCAAATCTCAAATGTTTATGGTAACTAATACATTAGTAAACAAAATTTGATGCGATTTTGTTCACTTTGACGGGACATTAGCTAACACCAGACTTAACATTGCTTTCTGCAACCAGCCCTTAAAGTTGCTGAGCTTTTTTGTGTGTCATAATGTTATTAATTAACTAGATCCCCTAGCAAATCAAAAATTGTGATTACTGTGCCGGTTAAATTCACAAGCATGAATTTATCAACCAACTCTTCTCTACAGAAATACAAACAAATCGCAAGCTATTACAATTTTTATTTTACCAATAGCAATCGCTTTGCACTGAATAAACTTGGTCACGTTTTGCTTTAATCGACTCGATGAATAGGTCCTATGGTATTATATATGATATTTTTTTTACAAGTTGCGAACTTTTCAAAACTATTGGCAATTGGTATACTACTAGAATACCTGTGTATTTTCTTCCTACATTAAATACGTTGACAATAATTACGGTATCTGAAAAAGCGCACTAAGATCCTTTACTAGAATAAGAATTGTCTGCAAAGTAAGGATTTTTTCTGAAAAAATCGTCAAAGGGATTTCGTGCTTGGATGATATAAACTAATCTGTGTAAGGAATCATTCATAGCTACAGTTTTCTGGTTTTCAGTACTTAATCGATCCGTAAAATAAACTTATTCGTCGTGCATTGAATGCAAGGATGTATTTAACAGACGCAGCGTCACTTATGGCAAACGCCACATCGAGTTTTATAGAAATAAATCATCTCCGAAACCAAATAGCCAGCATGCAAAAAAATTATGCACATCTAGAATAAAGATTGTCTCAAAGCACGGAAAAAGACACGGTTGAATACTTTACCGATGAAGAAGAATTAGTTAGGAAGATGGAGTGGATACGAGCGATATACAAAAGCAACAAGAAAGGCAAATGTATCGTTATCGCCACCACAAAAAGAACAAAACTTCTCGGAAAACAACAGCCAAAAGCAAATAACCTAAACCAGCTCCGCGGATTATAGTGGTTCGCATTAAAATTTTGAAGAAGTTACATGAAAAACTCAGTAACATTACTGGGCTTCAAATTAAAATAATCAATAATGAAGTTATTAAAGGTAATATGTTGCAGATGGAGACGGTCACAAATTAGTGACGAGATGCTTAAGTAAAAGAACCTATCTTGGACATAAGACATAAGACATTGGAAATAAACCAAATATATGCACTAAATAATGCAAAATAAGCTGTATAATTTCTTCGTAACAGAAAAATAGTCAAAAAGCCAAGAATATGCTACACAATTTTAGATGCAGTTCCTAAACTGAAATTTAAGCCTAAGTAACCTTCAAATACGTTCATGCACCACGCACCACGAAGATGTAACTAATGTGTTTGGGGTGTTAGATCTTTTTAAATTAACTTCTGGGCGATCTTTCAAGGAAACAAAAATTAGGTACACTTAGGCGCAAATTCCGGCCGCCAGCTCAGCGTTTTGGAGGAATGTAGTTCTTAACCCTCCAGTGGGCGCGCCCAGTTTCATGACACGACTGGTCGGGCCAAGTCTCTTAGACTCAAAAACTAGGAACCATTTATATGACAATAAATTTTAATATGAGATGTTTATTTACAATTGCCAAGATTTTCAGTTATATTTCAGTTGCTGCTAACATTAAAAAATATTATTTTTTCTATAGCACATGTTAAAGTGTGCTTTTATCAACTCAAAACAAAAGGTCAAGATTTACTTTAACAGCAAGGGTAGATAAAGTAGCACTTTAACATCAAGGATAGATAAAATAATTTAATTTTCTAACTTTTGTTTAAATTAAATATGACAGCTTCGTATTATCGTAGCAACCCAATCTAGCTACTGACATTTTGAAATGTCATTATTTTCTTTTGAAATTGTTAAAGTTCTTGCTATAGAAAAAAATATTGTATTATACACGACGATAAAGTTATTTCTATCCACTCTTGAATCATTACCGTCTCGACTTCGTCTCGACGTTAAACGATTCACTCGTGGATAAAATTTAACTTTATCGTCTTGTATAATAAATTACTATCTATTTATTGTTTTCTATTTTTAAAAGGTTTTTGTAAATCATGCTAATTTCATAATAGTAAACACAGTCTCTGATGAATTTCAATTTTAATTTTCTATATACATTTATGGACAGAACAATGTTTTTAATACTAAGAGGTAGAACAAAACAATTCATTTTCATCATTTTGGTTCAAGAATGCACAAGCAGTGCACAAAAACCCTGCATGCGAAAAACACAATTTCTTTTACGAAATGTTTTGCTTTTGCTACTTTTTTTGGAAAAAAGCTACTTTTTTAATTGTGGGGTTATTAGGGTCATCTACTGGATAGTCTGTAGGGGTCCCAGCTACTCCTTGTCTACTTAGGTGGATTTCCGGTGGATAACTTTTGAGTAGTGATCGCCAATGTAATTGGTCATTTGTTAGAATCAAAGCTAATTTTTGTATATATTGACGTCTTGCCATACTAACGTCGATGTATATTGCAACATAAATTATTTGTGAGGTCATTGCAGCTACATTCAATGTAAAAATAATCAAGAAGACAAAAAAAATCACAAACGTAAACGGTCGCGCCAAGTCTCACAGACTTTTTTTCAAATAACTCACAAACGCCGACAACTGTGCTTATGCTGATTATCGGGAAGCAAGTAAGGTTAAACATTTGAAGCTACCTAAACGCACAACCCTATTACACCACCTTTAACAAATTCCCACTCAATAATGTATGCATCGGGTCTGTGAGACTTGGCACGACCACTGCAGTGTTAAGAACGAAAGTAAAACGTTAGAACAATAATTAACTGAATGCCCAGACCGCCAACAATTTTTGAAATAACGACGAATGCACCCCGGTGATCTAACCCAGGCTATATCACACTTCCTGAAAGATAGCTCCAAATAACTGCAATCAACCGTAACTAACTCACCCTGTACACTGGCAATAAAGAACATTTAATTTCGTGTAAATATCACAGTACAAGTTTACAATAGTTAACACACAAACAGCATAAATCAAAGTTGCAGGATCACTTTAAACTAATTAATACATGCCCTAATATACTCACAATTTTCTGACACAAACAGCAATTTACAACACGTTAAAATAAAGCAACTTAGCAAGCTACTTAACCGCAAAAGGTTTTGAGGCTCAGTTTTGGAAAAAACTGAACGCGGTTTCGAGCTCTCGGCCGACAAGTTCCTGCGGCCGTAGGTGGTGTTTTCTCAGCGCAAAACGGCGCTGCGGCAGCGGTTGAGGTGCCAAAACCCGGAGGTCAAATAAACCTCCCAATACGGGTCCTTCTAGTGCCATAATTAGACGCTGACGATCAGGGAGAGCGGCCCCGTGAAGGCTTAATAACACCGTCGACAGGCACGCAGTGGAATGAAAACAAATGAGCGGAGCTCCGAATTCAGCTCGGCGACTGGGCCCAAAAATTTCGCTGGCGCGGCTAGTTAAAAACCGGCATTAATTTTGCCTGGTACTACTTGTTGTGAAAAGGGAGAAAGGTCCGTTAGAATACGCATGGACAGGAGCCCTAACGCGTCTAGCTACTCATCCCAGATAGTGGTTTTGGCACATAAGACAGCTCGTGGTTGCAATCACTAACAAAATCCGCCAAGGCGTAGGGCTTTCTTTAATGAGCTCGGGGCCTTAAAGCCACGAAATCGTGAGGGCTTGCATATCACCACCACAAAAAAAAACAACCAAAAACCCTATTAAAACATCCTCGAAGCTCGTGAATTGCTACGCCACTAAACTGCTCGTTTCAAACCGCCAGCAAAGAAGAACGCGTCGAAGCCCGGCAATCGGCTTTCCCCAGATAAAAGCACATCGAGGTTATCTCAGCCAAATGCCCCAGACACGCGATGCGAAGGAAAATACCATTCGAATTCGAAATTAAGACAGCGGCGTATTCTCAACGTAACATGGGTTAGAGGTATACTAGATATTTGAGTGGAAATAGTACCATTAAAAAAATTCAGGTTAGTATCGTAGTGAAAAAAGTCTCAGGCACACGGACACACAAAATACTGCACAAAACAACTAAGATGTATGAGATGTAAACAAAAGCATGTCATAAAGGATTCTGGCAAACCTAAAGCTATCCCAACAAAATGCGTTCACTGCGAAAAAGTGCATCCTACAAATTACAGAGGCTGTGCTGTGGTTAGGTTAAGGAAATGCAAAAACTAAAATATAATGAGATGAAGAAAGCCAAAGAGTTACAATCAAGCAGCCAGTGGGAAATGAAATAACAATAGTAGTCATAAAATGCAAAGCCAGCAAAAACCATATATTGACTCTACTCTTTAACAAAACTTGGTAGAATTGAACAATATGAAAGAGTGTCTCATTAATTTAGAATACCGCTGCCAACATAAAAATGGTTGCGAATCATAGAATGCAATGCAAATGAGCCCATGGAATATCTATAAGCACTGCAGGCAGTCACTAATATAGAGAAAATTGACGTGTCTTAGTGCTAAACTTCGGAAAATAGTCCTCTATAAAATTTAAGGGGTACAGGTTCTACAATACCATCTACCCTAAGAATGTAGCTAAAGGCAGCAGCGGAGTTATAGTATAGAAATGTATTATACACCAGGAAATGGTTTACCATATTGAAGAAATACAGGCCACATCTGTTAACGTCAAAATAAAAACTTTTGAACTAGCAATTGCAGCAGATTACTGCCCACCGAGATAAGCTTACCGAGTCACGATCCCAAGGAAAAACAGTTTAGAGATTTTTTGAGTAGCCAAGGATACAGATTCATCATTGGAGGTAATTACAATGAAAAACACATCCATTGGGTATCTAGATCAACAACAACTAGAGTGGAGAACTGTTAAAAGCTAGTAAACAGCTCAATTGTGACACGTTATCAACTGGAAATCCAACTTACTGGACTTCTGATTTTTCCTGATCATTCGCCCACCCTCCTTATATTTAGTGATAGTATAATACAAAAGAACTGCTCTTCTGGACTTGTTAAAAAGATGGAGCATTGATATAGCTTCAAAATGCAACCTGAAGAATCTATTATCCTTTCGGTCCCACTAAGAACCAAAGCTAGACGGTGAGGTTAAAACATGTAATAATAACATTCAGCAGGCAACCTGGGAAACGCACCCATTATTTTCAGTAGGATAAAAAATCGCAAGATCCTAATAAAATTATGAAATTAATTTCTGAAGAAAAAAAAGCAAAAATTACAAACAAAACATTACTGAATAATGCTACTCAGTTATTAAAGCGTGAAATCCAACCCATCTAAAATTAATCGATTGACGCTTACCTGAATAAGTTAACAAGTGACAGTAGTACTGGTTACTCCCTCTGGAATGCCACCTAACATCTAAAAAACCTACCCTGCAACACCCCCTAACAGAACTGCAGACGGAAAATGCGCTCGTAATAATAAACAAAAAACCAACAGATTTGCTAGAATGAGAAGATCATATTCAAGAATAAATAGAAATTAGGTTTTGCACTTCAAAAATAAGTCTCCACGGAGATTAAAGAAAACATCAATCCTAAGAAAACTCCAGGGTTTGATCTTATTGTCGGAACAGTTTTATAACCACTACTAAGGAGAGCCGCATTTAAGCGTTTTCATCTATTTAATTCTTCAGTGAGACTAAGGCATGGTTTCAAAGATGTGGAAAATTGCAGAGGTCATGATGATAGCTAATTCTGGTAAACCACCTTATGAAGTTCCGTCCTACAAGCTAAACTCCTTGCTAACTGTAAGAAAAGTTATTACTCAAAAGGTTAGAATACATTATAGAAGAAAATAATTTGATTTCACCTCATCAGTTCGGCTTCAGAGAAAGTTATTCAACTACGAGTATATACAAAGTTTATAGCATAACTGACGTTATTGACAAAGTGTTAAGAGAAGAAACAATCTGTGTTACCATCTCCGTAGATGTGGCACAGGTTTTAGACAAAGTGTGGCATAAGGGCCTTATTCATAAGCTCAATATGGCCCTACTTAGACAATACTGAAATATGCTATAGAATGAAGCAATGGGAAGCTTATTCTGACTTAAAATAGATTAGAGCAGAAGTACCTCAAGGTAGTGTGCTGAGTACAGTTTTCTACATATTGTACACTAGTGACATTCCTGATCGTAGATATAGCACAATTGCAAACTCAGCTAAGCACCTAGGCAAAACTTCGTGGGTAGTTCCATGTAAAAAAGAAACGTGAAGAGCTTGAAATCAAGTATAGAAAACTGTATTGGCTGCTCGGAGAAAATTCTAAATTATTCACACACAATAAAATATTTTTGCATAAACATATACTTAAACCGGTATGAACATGAACATACGGCAGCCACCTTTGGGGTTGTGCTAGCAAAAGCAATATCCTTGTGATTCAACTTTTCCACAATAAGGTATTGAGAAACATTGTCAATGCACCTTGTTACTTTAGAACAAGGATCCCCACAGAGATTTGGAGAAAGACACCGTTAACCAGATCGTCGCCAAGAGTAACGAACAACGACTCCATGAACATGTAAATATTGAGGCTTTGTAGCACCTAGACAACACAGGCTTGATAAGAAATCGTAAGGTTAAAACCATTTGGAGTTAGTGAAGTTGTTACGATACTTTTGGAGTGTCCCCCGTAGAATTGAACTTTTCGCTAGCTGAATTCTGAACTTGAATATTTATGGTTTGCTTTTGTCAATTTTTGTATGCTTTAAACTAGGTATAATTAGCTGTATCTTATTTTTAATTATTTTCCTATAATTATCAAGCAGTTTGGTAAGCAACTCGTCGAATAATTACCCATATTCTACTAATTAAATCTATTTAGGTCATATTCCTACAGATATTTGTATATGGCGCTTAGGCAACCCCTGTTACAAATTCTTCTACACTATTCTATTTGTTGCTAGATAAAGGATATCACTTGTTGCAGTCACATTTTTCAGGCTGGTTTTTTTTGGCATCTTCTGGCCCAAAAATTTTGGAAAGTTTTGATAACTGGTAGCTGGTGGATTTTTGAGGTCTTTCCCATTTTAAACTTGGTGCAGGCTGCTTGTGCCTCGGCCGTGTGCTTGAATTTTTGAGCTAATTAGTATAGCTCAGCTCCGTTTTAATTTTTCGGAGGATCTGAAAAAGCACATGTGCCCTTAAAACGTTCGTATTTGATTTGGTTATACGTACGTCCTTCGCAACTGCGGATTCGTCTGAGGCCAGCATTGCTTCTGCCCTTTCTTCTGGCTCAATTCCAGCGTGAGGTAAGATAAGGCTAGTTTCTTCTTATTTGGGACTTATTTGGGCATTGTGCGTTATAGCCATTTACTGCCGGATGCCATTCATTTGCTGTGGGATTCCGTTCCCTGTGGGATTCGATTTGCTGTGGATTTCGATTTACTGTGGACTTGGATTTATTGTGGGATGCCATTTCCTGTCGGCTACGACCTTGGGAGAGTTCGGACGCTTCCTGCGAGAGGTTGAACTCCCCCCTGAAGAGGCTTAGCACTCCTTGTTCAGCTGCACTCTGCGGGCATCCATACCGTGGATTTGGGCCCCTGAAACCATCAAATTGTCAAGGAGCTCTACAGCTACGCTGGAGGGGTAGCACTGCACTCACCTGTGATACAATCACCGCCTCCTAGGTCCGCTGGGCCTCTCGCTGTGTCTGCCGAAACCTCCATCGCTTCTGTCGTCCCCGGCCATCCGCAAGCCACAGGGTAGGAGCTGACATGTTTTTACTACAGGCAAGAATCTGATATAGCTATTTGCGCCTGGTGCATTTTATAGATAGTTATTGGAATCTCGTCTCATTAACAGATAGGGCATGTAGGATATTTTTTTTTAATTTAATACTCGCTACGCTCCGATTTTAACCGCGCAATGTTTTAATGTGTTTGCCCGCTCACAGGTCATAGTCATTGTTGCTCGTGGGCTACTATTTGCTCGATATTTATATTTATATCTGTATTTGTATTTATTATTGCATGTCGCATACTGTGTGTTTTCTTTGGTGTTGCTAGAAATATTGCCTGCTGTGATTTATATATATTTAATTTGTGTTAGCCTTGCACTATAGTACGCACCAATATATTTAAAATAAAGCTGTGATCTATTCATTGGTTGTTGGTTTGTTTATTTTTGACTTGCTGGTTTTTATCCTCGGCCTTGTGTAAGGTCCGGCACAAGGAATTGGATCTGAGTCTAGGACCTGGTGCCCACTCCTTTCTTTTTTTTTTGTATTCTCTTTCAGCATAGCTGGAACCCTGCGACCCTCGCGGCGAGCTAGCCCAATTAGGCCGATAGTTACCAGCCGGCAAAATAACTAATATAACTTTCGCCAAAAGGTAAGGCCGACCGTCTATCTTCCCTGACAAGAAGATTTTGACGCCCAACGCTTTGGGGCCTTGAAAGGATTTTTGACTACGTCGTTGTTAGGGTACTTGGTGGTACTATAGTGCAAATCGAATTGTTAGGGTGTTAGAATTTGTTATTGGCTAGGTGATTTACATTTGGTATTATTTATTGTCGATACTTGTTGGGTATTTACAATTGATTATTGCTAGTTATAGGTTTGTTTATTGCATGCTATTTACAGGTTCTGCTTGGGTTAGTTATAAGCCTAGTTTAAATAAGTTTTTGTGATCATCTTGTTCTGTTGGAACAGCAAGGTGGTATTTAGATTAGATGTTAATCGTTTGCTCGTCGATGAGCTCGATTATGAGCTTCGAGTTAGAGACATTGCCATTCAGGGCAACGTCCAAGACAAACGTAAATTACTCCGTGCTCGTATGAAGATAGATCTTCTTATGAATGTCACTTTCACTCCCGTGTCTTTCGACGCTACTGAAGAACTTGCGATCTGTGAAGACAAACTTTCTATTTTAGCTGCCGAAATTGATAGTTGCACCTCTAGGAACCTGGACAATGATGCACAACGATTAAGTACTCGCCTTCTTCATGTTCAAGGTCGGTTAGGTCATATTATAGCAGAACCAGATTCCGCTTCTAGGTTGGAGTCCTTGAAGAAAGGATGCGAACAACTAATTGCCGCCTTGGAAGCGAAACTTCAGCTTCACGTTGATACCCAAGCTCGCAACGACACAACAGCTGCACCGAGTGATTCAAGCTCGGAGGATGGTTTGTTAGTTTTGTCTTCGGAAGCCCAAATTCGCCCCCATAGCTCTGCTGTCGCTACGTCTCAGGAAGATGCTGCCTTGCCTGTTCGTTCGACTGCTAATTCGGTTACGTGGAGTCACCCTTTGTCCACTTCACAGTTCTTTGCCCCTCAGCCTATTCCTAGTAGCTCAGCCATGCAGCCTGGCATGTACTTGGATTATCCGCCCTTTGCTGATGCTGTCAATCGTCGTTATTCTGCTGCCGAAGATGTCAACCAGTCTGCGTCGCATGGACACACTTCGACTGCCAACTATTTAGCCATCAACAAATGGAGGATCACCTTCGATGGAGGAAATGGCTTAACTAGCTTTTTAGAAGAAATCGAAGAAACTCGCATAGCTCGAAACGTATCCAAGGATCAACTTTTTGCTGCTGCCATCGAATTGTTCACTGGCAACGCTCGAATTTGGTTTCGTTCCATTCGCAACACCATTCGTTCTTGGGACGAATTGATCATCGCTTTGAAAGCCGCTTTCCTGCCTTGTGATTATGAAATCAGCCTATGGGATGAGATCCGTAGTAGAACCCTGCGACCCTCGCGGCGAGCTAGCCCAATTAGGCCGATAGTTACCAGCCGGCAAAATAACTAATATAACTTTCGCCAAAAGATAAGGCCGACCGTCTATCTTCCCTGACAAAGTGAAATACTAGAGCAGCAGAATGATACCTGAAACACGTTGGATCGACTTCAACGAATCGGTAATTGTGTAAAGGTACCGTGCCTACAGCTCCCAAAGCATTACTATTAAATACAATTAAATACTAGTTCCTCCCCTAACGCAGGTGCCGATGCCGTTAATAAAGATCATGGAAGTTTTATACTGTACCGGAAAGTACAATAACGAAGATTCCGAAGCGCGATGTAACAATGATAAGAAATTTCAATGCCGAAGTAGAATATGTGCTTCAAGAAGAAGACTGTAGACAACTTCTAGAAAGGTTTGGCTTAGGACAGAGAAAACACTCACTACATCAGTGTTATATTAAAATGGATATCGAAATTACTCGCTGTTCGAAATTAGTCTGAATTAAAAAGTTGGGCAATTCCTTAACAAGGGGGTGTTTACTGATTTGTTTATGAATGAGGGCATTACTTTGAAATTCATTCCTCTGTACTCACCCCACTTTGAGGTTTATGGGAAGGTGGGATAAGATCCAGCAAAGCACATCATTATGGTCGTGGCAGATGTTCATTTAACTTTTTAAGAGCTCAATACTTCACTTGTACAGATTGATGCTGTACTGAACTGGACCCTTTCTTCTCTTAATCTCGATTGCATCGCCTCTTATTGGAAGGCCGTTGACAGCAATTCTGGAAACAGACCTAACGAATATCACTACTGGAAGACTGCCCAGATACCAACACATTCAGTAATACCAACAGCATTTTTTTAATCGCTGACCTGCAAATACATCTTGGAGCAACAGCAAAGAAGGAAATAGAGAAAGGATCAGAGCGAGTTGAAGTTGGGTACGCTCGTGCTGATAATGAAAAGCAGCCCACCTCCATTGTGGTGGAGCCTTGGATGTATTATCCAGCTACATCTAGGAAAGGATAGTGTTTCTAAGGTTGCCACCATTCATACGACCGAGCGGACCTTTGCTAAATTGTGTTCACCTCCGCCTTCGAAAAATGTGCAAATCTGGTTCCCTGGTTGAAAGCCCTCTCTTTGACCTTCCAAGGAAGGAGACACGTTCGAAACGCATACAATATACAATATTATTTCTCCATTTGTAATTTAAAATTATGCACGCCTTTGGCTGACAGAGAAATTCGTGCTGCTAATGAAAAACAGAATGGTTGCTAGCCAAGAAAGGTTATTGCCCAGAGTAATAAAATAGCTAAGGGAATTTACCCTATTGTAAACCTTAAAAAAGATTTGACCAGTGTTAGGAGTGAGTACCAGGACACTGCTTAAAACGCGTTGATCGGCTGTGCTTGCTCCGTTCTTTGTACATAATAATTAATATACATTTTTTTACTTCAGAGATTGTCTGCACCATGCACATTTGGTTTTAATGAATGGTTTGTCAATGGAAGAACATATACTGTTCAAGATTTTAACAATCTGGAAAGCACACACAACAATAAACCACTAAAAATCCATAAATCACGTGAAGTGTAGCCTGGAACTTTTGGAACTGGTCTTAAGAGAACTATAATAAGAGCAACCAGTAGAAGTTCACGAATTCAAAATAAAGGTACAAAGGAACTGAGTAAGCTACACTAAGTTTCCCAAGAGAATGTTACTAAAACAGAATTACCGCAAAGCTTATGGGCTTTCCAGTAACTCAGATCGAAACGGAGTAACCAAAACCTTTTTTTTTAATTGTTTCTTTAGCCAGTTCAGCTTTTTTTGAACTTTTTCATGGCTTGGATCATAAATAGAATATTCGCTTTTTATAACCTACGATGACGATCAAAACATTTCTTCGGATCAAGAAATTGACAGTTTAAAAAACATAATTTTCCCAGTAATGGCAACGGAGACCCCAACCTCTTCCAATAATGAAATAATCACTTATAATAATGCAGAAAACTAAAAGCCGTGTTTACACAACTAAAAGTACCACGGTTGCATTCGCCAATTTCTATTTTCGGGTTTTTGTAAACAAACTTCCCTTAACTTTTAATAGCGATATTAACACAGAAAACAATTATTTATTATGTCTATTTCTTGTGTTTTTTAAAATTACGCAGCCAGATTCAAACGGAAGTCAAATTTCTTTGATAGTCATATCTCGTCGTTGAATGCTGCCAAGCACCCAAGCAAAAGAGCCGTACATTTTAGCATAGTGTGAAAGCGTCTTCGATGCTTACGCAACATAACCTAACCTATAAATTTCTTACCTCGTGTTTCCTTTGTGTTGATTAGTCAACTACACAAAACAATAACTAATGTCTTCTAGCAGTTGCTAAAAGTATTAATTCTGTGATAATGGTCTACTGTGCATCAGATAATTGTAGTACAAAGCAAGGTAAGGGAATAGCGTTGTTCAGATTTCCCAAAAATTTGCAACAACGACATTATTGGACTACATTTTGCAAAAGCAAGAATTGGGCTCCGACTAATGCTTCACGGTTATGTGAGGTAAGTACTTTTGAATAAAATTGTATCTACAATCTTATAGCTTTCATTTTCTGCAGCGTCACTTTGAAGTATCGCAAATTCAAACTAACGCTGATGGCATTAGAACATTGAAGTTGAATGCAGTACCTACTATTCTTACATCAGCACCGTGCTGTACCATCAACATCCAACTCTACAGCTATGATCGAGGTATGACACGACACTAATAATAAAGCATTGAAGCGCTTAATTTTCTTCTTTTCTTATGTGCTGCAGCGTCACTTTGAAGTATCGCAAATTAAAACTAACGCTGTTGGGATAAATACATTGAAGGCAGCAGAAATGTGTATAGCTCAATACTGCCGTCATAAGCAAGAAGGCGGTATCTACAAAAAAATTGAAATTGAGTTATTGGTATCGTTGGAATTGGTACAAAATTCCAATCATTTTAGGTAAGTAACAAATCGATATCTGCACTGTAACTATGATTTTCAGATGAAAAAAGGCGGTATTTACAGAAATTTTGTTACTTATAAAGCACAAGAAGGCGTCATATGCAAAATGCAAAAGTGAAAAGCAGTATCTGCGTGTAGAAGCCGCCTTCTTTTTTTGTTTTGTTAGATACCGCCTTTACTGTCTGTTTTCGTGGACGCAAATGTTCAGATACGGCCAACTGCCGTTTCATTAAATTAATAGTATCAAGTCTTCCATTATACAACATTTAAAATATTTTTTAGAGGAAGTTCAATCCCTTCATTTAAATAGGATTTTACAGGTAATAAGTTTTATAAATAATTTAGTTACATTAAAGAAGTTATCTAATAATAATATTCTTGTAGATTTCCATGGGCGGCCCTAATGTTGATTGGAAGTTTTTTTCTTTATTAAAAGAACATCGGATGAAGTCAACAACAAAAAAGATCCTTGATATTGATTCTTGTGGGCTTCATATAGTACATGGAGCATTGCAAACTGGGCACAAATCTGCTGGCTGGAAAATGAATGAATTCCTTAGAGGAATTTATTATCTATTTAAGGATTCTCCCAAGCGAAGGGCAAATTTTCAAAACGTGACCGAATCCCACCATTTTCCCAAGAAATTTTGTGTAACACGATGGGTTGAGAATCATTCTGCAGCAACTAGAGCTATTGAAATTCTAGATCACATAAAAACTTACATAGAACACTCTAAAACTAAACTGCCAGTAAATATTTCAGTAACAAATGTTAAGTCAGGTTGTAAAGATTCATTTATAAAACCAAAATTAGCTTTCTTTGCTTTGATTGCTTCTATATTAGACCCATTTTTAAAGAAGTATCAAACTTCTAATCCAATGTTATCTTTTTTAAAAGACGATATGGAAGCATTAATCCGAAATTTATTGTGTCGAATTGTAAAAGTTGATACATCAGATTTAAATATACAGCAAATCCTACAAATTAATTTGGAAAATGCTTCTAATCTGAAAAACGTGAAGGATGTTGATGTGGGATTTGAAACAAGAAGGTATTTAAAGAACAAAAAATTAAATTAAAAAGACCAATTATTATTTTTAAAAGATTGCCAGCATTTTGTGAAGGCAACTGTAAAAAAAAATAACAGAAAGATGTATAAAGTATCTGTTGGTACATGCAGTTACTTCGCTTAATCCAAAAACAATTAATACTAATTCTGTATCATGGTTAATGGAAAAATTTGATAAATTACTAGAAATATTACATGATCATGAGTTTATTACAGCGACTACAGCAGAACGATCAAAAATTGAATATGCGACATTTATTAAAACTAAGATTTCTGAAATCGCTTTGTATAAAGAGGCTGAGAGACTGGATTGCTTTTATCATCGTTTGCTTGTGGGACATGAATTCGAAAATTTATGGAACATTGTTAAATTCATTTTGATTATGTCCCATGGAAATGCTAATGTAGAGGCTGGATTTTTCATTAATAAACATTTATTAGTAGAAAATTTAAAAGAGGTATCTCTTACTTGTCAGCGTGTTGTTTATGATGCTATACACAGCAAGGGTGATGTTTTAAATGTTGTCATTAGTGACAAAATGAGATCCTATGTAAAAAATTCTAGCTTCAAATATAAGTTGGCTTTGGAACAAAGAAGAAAAGAAGAGCAACAGGAAAGTGAAGAAGCATCGCTGAAGAGAAAAGCCACGCAAGAAATATATATGCTAGAATCAAACAAAAAAAAATAGAACGCGATACAACGTATGAGTCTAACATAATTCAGACAAAAATTGCTGAATTAAGAAAGTACTTGTAATTTTTTTTGTTTAAGTTATTTTGAATGTACAAGTTTTGATATGAAAAGTTATTTTATGTGTTAATGTTCCTTTCTGTGTTTATTATTATATAGACCGACTGAAAGTGTCCGTTCAAGAGAATGTCTGTCCAAGAGGGAGTTAACACAATGCAAATTATATGAGAGTCGGTCGGGACCATGAGAAACTGTCTGTCCAAGGGAGGTGACCGTGTATCCGCGAAGGGGAATTTCACTGTAACAGCAATAAGATAACACAAGAAAATAACACGTATTGCTTGAGTAAGAAAGAGATAACATAATAGCAAATATTGGAGTAGGCCTGACGCACATTTAATTATGACAGATGTCAACCACACATGCCTACTAAAATAATTTTTTTTTGTATGGTCATCTCTTACTCAAGCATTCTATTTTGTTGTTCATGTTATCTCATTGCTGTTATATATCGGGTGTTCATAAACAGTCGTCATCCCAGTTGCTTTGAAAAACAAAATGTTATATCTTTGATTAATTCGTGCAACACAATGAAACGTCATTGAGTACTGTCATAGCGCATTTATTCTCAATTTTAATAGACATACGTTTCTGAAGTCGAAACCTACTGGGATGACGACTGTTTATGAACACCCGTTATAATTATGGCCCAATCCGTATTACAGCATAATTTTGATTTAGAGTAATGAAATAGTATATTGTATGTTAAGAGCTGAAAGTGCATTCTTGCCGCTTGCACGTGAATATTGCTGGTTGAGGCAAAGCCGAAACCAGCAATCATGCAAAAGTGGCAAGTGCACTTTTAGCTCGAAACATACATACTATTTTTTCGACGACTGAGCATATTATTAATGGAAAATATCATATTTCATTTTATTGCAAATATTAATTGACAATCAAGTTAACATTACTCGTGCAGTCTATTAGACATGTGACGCGATTATTTCGACAAATGACGGGCATTGTCAAGGAAACATTCGGACGTAGCTACCTATTTTGTTCACATGGAAACCCAAAACGCTCGGTGAGCAGCAAAGTGATGAAAACGCACACTCAGCGGTAAATGTCAATTTTCTGTTGTCAAATGACAGTGAGAAAAATCTACTTTCGATGTGAGTCGTCGAAAAATATGTTTCTTACGGTTCTGATCCTGGCAGTTGAAAAAATTGTATATACGCGGCAGGGCAGAACACCATTTTTCCCTCTGTTTATTTGTAGTGCTCGGCATCGCCCTTGAGCTGCAAACTCACATCTTGGTAAAAATTATGCTTTTCTTTTTCTTATAATGTATTATTTTTTCACATTGCCATTAGTGACATTAAAAAAAGTGACTTTTTGATACTTTTCATAACTGCTCAAAATCATATTGATTTCACCTAAAAATGAACTAAATGAATTAATAACAGATTCATCCATTTTCAAGTAAGCTCTATTCTATAATGTACAATGGTTAATTTGTACAGGGTCCGGCAACGAAGCGGGGGTGGAAGATATTTCTAAAACTATGAGAGTTGCATAAATATGGAGTATATAAAAGTTGTAGGTACTAAGGTGGTGCACATTACTAAAATAGTTTTGATTATACAGAGTGTCTCAAAAAAGTGTGGCGGATCAAACTTATTTTTTTTTAAATAGAATGCCGTATATTTAGGTAGCTTAAAAGTTTTGTATTGAAATACTCTTCATTTTCATATCAAGTTGTATGGGTCTAACGTCAACTGTTTTGAAGATATTAACGATTTTATGCAAAAAAATGCTGAACTTCAGGCGACTGCTGTAAGCGACAGAAAACAACTGAATGAAGGAAAACGTTACCAAAAAATTAGGATTTTTGTAAACTATCTTTCAAGTGTAAAATGGTGGATCTGGGTATTAATGTTATACAAATTTAATTTCGATTTTTTTTCAAATGGAACGCCCTGTATATTTTTGTATTTCTGAAGAGCTCTTTTAATGAACTTTCTTTTGATATGTTACTTCATACTTCTTAAGTTCTAACTGTTTTTCAGATATGCGAGTTTAAACATAAAAAACAATTTAAACCCCTTAAGATGCTTTATTTCAAGGGATAAAAAACAAACGCCTTTAAAATAATTAATTTATTCCTGCATTTATCGTTTTTTCGTGTTTATAATTTCCTGCATCAACACTGACTGAATTTATATTTTCTAAACCTGATTTTGTGCTTTTATTTTTAGAGAGATCATGCGTTTAAATCACTATTTTAAGGGCGTTTGTTTTTTATCCCTTGAAATAAAGCATCTTAAGGCGTTTAAATTGTTTTTATGTTCAAACACACATATCTGAAAAACAGTTGAACTTAGAAGTATGAAGTAACATATCAAAAGAAAGCTCATTAAAAGGGCTCTTCAAAAATACAAAAATATACAGGGCGTTCCATTTGAAAAAAATCGAAATGATTAAATTTGCAAATATTGAGCACCCTATATAAAATTAATACCCA
This sequence comes from Agriotes lineatus, assembly GCA_940337035.1. Classification (NCBI taxonomy): domain Eukaryota; kingdom Metazoa; phylum Arthropoda; class Insecta; order Coleoptera; family Elateridae; genus Agriotes; species Agriotes lineatus. The sequence continues at coordinate 147,548 of CALNHX010000854.1, forward strand.
GATCCACCATTTTACACTTGAAAGATAGTTGACAAAAATCATAATTTTTTGGTAACGTTTTCCTTCATTCAATTGTTTTCTGCCGCTTACAGCAGTCGCCTGAAGTTCAGCATTTTTTTTGCATAAAATCGTTAATATCTCCAAAACAGTTGACGTTAGACCCATACAACTTTATATGAAAATGATGAGTATTTCAATACAAATTTTTAAGCTACTCAAATATAGGGCATTCTATTTAAAGAAAGTAAGTTTGATTCGCCATACTTTTTTGCGACACCCTGTATAATCAAAAATATTTTAGTAATGTGCACCACTTTCGTACCTACAACTTTTATATACACAATATTCATGTAACTCTAATAGTTTTAGAAATATCTTCCACCCCTGCTTCGTTGCCGAACTCTGTACAAATTAACCATTATACATTATAGAATAAAGCTTACTTGAAAATGGATCAATCTGTTATTAATTCATTTAGTTCATTTTTACAGTACAGTAAAAATTGCGCTTCCATACTTTGACCAAAATTATTGAAAAAGATTATTTTGTCAACTACACGGAAAAATTGCATGTTCAACACATTGGAAAAGTGATTCGTCCATGCTCACGTAAAACTTTTACATTCGCTGTAAAACTCTCCCTTTTCTTAACTTGTAGAACAATCTAAAGTACGTTTTTTTTTCTATAATAACTGTCAAAGTGTTACAATGTTGGTAGATATGTGATTAAAACGCTAGAAAATTTTTATACCTCTTGTTGGTAGCACTTTTTTAAAATTATGGTTATGTGTCAATTTTGAAGTCAAAGTTTCTTAATTTGAACTCTTGACAAATTTCTTTAATTTTGCAAACGTTCATTATGTTTATTTTCAAATATTGTAAGTTTAATAATTAATAAACTAGCAGTCCAGTGAGACAAATGTCTCATTTAATAAAACAAAAAAGACCGTCCCGGACGGACGGAAATCACGTGATTTCTCGAAAACCGGAAGTGTCACGTGACTGAAATTCGGTTCCTGACCTGACATGACCATTCCAAACATATAACTTTAATAACTTTGTTGTCTATCTCTTACGGTTTGGCTGCTGAAACAGCGTCCCAGACAGACGGAAATCACGTGATTTCTCGAAAACCGGAAGTGTCACGTGACTGAAATTCGGTTCCTGACCTGACATGACCATTCCAAACATATAACTTTCATAACTTTTTTCTCTATCTCTTACGGTTTGGCTGCTGAAACAGCGTCCCAGACAGACACGTCTTTTAGATAAAGGATTTGCAATATTTTACTATGCTGTTCGTTTTACCCACTATTATGACATATCTATCAAAATGACAATCATTTTTTTAATGGAAGAAAAGAACTGAAAATCTATATACCAACATTATTAAAGCTAGGGACCCTGCAGGAATGCAACTTTTCCCCTAGAGTTGACCTTGAAAATTATTTAAAAAAAAATGTACTTTACTATTAATTCACTAGCGATTTAAGAACAACTCGCTAGCATATAAACATTATAAACAGTTACTTATGGTTGCTATTATAGAGATAATAATAATAATTTCAGTTTAAAATGACAAAGAAATAATAATTAATCGAGTTATTTAACAATAACAGTAACGGCGTAACTGGAGACTTGAGTTACCGCATTTATATTTTTATGACGCTCAACGGCTTAAACCCGAAAAGAAACACAGATTGCAAGCAGCTGAAAATTATTTCGGTGGCACAAATAATTCTCTCTTATAATCTCATAAGAGTATTAATTCTTTCCTGATTTTTTTTTTGACTGCGTTCCAACAACGTCGTATTAATTAGGACGCCTTCCAGAGGCGAGCATTTCCTTTCCAGAAACTTTCCATTTGAAAATATATTTTTTGGAACTTTTCCTTACTGCCAATCTCTAGCGTGCTTTTAAAACTTTCTTTAGTGCAACAAAAGTTATTACATTTGTCGTACATTTTAAATGCGGCATATGCCGCGGGTTTCAGCTAGTATCATATAATACAGATACTTCATTAGCAAGTTTCATAAAGCAATCAATAGGAGATCTAAGCGTTAATGTTGAAAAATGTATATAAAACAAAGCAGAGTTTCTTATAAATCTACTGGGAACTTTTAATTTTAATAAAGCCAGAAGTTTGGAATCGTTTATAAAATTGTTGAAAATTTTAAATCCAAATATTAGAAGAGTGTAGTTTCTGCATGCTTCCAAGCTAGGTACTTCAAATTCCTGGCGGAGCCTAATCTTTCTCACTGTTAAATAATTCGGAAAAGCATTATGTTTTTTATAATACAAATATCTCAGGAATCTATTTTGAACCTTCTCCAATATTTGTTTAGGTCCGATATTAATAGGATACCATACAACAGATGCATACTCCAGTTTAGATCTGACGAATGCATTATACAAAATTTTCAATGATTTAATACTTTTTTCTACTCCCATAATAATAAGAAGCCAAGAACGCAACCGCTTGTTTGATCAGTAACTATGGCATTATGAACACATGAATGTAATGAAAAAGGAACTAGCACGTAATATATATATTACGTACGATTTATGAAAAAGTTTTGAATTATCACGTAACCTGAGACCAAGAGAAAAATTAATTTGACATTTGACGTAGCAAATATTATTGCGCTCAAATTCGTTTGAGGGGTACCTAAAATAAATGCTAATTAACTAAAAGAAAAGAATGTCTTCAACTAATTCAAATTACCTTCATAGTCAGAGGAGTCAGATAAACGTGCAGGTTATGTTAGGTACTTCCGAAAACTTCGAAATGGCGTGTTCTTTCAAATATCTGTAACGAACGATCACTGTCCATATTTTATTCTGGATCAACATACAATTAACAACAAAATCCTTGAATCTTATTTTATTGTCCACAAGAATGTTAATTGTTATCTGTCATTTTGTCAAACGGTGGTCAAACGACTCAAAAGTCAAGTGTTAGTGAAATCAGGTGCACCACCACACGTTTTTTTATTTAAAAATTGCACTCGTTTCAAGACTATTTTAATAAATTGTGAATTATAAGATGTATGCTCGTAGAAAAAGTATAGTACATTACTCGAGTTGTAAAGAGACTACGTACTCGTGGATTTACATTACTCGCTCCTTCGTCGCTCTTATGTAATTCATCCACTTCTACGTAATATGCTCTTTACAACTCTTGTTACGTAATATACTATTAAAATTATAAGATTGTCTGATAATAAAACCTAAGTTACGCAAAGCTTGGTTTTTGATAGATTCAATGTGCCGATCGAATTTGAGTTTGGAATCATAGTAAACACCCAGGTCTTTAACATTAACTACTTTATTGAGGATTTCACCATTCATCACATAGTTGTATGATAATTTACTAGATTTTAGTGTTAATAACATTACATAACATTTGGCGATATTAAAACATAGTTTGTTAGAGAGACTCCATTGATAAACTCTGTTGATATTATCTTGCAACGTTAAGTGATCAGATATGTTTTCAACCTCATATGCTAATATAGGGTTCGAGGGTCTAGGACATCTCGGCGCCGCCATCTCGGCGCGGAGACAGCTCGGCGCCGGGACAACTCGGCGCGGAGCCATCTCGGCGCCGAATTCAAATTCTCAAACTACAGTAACTACGTAAGAAAATTATTATAAACAAATAATAAATAAAGTGATCGCCAAAAAACTGGCATCAAATGAAAAAAAATTATTTAGAATTTCCTGGAAAATCAAACACTAACGACCAGAGGTGGTTGCAAAATGATTACAAATGGGCCAAACAAAAGTTGTCACGTGACTTCCGTTATCAGTAAAATATAACATTTTTTAAAAATAATTACGAAACATGTATTTAATAGTCAAGGTAGAGACACATTTTACGAAAAAAAGTTTTCTGGCCTTGAGATTGTTCAGTCAGCTAAATCTAACACACAATAAAAAACCTCATTGAAATCTTGCTTAATTTCCGAAAAATAGCACTCTTACAATATTCTAGTTGGGTGAACGGTTTAGCCACAAAAAAATATTTTCTAAATCCCTACAAGTCTATTGTTGAGTTACAATTACCTACTGATTCAGGCTTGTAGAAAATATTTTTTTGTGGCTAAATCGTTTACCCAAGTAAAATCTTGTAAGAGAGGTTATAGCTTCTAAAATAAAGTAGCTATTCACAAAAAACATTGGTAGTGATTATATAGGGGGTTAAAAAAGTATGGATGGATAATTTATTGTGACAATGTTTTTAAACACCCTGTAATTTTCGAAATTAAGGTTTATTCCACAAAAGGCTATAGTTTACTGGTACAAACGCATGGCCAAAAAATGAATAAAATCTATCAAAGATTTTTCGACTTACTTACTTGAAAAAATTTTAAAAAGCTAATCATTTTTGAAGACCTCTAGCGGCTAAACTAAGCAACTTCCTATATAAGTAAGTTGAGTTAAATCATCATATTTTGGGCCAAGGAACTTGTGGTTTTTCGTTGTACACGTATTTTCCTAACACCCTGTATACAGTGTGTCCCCGGATAGGTAAAAAAATTTCGATTTAAATTTTTATTTTTTGGGGTTCAGCCCTGCTTGGTTAAAGGCGAAATTCTAACAGCATTTCAGTTATGAAAAATCAAGTATGCCTTGGAAGTTTTAAAAAACCTATTTTATTTGAAATCGGCATTAAAGTATCTCGAAATCGTCATTAAAATACCAGAAATCGGCATTAAAGTAATCCATTGTTTTACAACTTTTTTGTATGTGGCGAGGCGACAGATAAACGTCAACCGACGTCAACATAACCTACAAAAGTTGGTTAAAATGTGGTAATTTCACAATTTCTCGATTTCAAATAAAACATAGTGTTGGGGAGCCTTCTCAGTTTTCCGTTATTTGGAAAATTCCTTATTGCCAGCTCGCCTTGGAATTTAATGGACTGTATGGATTTATTTCTTCACTGAATTATACACTCGTTGAAAGCAAAGTAGGTAATTTATTTGCTATAAATTTACACGAACAGTTTAACATTTAAACATGTGAACAATAATTACTTTCGCAGAGCGGACCTGTTCGCATGCTGCCACGTTGACAGAAGGAACGTAAGTGAGTTTTTAGAATCGGACCCGCCCGGCAGTCTACTGCGCACAGTATGAATTCAGAATGCAAGAGAGGCGGCAAAAGTTTATAAAGTCCTTAACATACCGCCCGCCTTGGAAAGGGTAACCTTTCAAATAAAACAGTACAGAGTTGACATGTAACAGCTAGAGTAAAACATGCAACATGAACACACATATATACAAAGCATAATAGTACATGGATCTTAATCGAGTACAAGAAAACCCGAACAATGGGGAGCCAAAAGGCCTTACGAACACTGCGCTGAACGCTAACGCACTAGTTCACAACACTAGGTAGCGGGCACAATTTGGCGAAGGATCGTTTCACGATTCCTGACACAGTGTTCACTGACGCCACACGCGTAACGCCGTCAAGGCCAGGGTGCAGCTGGGTGACCCGGCCTAACCTCCACTTCAGAGGGGGTAGATTGTCATCCTTGATGAGGACCATGGAACCAGGCTGGAGGTCCGAAAGATGCGTGCGCCATTTGGTGAGCTGTTGGAGTTCCGAGATGTACTCTTTACTCCATCTCTTCCACACATTCTGGTGAAGTTGTTGTATTCTCTGGTATTTAGACAGCCGAGACTCGGCTATCTCAGTAACGTTGGGATCAGGCAGTGACACCAACGGACGACCAATCAGGAAATGAGCAGGAGTCAAAGGCTGAAGGTCGTTTGGATCAGAGGACAAAGGGGACAGGGGTCGGGAGTTTAAGGTCGCTTCCACCTGTGCTAGCAAAGTGCAAAATTCATCGTAATTTAGACTAGCGTTACCTATAACGCGCCGTATGTGATGTTTGGAGGACTTAATTCCGGCCTCCCACAATCCGCCAAAGTGGGGACTGTGCGCGGGTATAAAATGCCAAGCTACTCCGTCGCTCGCGACTGATTCGGAAATAGAAGGGTTTTGCTCCGCGAGAAAATTGCCTAATTCGATTAACTCGGAATTAGCGCCTACAAAGTTAGTGCCATTGTCAGAATAGACATGGAGCGGTTTGCCTCGACGAGCCACAAACCGGCGAAAGGCCATTAAGAAGGTTTCAGTAGAAAGATCAGCGACCAATTCAAGGTGCACTGCCTTTGTGACAAAACAATAAGCTGTAACTCGTTGTAAGCGAGCGAAGCTTGAATACTGATTGAACGGAAATGGTTCAACAGAGGTTACAGGAAGACTCTGAACTTCTTTTTTGAATTCTGGAAGCTCAGCACGAACATGTTTGGAAGCAGGCCAAGATGCCTTGCCTCCGCTTAGCCAGGTGGGACCATGCCACCAAAGGCTTAACAGACCCAGCGGGTCAAATATCTGCGATCTTTCAGACAAGATGCTACGCTTGGTAGCCTTACTACTTGTAGAATTTGAAATATGAAATATTTCAGACAAGCTGCTACGACTGGTAGCCTTACCACTTGTAGAATCTGAAATATTGAACATGGAAGTAGGCCAAGATGCCTCACCTTCGCTTAGCCAGGTGGGACCGTGCCACCAAAGGCTTGACAGACCCAGCGGGTCAAATATCTGCGATCTTTCTGACAAGATGCTACGCCTGGTAGCCTTACTACTTGTAGAATTTGAAATATGGGATATTTCAGACAAGCTGCTACGATTGGTAGCCTTACCACTTGTAGAATCTGAAATATTGAACATGGAAGTAGGCCAAGATACCTCACTTTCGCTTAGCCAGGTGGGACCGTGCCACCAAAGGCTTGACAGACCCAGCGGGTCAAATATCTGCGATCTTTCAGACAAGATGCTACGCTTGGTAGCCTTACTACTTGTAGAATTTGAAATCTGGGATATTTCAGACAAGCTGCTACGATTGGTAGCCTTACCACTTGTAGAATTTGAAATATGGGATATTTCAGACAAGCTGCTACGATTGGTAGCCTTACCACTTGTAGAATCTGAAATATTGAACATGGAAGTAGGCCAAGATGCCTCACCTTCGCTTAGCCAGGTGGGACCGTGCCACCAAAGGCTTGACAGACCCAGCGGGTCAACTATCTGGGAAATTTCAGACAAGCTGCTACGATTGGTAGCCTTACTACTTGTAGAATCTGAAATCTGGGATATTTCAGGCAAGATGCTACGCGTGGTAGCCTTACTACTTGCAGAATCTGAAATATTCTCTACTGATAAGAATCTTTTCTGAGCGACTTGCAATGAATCACCCAATACCTCTACAGGTTTCTTGAGAGGGATAGAGACAACGAATCGACCATTCGCTTCTCGTTGAGTATTTTGCACGAAATGTGCCTCACAGGCGTTCTCTTCATTTGTGCGGACCTTTTCCTCAGGGTAATGTTCGAGTTGCCAAAACCTAGCAATGGGATCAGAAGCATCCTCGTTCGTGCCAAGATTGCACTGTACAGGGTACGCAGAAGGAGGGCCTGTAGGGCCAGAAACAATCCAACCAAAACGAGTCTTTTGGAGGATGGGAAGATTTGGGCCTAGACCAATTTGCCCAATACAAAGGAGCTGCCAGAAAATGGGCGAACCAATCAGAATGTCGATGGTGCCCGGTTGGTCGTAGGACAGATCTGATAACTTGATGTTATCAGGAACCTTGAAACTGTTTCGCTGGACGCGAAAACTTGGGGTTGTACCTGTAATCTCATCGAGAACAAGACAGGATAGACCAATACTGTACGAGGTGTGAGGGGCTTGCAGCTTGATATCACACCTAGCTTTGATTTGAGAAGTAGCTTTACTTAAGCCAGAAACAGTAACGTTGACTTCGCGAGTTGGAAGCTTCAACCTTTTACACAAATCTGAACGTATGAAGTTCGATTGGGAACCGGAATCCAGCAGGATTCGCACAACATGAGGCGTACCATCATCAGCGATGAGTTTAGCGGTAGCCGTAGGTAAGAGTACCTGCAAAGCATTCGAACAGAATGCCGAAATCGATTGGTTTAGTTCAACAGGGGTTTCTGCCGACATCGCAGATCCTGGTTGACTAGAAGAAGCATTTTAAGGTTTGTCCTCATGCAGAAGGGTGTTGTGCCTTGATTTGCACTTTCTACACGTATATTTGGAGCTACAGTGGCTCGCAAGGTGACCCTGAGTTAGGCAATTAAAGCATACACGGAGCTCTTTTGCCTTTGAACTTCTGTCAAGAGAAGACAGCTTGACAAACTTATCGCATTTGTACAAGGAATGAGATCCTTTACAAAGTGGACACGAAGGGGTACCTGACACAAATGATTTCGAATGTACCTTGGAAGACTTTTCGGGTACTAGTTTCTAGAAGATTTGCTGTGTTTTGCAGAAATTCCTTGAACTTATCAAGAGTAGGCAGGTCAGAACTTGACCGGTTTCTAAGGACCTCCCATTCACGGAATGTCGTGGGGTCCAGTTTTTTAGAAACGACATAAATCAGAACAACATCTAGAAGCTCGCTTTTGGTTGCTAATGATTTGACTGCTGCAAAATGTGTGAATAACATATCGCTAATCGTACGTAATTTAGTTGCAGATTCCTTGCTGCACGATTCAAGTTCGAATATAGCATTGAGGTGGTTATGAATCAGAATTTTTGGATCATTGTAACGATTACACAATGCATCCCAAGCTAGAATATAATTACTCGCAGTAAACTCTAAACTTTTTATAATTTGGCTTGCATCACCCTGTAAACTAGCCTTTAAGTAATGCAGCTTTTGAATATTAGTTAGCGTTTGATTCTCATGAATTAAACTAATAAAAATTTCACGAAATTCCAACCACTCTGACACGTTCCCTGAATATTTGGGAATCGAAATGGCAGGAAGGCGTACAGCTCGATTATTGCAATGTGAGCTGCAGTTTGAATGCGTTGATCTTACGCTACCATTAGGAGATCCAGAACGATCTGGTGCAACATCAGACTGTTTGTTGTATTCATTAATCAAACATTCAGCTTGTCAAATTGCAAGAAAATAAGAGTCTTCAAATTCGACTTGTTGCTGCATTTCAGATTCTACATCCTCACTGGTTTCTAAAATTTGTTCGTGAACCTCATAATATTCTGATAACAAAGTGGCTATAGCATCCAATCTTTTCTGCAATTGAACAATCTGAGCGCTAGATAAGAATTGATCTTCATCTTGAATTATTTGCAAAGATTGCACGTGATTTGCGAAACGCGTAAGCTTGCCTTTGATAGAGCCTCGTACTCTTACAAGCGAATCCATAATTGTTGAGATTAAATTCGATTAATTCGGATCGAACTAACTCTCGTACGCCCCTGGTACGGAATTTTGTTTACAACGCAGACAGCGCTTGATAACGACGCGAGAAACCTGTCGCTAACGACGCAGAAAACGACCCTGGTACAACGCGAGATGATTCACTTGTGACTGCTTCGACTGCAGTATGAAACATGCAGGGGATATCGCTAACAAACGTAATAGCTTGGCATTTCACGCAATTAAAAATGTTTATATGATTCATAAACCATTTGTTTACGCAATAATACGCAGCTGAAATTATGCACATGCATAACACAGATGATAGAAAACCAAATTCATGCATAGGAATTGCAAAAATAGGAAATTAGGCTTACATTGATATTGGTGTGTTTGCCGCCTTTTCCTTGTTGTGGCTTGAACTGCCGTCTCGTCTGCAGCTGCAATGCACACGTGCACGAACTTGGCGCGAGACTTGGCGTTTGGCTATCTCGCTCTCACGTTGCTAGCACCGTATGCTGTCTTCCTTCCTCTCGTTATGGACGAAAACTGCTTGTTGTACTTACTTGCCTTGTACAACTGCGAAAATAGGCTGCTTTTCCGGGCCGATGAACCATGCGGCTCGAATGAACAATGTGGCTTTTCCGGGCTCTTACTAATCCGGATCGATGGACCAATGTTGGGGAGCCTTCTCAGTTTTCCGTTATTTGGAAAATTCCTGATTGCCAGCTCGCCTTGGAATTTAATGGACTGTATGGATTTATTTCTTCACTGAATTATACACTCGTTGAAAGCAAAGTAGGTAATTTATTTGCTATAAATTTACACGAACAGTTTAACATTTAAACATGTGAACAATAATTACTTTCGCAGAGCGGACCTGTTCGCATGCTGCCACGTTGACAGAAGGAACGTAAGTGAGTTTTTAGAATCGGACCCGCCCGGCAGTCTACTGCGCACAGTATGAATTCAGAATGCAAGAGAGGCGGCAAAAGTTTATAAAGTCCTTAACACATAGTGTACACCTCGGCACTGAAGTTCCTTTTTATCCCTCATGTAGCTTATTTGCCAAAGTTACACTTCAGGGCCTTGGTATGCAAACTACTATTACTGTAGAGTAGCGTGCCTTTTATGTAGCAAATACGACAGAAAGTTATTAAGAAAAGTTGTTTAGAATCAACATCTAGGCTCCTATACCAAATTTCAAAATCCTCGGCCAACTTTGATCTCTTACATTTTCTTTTATGTTTAGGTCCCATATCAAAGAATTTTACTTTTAACAAAGACTGCTATGGAAAAACAAATATTTTTAACAAAGTTTTTTATTTCATAATAAAAAAACTTTGTTAACAATAATATTCTTTGATTTTGGAAATAAACATTAAAGAAATACTTTTCACATAAAAGGCACTTTACTTAGTTAGCAAATGGTGTTTTTCGAAATTGTGTAAATCCAAAAAGTGCTATATTTCGGAAATTAAGCAAGATTTCAATGAACAGTCTCAAGGCCTGAAAACTTTTTTTCGTAAAATGTGTCTCTATTTTGACTAGTAAATGTATGTTTCGTAATTATTTTAAAATTTTTTTAAATTTTACTGATAACGAAAGTCACGTGACAACTTACGTTTGGCCCATTTGTAATCACTTTGCAACCACCTCTGGTCGTCAGTGTTTGATTTTCCAAGAAATTCTAAATATTTTTTTTTCATTTGATGCCAGCCTGTTGGCGATCACTTTATTGATTATTTGTTTATAATAATAATAAAACACTGTAGTTTGCGAATTTGAATTCGGCGCCGAGATGGCCTTGCGCCGAGTTGGCTGGCGCCGTGATGACCCCGCGCCGAGATGGCGGCGCCGAGATGTCCCGCTTCGAAATTAAATATATAAAGTAGTGGAGTTTCAAAATATGTTGCACATGCCTTGATTATATAAGGCGGAATGCCATCTATCCCAGCAGAACGTTTTGGTTTGAGTTTTTTAATGGCTAAATAAAACTATGCGCGTGTAACTAAATTTAAATTAAGCAGATTCTGAGTACGAACTTCATTATTGTAATCGATTGCGTATGCAGCAGGTATTGGATTATAAAGAGATTGGAAATACAATGCAAAATTCTCAGCTATTTCCGAGTCTTTCAGCTCCTGATTATTGTTTTTGATTGTAACGGACGATTGAGATTTTTGCTTATTTTTAATATAAGACCAAAACAAATTAGGATTTGAGCCTACATCTGATTCCACATTTTGTATATAGTTTACATATGCTTCTCTGATAAGTTTTTTTAACTTGCGCCTTTCGTTAGAGTTTTGAATTTTTGTTTCATAACTAGGGTTTGTAATTTTTCTTAACGAATTTTTAAGTTTTAGTGACACCTTTATTTCATTTGTACACCATATAGGAAAAGTGGACTTCTTTAAGAAAATTAAGAAAAATCCTTAAATAATACCCATGCGCAAATTATTAGAAATCTCATTATGAGTTAAAGCAAGCTTGTGTGCTAGCTAAAATGTAAGATGACATGTAAATATCGTGTGAGATATTGTGTTTTTAGTAGAATAAAAAATCTGGTGTGATACAAGCACACAACTTCCTTTTACAGTGATTTTATAATTAGCCAAAAATTTGATTTAAAATGTTTTAAGCATTTGTCAAAAATTTTCAAAAATTACAAATTCTGCAAAAACGGTACAAAATAGAGCGTTAGTTGAAGAGACACATTTTCTCTAGAATTTTAAGCTGAATTTAAAAATGTAATAATATACCGGGGGTTATATTTAAAATAAGGGTTAATAAAAAAAATAGACAAAAAAACAAAAGAAACCCATTTTAGAAGTATTCAACTGGAAAATCACCTATTTCACATCAATACACATTCAAAATTTAATAAAAATGTAAAGTTAAAAAAAAATCGTTAAAGCCGTTTTTGAAAAAATCGAAAAAAACTAAAAAATCACAAGAGTAAACACCTACTTCCGGTTATGCGATTTTCTTCAAAAGCTTGCTGTCGCATCTACATAGTACACAAAACTTATATATGAAGTTTCAACGCCATACCTGTTTCCGTTTTTTTGAGATATTCTGTTCACAGACAGACAGACAGACAGACACACAGATACACAGACCAATGAAAAACAATATGTTTTTTGGGATCAGGGGGCTCTAAAACGTGAAGATCTGTTGAAAACTCAATTTCGAAATTTTGGGGTGAATCCAATATTTCCTTTATAGTAAAAGGAAGTAAAAATGGAGGATTTTTAAACTAAACCATAACCATACAGCCTCCTGTATTGAAATTATGTATGGAAGTCGTGCTTTTACTTGCAATTATTCGAATTATCTGTTTGTACAGTAAAATTCTGTTTAATAATATACAGGATGTACATCCTACAGTAGATTTCAGTTTTAACAAACCTGAAAAATCTCCAAAAAGGTTCCGCATATCCGACGTTCATTGGTTCATTACGGTTTTTAAATTGAAGATGAATTTAGGTAGGGACATTCCATTATTTAGAATTTTATTTTTTTTATTTTGAAAAGTCCTCTATTTCTGGTTACTGTAAAGATTTATTTAAAATCCCGCACGATCAACATCAAACAAACAAAACCAATAACCAATACTACTTCCATCACTAACAGTAACACGTCGACTTTTGCATTGTCAAGTTCGTTAAGAAAAGACTTGGAAGGCGAAAAAGTGGGTTCCATATTATCATTAGTAATATACAAAGGCGAAGCATAGTTACCGATAATTTTGCACACGCCAATGGTTGAGTACTGGTTGCAATGAAAACTGCCCGAAGGTTGCCCGAGGCCAGTTTTCTAAGAGCAACCAGCACGATCACCCTTGGCACGGGCAAAATTATTTGTAAGTATGTCGCCAGCGTTTATATGTTGTGGTAGCATCTCAAGACAGATAGTTTGTTCGTGAAAGTTAATCATCAGTAACTATGGAATGACAAAGTACCTAATTATTAAAACATAAAAGGGAAAATTTAAACAGTAAAAGAACAGCATAATTATTCGGAATTTATTTAATAAATAACGGATTGAATACAAATTCTGTAAAGCAATCAATATTTTAATAGAAAGGTTCTAACATATGGATTAAATAATGTTTGAATTAGTAAAGATAGTTGTTTATTAATATCAGAGTTCAAGTTATAATTGATAAAAGATAACAATCAGAATAATCTATAAGGTGTAATTTGAAAAGGTGAAAGGCAAACGTCGAAAAATTCTTTGAAAAAGTCATTTAAAATGTCAAATTAATATAAATACTGTATTGAACTGTAATCCAGGAGTGTTCATTTAAAAAAAGAATGCATTTTTATTATTATGGTGAATTGTAATGATTAATAACAACAAAAATTTTGATAAAAAATGATACATGTAAAAAGTTTGTAGTGAATAAAAATTGAGAATAAACGCTATTAAAAACATGAATTTATAATTTAAAACGTATAAATGTGTATAAGCGACGACAATAATAATAAATCAATACAAAGTAAATGGTTTAAATAAACTATGTAATATCTGCAAATAGACTATTGCACAAGGAATTGAAGGAGTGATATAACGTGAAGAAAGTGAACAGCAGTGATTAATAAGGTAATTTTGATGGATTGTTGAAATATGAGTTGGATTTCGGTAAACTGCACAAGAGGCACTATTGGTTATCCTGTTTGATTTGGATCTGCATTGGAGTTACTGTTAGGTGAATACATCTACATTTAAGTTGGATTTGGATGCGCACTGCATGGAAATATTCTGTAATTTTGAACGAGCTGCATTAGAGTTAATAATGGTTGAAAGTAAACACATCTGCATTTGAATTGGATTTTGAGGTGGCCTGAATCGAACTTCTTATTGGAGGTCAGAAATATCCTGTTGGATTTGGATAAAGGGAGTTACAGTAAATGGTGGATAGTTTTATCTATACCTAAGTTGGACTTGGAGGCAGTTGATTCGCAGTTAAAAGTGGGTCTATTCCTACAGACCAGAAGCTTGCCGTGTTGGTGTCTACATTGAAGCGACATAAGAAGTAATTAATAACAACGGCTGTTGCAACTGGGGCTGTATGGGCGTCCTAGGACATCGGTGAGCAGATGATGTGTGCTTGGTTCAACAGAGAGGCTGATCGGAGCACGTAAGTGAAGTAATATAGGTAAATGTTAAAGGACCTAAAGTAATAACTTGTAATAATGGGTGCATAACATATTTGAAAGATCTACTTACCATTGTTGATGTTTTTAAGTTGGTAACAATTGTAACAGATACGATTTCGACTAACTTTTCACTTTTCCATAATTTTGACGTTGAGAATAAATTGAGAACTGTAATTTTTCAAATAATTTTCATAATATTTTCAAACAGTATCAATTTTGATAAACAACTATAGTAATTAGTAATTACATGAGGATAATTTGCCATATTTTATAAAGCTAGAACCTAAGCTGATTTGAGAGTGATTGTTCTATCGGAGCTAGAAAAAGAAATAAAATATAAATTTTAATAAGGGCATATGTTCTATCGGAATTATCTTTAAAGTAAATAAATAATAAAGCATACCAGCATTAAGAGAGAAGAGGTACATAACAATATTAAAGATTATTACACAAAAAGAACCTGTATACGAATAATGATTTAAAATCCAAAAAACTCAAGTTGCTTGTTTCTTGGATTTCTACTTCTAATTATGACACCATCCACGGGGTCGATAATCATCTTTAAGACGCTTATCGCTTGATAAGCAGCTCTAGGGTGCTTATCAGGTAATCAGTTCGGGATCGGTCGATTTTCAAAAAATGTATGTTTCTCATTGAATGGAATCAGTCATGTGACAGTTGAGTGTAGTTAAATCGGTTGTAGTTGCACATATAGGTAGATGATGTTTCAAAACAGCATAGTTTATAAAGTTGTATTCTTTGAAGTGATACGCCATGTATCTTCTTGGAGCCTCTTTGGTTAAAAAAGAAACAAAAATTTTAAAGTTGGTGGCATATACATATACAGTGTCTTAAAAAAACTGTAGTTTATGAAGATAAATTTTTAAAATGAACCGAGTGAAACACCTTGTATTTTCTTGTCGCTACTGAAGTCTCTTTGGGTGTGGCATTTACTCATTTTGTCGTAAGTGCAGTGTTTCCAAATTATGATTTTTTAAAATATATTTTAGTCAATATCAACACCGTTCATCTAAATTCTAATATGGACTTTATTTGTCTGAGATTGAGCTATATTTACAGGGTGTCCAAAATTGTTTTTAACGTCATTTATTTTTTGTTGTAATATTATATAATAGCTCTTTCTGGACGACCATGGAAAAAATAAAAACTGTAATCTTTAATAGCAGTTTATTTGAAATCGGCATTGAAGTACCTCAAAATCGTAATTAAAATACGAGAAATTGGCATTAAAGTAATCCATTGTTTTAGGACTTTTTTGTTGATGGCGAGGCGACAGATAAACGTCAACCGACGTTAACATAACCTACAAATGTAAAAGCTTTTCCTACGATCGTGTCAAAATGACAACTTTTGCACAGTTTCTAGTGTCAAAAGTGACGTTTATAGCACTGTTAATATTAGCGCTCAAATTACGGTTTTAAACACGTTGCCATTGGATGCGTGTTTTAATAATTTATTAAAACACGCTTTGCCTTAATTTTGAGTGTCAACATAACCTAGAATATCTAACACAATGTGACGGAAAAAGTGTCACCGAACTAAGTTTTTATATTTCTGTTACGATCGTAGAAAAAATAGCGTATAATACACTTGTATAAGAGCCATTAAAGCACTAGCGACGTTAAATGAACTCCGCTAGCGCGTTGTGCTTTTAAACTCGTCGCACGAGCTTTAAAGGCGTACTTATACACTAGTATCATACTATACTATTTATCACGAATGTGGATTTAGTTGCCGAGGCCCGTAGGGCCAAGGCAAATAAACCACATGAGGGATAAAAAGAAACTTCATTGCCGAGGAGTACATTATGATTTATTTGAAATCGAGAAATCGTGAAATTACAACATTTTAACTAACATTTTTAGGTTATGTTAACGTCGGTTGACGTTTATCTGTCGCCTCGCCATCAACAAAAAAGTCCTAAAACAATGGATTACTTTAATGCCAATTTCTCGTATTTTAATGACAATTCCCAGGTACTTGAATGCGGATTTCAAATAAAAGATATTAATACTGGAGTTGATGTTTTTTAAAACCAAGCTATATAAATTATTTTTTTTCCATAGCAAATGTTAAAGTGTGCTTTAATCGACTCAAAACAAAAGGTCAAGTTTTACTTTAACAGCAAGGGTAAATAAAGTAGTACTTTAACATCAAGGGTAGATAAAGTAATTTAATTTTCTAACTTTTATTTAAATTAAATATTACAGCTTCGTATTATCCTAGCTACTGAACTTTTAAAATGTGATTGACTTTCCTTATTTTCTTTTGAAATTGTTAAAGTTCTTGCTATAGAAAAAAAATGTATTATACACGACGATAAAGTTATTACAATCCACTCTTGATCCATTAACGTCTCGACCTCGTCTCTACGTTAAACGATTGACTCGTGGATAAAATGTAACTTTATCGTGTTGTATAATAAATTACTATTAACCCTAGTTTGGAATACAATGCATTGGCATTGAAATTTTTATGAATTGTTGATTTTGATCAATAAAGCATTCATTCAAAATATAAGATACATAGTGATTGTTTCGTTGAAAATACACTTTTATGAACCACACCTTTTAAAGTACCCTTAAATGTGACTAATTCTAAACTTCAATAATATTACCCCGAACGGAATTTTTACATGTTTACCAATAAAACTATAGCTAAGGACCGTACTAATAAATGGACTTCTTATATACTTTCAATGCTTCTATTTCTATTATTAAATAGTTAGGTACACTGGTTGTCACTTTTCTGTATATTTAACTGAGGTGATGGTAAAAAAGGTAAAGGTTCAGGGTCATTTCAATTCCCCCTACTGGGTGCGTTCTGCTATAGGGACCTGGCGTCCCTCTTCAGCCAATAACGGGAATTATAAGATGAGCGAGAGAAAGGAGGGGTGGAGAATGGAAGAGAGGCCAAGAAAGGTGGAGAAGTACTGCCCTGGCATTCGCTTCAGAGGAGGTACTCTGTTGACTCATGAAAACCACCTAAAAACCTGAATCATAACAGACGGCCACGGGAATCGAACCCGTGACCTCCCGAATGCTAAGCAGACGAGCTAACATTACTCTATAAACCTTGGTTGAGGTGATGAATGTCTGTGTCTCCTTCCTTATATTTTCAAAAAATAAAGACAAATCTGTTGTAAATCATGAGAATGTCAAAGAAAAGTATGGGTAATCAGGGCAAATCAAGGTAAATCACGAGAAATAAGAGGTAACCATAAGGAGATCAATGCAAATCTTGAGGAAGTTAGAGGAAATCTTAGGAAATCAAAGCAAAAGAGAAATAATCCGGTATACAAAATGTAGGTTGCAAATTACATCTCATTTTCAAGTGCTGAAGAGATTATTAACATCATAAGTCGATGGTTAGCAGCAGAAAGAATTATTATAACCTAATTTTAAAGATAGCACCCCGTTTAGACTTATTCAATTATGTCACTGAGGATTATGTCGACTGATATAAATATTATGGAAATTTTGCTGTTTTTTTATTGTTCAGGTACAGAGCATCGGAATGTGCCTTCAAATGTTTACTATATTTTTTGCACTTCCGGGACTGAAATTGATACTTTAGTCCCCGTAACTATGGTAAATTTATGTACAAACGAGGTTAGTAGTTTATGTTTTGTTTGTCATTTAACACACACTGACGCAAAACTTAACCTGCAAATCTCGAATTTGACATATACTGACAATACATTTTAGTACTGCCAACTGATTCAGGCTACCCAGAGCCTGCTGCAATTCAGTTTTTAAAAATTGTAATTGTCAGTTTCTAAATTGACAGATTCCAAATTTTGGAAATGTTTGATGATAATGTTCCCAAAAGTGCAAAAAATAACGTATATACCTCGGGACTAAAGTGCCTAAATCCCCCACTCGCGGGATTAAATGGTGCACTTTAGTCCCTCATGATATAATATACTATTTATACCTATCGATATTTAAAGAAACATACTTTTTGGGTGTTAGCTTCATGATACTGAAATTTTAAAATATATACCGGGTGTCAACGAATTTATTAGACAAGTCATAACTTCTAGAGTATTAGGTGTATCAAAATGAGATTTGGTATAGGTAAATGGTATAGGGAGAGGAGAGTTTTCGCATATTTTTCAATTTCCGGTAACTTCCGGTTTCACCGGAAATGGCTCCCATTTCGAATTTTTAAATGAAACACCCTGTATATTTTTGCATATTTGGATTTCTGAGATAATTTTGGATCAGCATGTGACATTTTAAAAACTTATCCATGGCACACTTGGCAAAAGTAAATAAATTATTATCCAGTATTTTGCTTAGAAATATTTAACTTATGAGCTTATTTTTAATTGAATCGCAAATAAATTAGTATCGTTAGATTCGCCAAAAAATCCTCTTTTCGGAAAGTGCTTGTCAAAAAAGGGTCGCCATTTAAAAAAAAATAGTTAAACAAGAAAACGTGCTTTTGCCAACTTGTCTTATTCCTATCTATCATACTAATCACTAAAACTTTGCGATTGTAATTTTCTGACATCACCTGAGGTCTTTAGATTAGTTTGCGTCTGATCATGGCCACCTAGATGCCATATTAAAAGTGGCTCTAAAAAAATCAAGTAGGCTTAAAAACTTTTTAAAATGTCACATTCTGATCCAAAATTGTCTCAGAAATCCAAATATGCAAAAATATACAGGGTGTTCCATTTAAAAATTCGAAATCGGAGCCATTTCCGGTGAAACCGGAAGTGACCGGAAAGTGAAAAATATGCGAAAACTCTCCTCTCCCTATACCATTTACCTATACCAAATCTCATTTTAATACACCTAATACTCTAGAAAATATGACTTGTCTAATAAATTCGTTGACACCCGGTATACAATATACCTAGAACACAGCTCCTTGCAGATTAGCAGTAAAATTGTGGAACGTTTGTCGATTCATTGGTGTGGGCTCTTTCCTATAATCATTTTCTCCAGACTACGTCATTGTGTGTAGTAAGACTATCAATTTTCATGCCGATTATTTGTTCTTCTTATGAATAAGACGTCACATTGTTTTTTGCGAAACAGTGGTGAAGGGGCCGGAGTAATATTTACGAAGAATGTTATTTTTTAAAGTAACGGTAAAACAACAGTTCACAGTCACTGACCACTTCTACAAATTTTCTAAATTTAACCAGAAGTTTTTTGAATTGAATTAAGCATCCTAAACGATTGACTCAAGAAAATAAATGAAAACCGCATATTACTAGATGTGTTTTTATTTGTAAACGAATTAAAAGAAAAGCCGAAAATTGCCTGTAGATTAGTTTATGAGAGAAAGGATGCATCCTTCGTTTATAAAAGAATACCCCCACTCTGTGCCATATGCGAGGCAGTAAACAACGAAGTAGAAGAGTAGTCTGTGGAAAACAAGACATTTTCTCGGAATATTGAGCGTTAATATCTGAATATAACAGAACATAACAATGGGCATATTATATTAAATTCCTTAAAAAAACGAAATGTATCTTGGCGTAGCACAGCTGTTTTTCCATCGCGATTAAGTGCGGGCCGCGTCGGCTCGTCGAAGAAAGAATTTGGCTTCTGCCAGAGCTTGTTGGTGGACCATGTCTGTCAGGTTCTGATTTTCCGCTAGTTTGTCAATTCGACGTTGCCGGATTATCAAAACGAGACTAATGGGACTATTGTCGAAGTGACTTTAACATATCTCATATTTTACGATTATTCCGAGGGGCACCGCATCTCACTCATACCGCTTGTTAGACGCTCCAGCCCCTTTCCGCTTCGTCTTGCATATATGAATTTTACTGATTGTTAGACCGAACTGCCTTTGGAACACGATTTTATTGAAAAATGATGATCTGCTATTCTTAGTTAAACGCTAGAATTTATATAATTTCCGCTGTTTTCAAATGTGCGTAACATAAAATACTTATCAGTAGATTACCACCAAGCATCATAAACACCTTCAGCGAATAGTTCAGGCTTTATTTTGCCTTGTTTTATTCAATGCGCATTTTGCGCAGCTGCAAGATTGTTAAAACTTTTATTTCTCCTGTACGCCAGCATGGCGTCATCGGCCAAATTAAATTGTAGTACGCACACGTTCATGTGCACTGCTTTTGTTCTAAAAATTCTTGTAACTTAGAGCACGGCTAAGGCTGCAGTTAAATTATTTGACGTGTTATTGACTGTGTGCAAAGCTCGAAACATACAGCGTTCTTTTCAGGCAAGCATACAGCATTCCTGTAAGTTCACACCCAGCTTGGTCAGTTTTTAAGGTCTACCATTCCATTTTCAGAGTTTGTCTGCAGCTCAGCTAGCGCTCAATAATTTTCCGGATTGTCTTAGAGTACACTCTTGTGCAATCCTGTTTTATGGTTCAGCGGGCAATCAGAAATATAGAATTTCTCATTCTCCTTATCGGACCCTTTTTAGCTAGTTGTGGTGTCTTAAATCGGTTTAATACTGTAACAATCTAAACCTAAAGAAACTATAGTGACCATTTTTTGTGAAATTAATGATCCAATGAAATTAACTCTTTTCTAGTCATGTGGGCAAAATCAACCAATTAGATTATCCTTACATTGCAAACTACCCAGGGATTGTTATCACTTTGTGTACAACAGTCAGTTTGGGTTGCTATGTTACGTCAAGTTTTTGACAGTTCGCAATGAAGTACTTTAAGATGTCATATTTTTTTCATAGTTGCACTTCCACTAAATAAATGTAAATAAATAGTTTTAAGGGAAAAAATTGTCTAACCGAATATCCCTCGACCATTGATAAATACTTATAATTTTATTACAACTTCCTCAAGCACGTTGCTTTTAGGCAACAGCCCTCCGCCGCTGGCGTCGGACTGTTTCCATGCAACGTGCTTTCGGAAACTGCAATAAAATTATTTCGTAATTATCACTGTCTTTGGGATATTATCGCTGATAATATAACATATTAAAAGTAGTTAACTGATAGTGGAATATTTTAATGTTTTTCTTTGAAAAGATCATATTAAATGTATTGTGCTTAGGAGTCTAATGCCTAATACTGTTTGCCTCCTTCTACTACAAGTCTTTCGTTTCGTACAGGACACTATTTGTTGCCCATGAAATGATAGATCTCCTTTATATATCTAACAACATCAGAACAGGTATAGATGTAACATAAACAACTAGAAAGCCCACACGTTCACCTTAATTCCGCATTCTGTGCATAATCAGAAACTCATCAAAAGATCTGAAAACACCTGCAGATAATGCATTAATCCGAATAACAAACCTAGACATTGCCATGCAGCGGGTTCAGGATATTAACTCTACACCACTGCTAGACTTGCATAGTTAAGTTCGTTTACAAAATTAATCCATCTTTTCAATTTCCTGCCACTTTAAACTTTTAGTTAAGTTTTGGGTAGATTTTAGCGAATAGCGATAGTGCATGTAGCAATTTCCTGGTTGCATAATTTCATTCAAACAAACAAAATCAATTACTCGCCACAGGTAAAGCTAACTTCAAATTTTTCTCTTGAATGTGCCAGATCCAGAGAGTCAGCTGCAACAGCACTTGCGGCTGTGAGCTTTCAAAACTCATAGTTGGCTATGAACACAAAACAAAAAATCTGTAAAAGGCTTTTCCCAGAACTTCTCTCGTCGACATTGTGACACTAAACAATTTTAAAAATCAAATTAAGTTAGGAGAAAAAATATCTTCACGTTTCTAATAAATTACATAAACTTTGAAATAAAAAAAACATTACCGGTAGTCGAATTCGAACGGCAGGCGGACCGCGTGTGCAAGCCTCAACGTCTTGTGGGATATTGTAAGGGACTGGGCAATTTCTACCTGCGCCACGGAGCACCGACCTTTCGAATTTCTGCGTCGCAGCTATATTTAGTAACGCGCTAATTTGTGCCTCCTTTTTGTATCGTAAAACATTTATTCTGTAACCATTGGCTCCCATTTTTTGGTAAGAATAAAACCTGCACTATGTACATATTATTACTTGTATCTATTACTAAGTTAAATAAAAAATAAACAAAATTTTATTTTTTTAGCTGCTGACCCTGTATACAGTGTGGTCCATTAAGTGTGCAACAAATGGGAAATTTTTGTATTAGTTGTACAATCGAAATTTAAATATTGCCAAAAGTTAGTGCATGTTCGATAACCATATCAGATGCCCTTAGAATGGCTTCAAGTCAAACAATATACAGGGCAGGACAAAAAATATGTAATTCGTTCAAGAATAAAGTTACCTTATTTAAATAAATATAGCAAAATTTTATTGAGAAAAGTTGTTTAAAATCAAAAGTTATGCTCAAATACAAAGTCACGGCCTCCTATTCGAATTTTGATTCTTTTGTTGTAAAATTTTGTATCATCCCCGTATGATACATATTTTTATTATTCTGATTTTATTAAGAGTTTTTCATATGTAAATTATTATTAGTAAAGCATTTTCCTTGTTAAAAAGAATATTTGCGAAATTCTAAAGTTCTGTTAAATATCGTTGCAACAAACATGAAGTGGACGCTTACCTAAAAAAATATAAATCCAAGTAAATTTTACAAATACGCTTCAAGTTGCTAAAAGTTATTTAAAAGGGATGTGGTTGTGGCTACTTTAAATACATATAAAATCAAAATAATAAAAATATGTATCATACGGGGGTAATACAAAATTTTCCAAAAAAGAATCAAAATTCGAATAGGAGGCCGTGACTTTGTATTTGAGCATAACTTTTAATTCTAAACGACTTTTCTCAATAAAATTTTGTTATATTTTTTGAAATAAGGTAACTTTGTTCTTGAACGAATTTCATATTTTTTGTCCTGCCCTGTATATTGTTTGACTTGAAGCCATTCTAAGGGCATCTGATATGGTTATCGAACATGCACTAACTTTTGGCAATATTTAAATTTCGATTGTACAACTAATAAAAAAATTTCCCATTTGTTGCACACTTAATGGACCACACTGTATATTTGTCTGAAATTTTCACGGTTTCATGCCAGGTATATATATATATATATATATATATATACAGTGTGTTTCACTTTTTGCATGGGGACGGTCATGTATCACAGAAAGTACCCAACCAATTTTGTTCAAATTTGCAAGGAATGTATATACCCTTAGTGCCACCCAGGACACAAGGACACATAAGGTACTGCGATGCCCATTTGTTTTCTTAAAAACCGACTACCAAAGCTACTTGATCAAAAGGGAATAAAGTGTATAACATTTCTTATTCTAATTCCAAGTAAATTATTTAACAACAATGAAAAAACTTTATGTGTTTGCTATAGCCACACATTAAAAAAAACAAAAACAGTCAAAGTAATGTTTAAAACTCAGCTATTATTCGAAAAATGACGAAATAAATGAACAGTATTTTTCAAGTTTGCGTTTTAATATCTTTCTGAGACATAAAAATTTTTGCATGAAAATTTGGCCACAAGGGTTTTCAAAGGCGCGGATTAAGATTATGTTAAAAAAATTGGCCGGAAAAAATCGCTAATATTACTTTGTGAAAAAATAGCCCCTTTTTTTCGTCCTAAGACGGACGCCTATGGACCCATTCTTATGTGTTCTTGTGTCCTGGGTTGCACTAAGGCTATATACATTCCTTGCAAATTTGAACAAAATTGGTTGGGTACTTTCTGTGATACATGACCGTCCCCATGAAAAGTGAAACACACTGTATATAATGTGTATGCAAAATATCATCTTCCTTCGACAAATAGTTTTTGAGTTATACCGCCAACAGACAGACAGACAGACGGACGGACGGACGGACGGACGGATTGACGGACGAACGGACGGACGGATAGACAGACAGGCAGACAGACAGCCAGGCAGACAAACAGACAGATAGACAGACGGAATTGAGAAAACCTGTTTTTCGTTATCTAGGAACCCTGAAACGTGAAGATCTGAGGAAATCTCGGAAGGTGATTACAATACTTCCTTCGTCTTTCAGACGAGGTAAGTAATAAGTTGAATAAATGAACAACCATGCCTCGAACGAAGCATGTAGAATGATGAGTAAATACAGGTTACTGTTTCCGATGGTGCAAAAGTTTCCATGATGGTCTGTAATCTGAGATAGAAGCTATGTAATGTTTACTATTTGCATATTTTTAAACGTGTTTTGTACAGTATTAAAATTAGATTTTGCTCGTCGTTTTCGCACAAGCACCTGTTTTTCTAGGCTGGAGGCTTGGGAATACCCTCTCGCATAAAATTAAAGTCACGTAAGGGGACATTAGCGCTAATTGACATTCATTTATTCGGAGCCCAATCGGCGACACTCTAACCTACAAATGGGGAGCAATCGTGTCAATCAAGAAATTCGCTGTCCTAAAAAATAAACTCATTAGGGATCTGGAGTGGAGGCCCTCGCGTAATGTATGCGAAACCACGCGGCCGTGATTGCGGTATTAACACGAGCTGCTGTAATCTACCTGTTTAATAAGTGCACATCGCTTTTCGCGACTGAACTCCCTGTAATACCCATAAAACGGCTCGTTTATTCCCGAGATGCGTTGTTACACTTAACACTATCATTGTGTGCTTTCCAATATGTGCCGCCGGGCTTTTCGATATTTTCTAGAGTGGAGGCGACTGGAACGGGTTTGCTTAGTTTTTAACTGAAAATACAAAAGCAAGTTTATAGCCCAAACCAATTAGGTTTTCTATATGAAGAAATAGTAAGTTTGATGCTAGAAGTAATTACCGATCAGCCTAGAGATTTGTTTTAGTTTTCGTCGAAAGCAGTTACACTTACATGACATGCACATCTTTGATTAGTGTAACTGTTTGGTCTTTCTTATTATACTTGACATATTTAGTCCATTAAAGAGAAGAAATGAAAATCGATTTCTTAAGAACCAGTTGATTAGTGTTAAGATTAGAAAGAATATGAAACGAAAAAATTATGAGTATAGTCAACCTAATCACGGGCCACATTGAATAGAACACAATGGTTGTTCTTGCACGCCTATTAAATGTACGTACACGCCATAAAATAAAAAACAAATAAATGTTGCTATGGTACTGTAGCCGGAGGCTATTCTGTTCAGTTGATTATTTTATGTTAAAAAGAATAAATAAAGATAACAGGATTGGTCATGGTTTAATTGTTAAATTATTGATATTGGAAAAGAATAATTAAAATGTGTTGACATCTACAAAAGTTAGAATAGATTCTAGTATTAAGTTAATGTAAATCAAATTAAATATTAGTTACTAGGTAATAAGGGGGAGTTAAAAGTAATAATTAAAAATAATATTTCCAACAAGTAAACATTTTTCTGTGGCCCTGGCATTCAAATGTTAACTTAATAAAACCTAGTAATCAAGTTAAATGAAGCTCGTCTGCAAATATATCATGTCGCTGTTAGAAAATGTGACTAAGTACGACGTTTGTTTGTTTAGGGATTGGTGGTAGTAACGTTAGGAGCAAGGAAAAGCCGTGCAGCTAAAGGTGGCGCTTAGGCCGCTCAGAAAAATTTATTGAAAATGATTTAACAGTGGATGAAAGGAAGATTCAAGCCAGCCTACGCAACATCGCCAGAGTACAAAGGAATAAAGGCAAGAAAGCGATAGTGGGCTATCAGAAAGATATTATTGGGACCCCCAGCTACAAGATGTGGTGAAAACCAGCCCAAAAACGAATAAACGAAACAAGCTGTGGAAAATCTATGACGACACTGGTAACGAAACGGCAAATGAATAAGGAATAAACTATTAAAACTGGCAAAGAAAAAGACAAGCGAGAAACAAGGTAAATGAAAATTGTGACGTGGAATATTAGAAGCCTGAGCGGGAAGGAAAGAGAACTGATAGAAGAATTCAAGAAAGCAAAACACCAGTTCCTGGCAATTATCGAAACAAAGAGGAAAGGGCAAGGCTGCGTGGAGCTTGAAAAGAAATACTATTTGATATATAGCGGAGTGCCAGAAAAAGAAAGAGCAAGGGTAGGTGTAGGATTAGTAATGGGAGCAGAAGAAGTTACAAACGTGAAGAAATGGAAAGCTATAACAGAAAGAGTTCTTGTAGTGCAGATAGACAGAGAGAACAAAGCAGACCTGAGTTTAGTTGTGGTATACGGACCCAACGAGGATGCGAGAGCCGGGAAAAAGGACGTATTCTTCGAAGCTTTACAGGAGATAGTTGAAGAACAGCAGGGCGAGGTTATTATACTGGGAGATTTAAATGGGCGAGTGGGCAACAACACAGAAAGATGGGAAGGAGTCATAGGACAAAATGGAGAACAAGCGAAAAATAATAATGGAGAACGGTTGCTGGAATTTTGCCTTATGAACGACTTAGTAATTACAAACACACTATTTAACCATAAAGACATACATAAGTACACCAGGGTAGAGCCAGGAAGGAAAAAAATCTGTCATAGATTATATAATAGTTCAAAAGGACAGGAGGAGAGAAGTGATGGATACAAGAGTGAAAAGAGGGAGTGAGATAGTCAACGACCATTACCTGGTAGAAACTAAAATAATGAGAAGTGAAACAAGGTCAACAACAGAAGAGGGAAGAATGAAAAGGATCCTGCAGAAAATAAGAATAACAAGACTGAGACAAGAAGAATATCAAGTAAGGTTCCGTGAAAGAGTAGCAACGGAAATTTCAGAAAGACATGAGGAAGAAAACCAGTCATTGGAAGGAATGTGGTGCGTATTTAAGACGGCTCTACTAAAAGCAGCCGAGAATGTGTGCGGGAAAACAAAAGTAGGAGAAAAGAAGAAACGAACGCCATGGTGGTCTGCAAAGGTGAAAGAGGAAGTAAAGAAGAAAAAGCAGCGATGGCAGAAGTATTTAGCAACAAAAAACGAAAGCGATTATGAAGAATATAAAGCCCAAAGAAAAATCGTTAAAGTGACAGTCACGGCGGCAAAGGCGAAAGCATGGGAGGACTTCGGCCACAAAATGGAAGAAAGGAGTAAAGACAACATAAAATTATTTTACAGCATGCTAAAGAGCTTACGAACAGACAAACAATGCCCTGTAAAAAGTGTAATGGATAAAGACGGCAAGATTTTACAACTGGAAAAAGATATAATGGATAGATGGAAAACACATTTCGAAGAACTGCTAAAGGGGAATGCTGGCAAAGAAGCACTAACCTTTGAAAACAGCGAAGAACATCACAATAGAAACGGAGATGAAAAAGAAATAACGGAGGCAGAACTTGAAAAAGCCCTAAAGCAGATGAATGTAGGAAAGGCGGCGGGGCACGATGAAATTACGGCGGAAATGCTGAAGTACATGGGAGCCAAAGGACAGAAACTGTTTCTGAAGATTATAAAAAAGGCCTGGAACGCAGAAGAAATCTCGTCGGATTGGGAAGTGGCTATACTGCTTCCGATATTAAGGATTGTAATAATTATAGGGCAATTTCATTGATGAGCGTCCCGGGCAAAATATATGAAAGAATACTTGAGAGAAGGCTGAGGAAACTTTTTAAACCCAGATTAGAGGAAGATCAGGGTAGTTTCAGACCCAGGAGAGGGGTACACGATCTAATATTCACCCTCAGGGAGATCGCAGAAAAAGCAGTGGCGCGCGACAGAAAAGCGTATTTATGCTTTATCGACTTAGAGAAAGCCTTTGACAAAGCGCCTAGGGAAGAAATATGGAAGGCCCTACGAGAGAAAAAAGTGCCAGAAAACATAATCAAAGCGGCACGAAGCTTCTATAAAAACTGCCGGAACTACGTAAGAACGGGTAACGAAAGATCAGAGGAATTCAAAACAAACTGTGGCGTTCGACAAGGGGGAATATTGAGCCCGTTGCTATTTATTACACTTTTAGATGACATTATCAAGGGGTGTAAAAAGGACTTAAGATATTCTAAAGTAGGATACCTAAACATGGGACTCAGTAAAGTGGCACAGCTCGCGTATGCGGACGATTTAGTGCTGATTGCAGATAGTGCAACAGAACTGCAAAATAACCTGAACACCTGGGACAAAGCTTTGAAGGACAGGAAACTCAAAATAAACAACTCAAAAACGAAAACAATGATTACTGTCAGGCAACCACATGCAGTACGGATTACGCTAGACGGTGTAGTTTTAGAACAGGTTAACCAGTTCAAGTATTTGGGTTCAGTGATAAATGGGGACTGCTCCTTCGACTATGAAATAACCAACAGATTGAGTGCTAGTAACAGATTGTTTTATTCCTTACATAATAAATTCCTGAATAAAAAGGACATCTCAAAGCGGACTAAAATATCAGTGTACAAATCAGTGTTTTTACCGACGCTAATGTACAGTAGTGAAACGTGGGTGCTATCAGTGAAGCAGAAAAAACAGCTACAAGCCGCACAAATGAAATTCTTAAGGAAGATTGAGGTGTGTACAAGACTGGCAATACGACAAGGGAAAGATTAGAAGTTAAACACATAGAAATGACACCAGAAGAAGGCCAGCTAAGGTGGTATGAACATCTCGAGAGGATGGACCAGGGCAGACTCCCTAAGCAAGTGTGGAAAGCCAAAATGGAAGGACAAAACGGAGGGGTCGACCTCGAACAACGTGGAACGATGTGATCCAAAACAGCCTACAACTAAGAGGGATGGATTTTCGACAAGCAAGACAAGTGACTGCAGACCGAGCAAGGTGGAGATCTATCTGTCAAACCCTTACACCGCACAGGTAGAAAAAGTCGTGATTAAGTAAGTAAGTAAGTTATCTAGTTGCTTTGTTCTGAAAGTTTGATTTTCAAATATTTTTCATCTGTACATTTAAATTACTTGTCACCTCCAATGTCAACCAACTGTCAACATTAATTCTCAAATTTCAATGACAAATGCACAATTCTAAGAATTGTACGTTATATCATACGGTAAGTAATTGTTTCTAAATTAATTACATTTTATTTGCTTTAGTGTAGAACTATCGAATTACCCACCTTGTATCGTTCTCACACTACCTCCATCACAGCAATCCACTTGAAGTCAGCAGCCTGGACCCTCTTCAGTTCCTGCTCCCTAACAGACAGCTAACTCCCACTGACCAACAGCTGGCGAATCTCAAACTCCCGGCAGTTATCTCCCAGGCAGCTGTCACAGACGACCTCCCAGTGTCACACCTCTTCCGACGCTCCAAAATTCAAAAAACTCTGCCGTCAGCAGCCAACATAACACACCAGATCCGGTCCTGCCTCTGCTATCCCCTTTGAAATGGATTCTCTTGCTTCCTTGATGCTTCCACGAACTCTCTAATCAGCAACACTCAAACTGATGTAATCACGTGTCACTTATATTCTTCAAAATAAAACTATTTCAATATAAATCTTTCATTCTTCACCTCTATGTAACAATTCTTGTATCCATTTAGTTTTACCATATACCAATTATCTTCTGTAACTCATTCTTCGGTTCCCTTACCTATTTCTTAATATTTCACTTTTCAATTCACCACGTATATTTAGTTATTATCCTTTTTAAAGTATCCAAAATAATTACAGTAAAACAGGGTAAAAATTCCATATTTTTAATAAGACCAAAAAATTTGATTACATGTTTTTCAAGTTGTTATTTTTCTTATTATTGAAACAAAATTACTCAACTACGACATTTTATTTTTTATGTTTTCTATTTTATAATCTTATTTGATCTTTACCTACTTTAATAAATTATATTCTTATTAGAATCTGCATTTGTCATTACTGATACTAATATCTCTTAAATATTTTTTTTATATTTAAAACACCTGTAATCGTTCAGTAGCTATCATTTCCTTAATAATTTGCTCCAATTCAGATTTATTCAATAAACTTTTTTAAACATCCTCGACCTTTTGAATGGGTCCAAATAGATTGTATTAACATCCCAATTTCTTTTAAACATTCAAAATTTAGCTAACACCAACGCATAGTGTACCATAACAATATAATTATAACATAATTCTTAGTTAATGGAAATGTTATGTATTAAATATTACAAAATAAAAGTCCTTCGGCGTTGGATTATTTATGGAAGGTTCGGCAACCCACACTGGACGCTGGCTTGGTCCGATTGCTGTCCCTGGATCTTCTCAAAGAAAGTTCGTAAACGGTAGGCGTGGGTGATCCGTAGCTCTGATATACTGGAACCAACAGATCTGAAACCGACTATATTTGCGCCTGCAAAGATGGCGGTTGTTGTTTATAGCTCACGGGCGGACAAATACAATGGAAAAGGGTCTTTTACGGTGTCTGTAATGTTTATGGCAAGTGCATAAAGCTCGGCTGGACGTAGTACGTCCTTTCTGAATAAGTGTGTACCACTCGGAATAATACAAACTGGACATTTTTACTTTACGCAAAAGTCCACCTTTGACAGGTCGAATCGCCGGGGAACCGCTGAAGGTGTTTAGCGTCCTGACTCACG
The DNA here is from genome assembly GCA_940337035.1 of Agriotes lineatus. Classification (NCBI taxonomy): domain Eukaryota; kingdom Metazoa; phylum Arthropoda; class Insecta; order Coleoptera; family Elateridae; genus Agriotes; species Agriotes lineatus. Next base: position 178,396 of record CALNHX010000854.1, read on the forward strand.
GCAGTGAGGCTAATTTGCCTGCGTCGAGGCATCCGGATTATTCCGGCGGTTTATCTTAGTATTCTGATAAGTTGTGTTCTAGGTTAAGATTATGAAGCGCTTATGGTAATATTGGTCTGGGTGCGGGCATTAAACGGAATTGTTAGCAAGATGGGGTCGAATCCATCGGTGCTAGCTAGGGTAGGTACTAGGAAAGGAGCTTTAGACCCCGGGGCTGGGACCTACAGCTGGTAGTCAGTATCAGGTTCAGGTTCAGGTCTCAAGTCTCAAGTGTTTTTAACTAGTTGTGATATTTCTAGAGGGGTTTGGAGAAGGAACTGCGTGGTGTGCCGGTTTACGATACGTCCGCGCATTGCGGCTAAGATCGCCTTATCGATAATCCGAATGCTATGGAAATGCGAACGACGATTGTGACAAGAATTAGTGCACTATACGTTATACATTTTCTGGGGTGGTAGCACTGTACAAATCAGAGACGGTTACTAATATCTATTTCAAGATACTTTTGCTTATGGGAATTAGGTTTTAAGGAAAATATACTCTAGTTTCGCCTATTGAATCAAGTTAAAGCAATAACCGCTCATACCAATCCTATTTACAAACTTTGTCAATTCGAAAATAACTCTGAAATTTGTGCTTTAGCTGCTGTAGTCTTGCTTAAATATTCATTTGTTTTTAAGATCTTTCCACCACTAAGATGCTTAAAACTTGTACAATAGACTTTCTTCTCAAATAAGGACGCTAAGAGAAAATAAAAATTAGTTAATAACAGCTCACAAGAAGTTCAATTTGTAACGAAGTAGGCCGAGAGCGGAGGAACTCTTTCAATGATCCTGGTTTATGCTTTTTTACAAGAATAACTTGATTTTTAATTAGAAGAGTTATTTAAAGATTACTTTTGAAGGGAACAATTTAACGCTGTTTGTATTCAAATTTTAAAATGCACAGCTATCTGCAACATTTCTATGTACGTGTTTTTCAATACGATCGGTCCGACAAAAGCTTTGTTTCTAGCACTTCCGCCAATTTCGAAATCGCCAAGGCGCTGCAACGCTTTTCCGAAATTAAAAGTAGCCATTGTTTCTACGCACACAAAGACATTAACATCTCTTCAATATGCCAGTTCGCATTTGCCCGAAAATATATTTAGAGGCATTCTCAAATCTGGGGGCGAGTTGTAAAAGTATCGCTCCGTTATTAACTCGAGAAATCGCGTTATTTCGCAGCGTTTGGCGCGATAAATCAATCTCTGGGTAATGCTCCAATCACCGAATGATTGCAAATTCGTTTTAAACCCACCACTAACCTAAATAAACACGGAAACTTCGCCATTTAAGTTCCAGAGCACAGGGAACCTCTTGGTTGTTTTTTATGAAACGGCTGCGACGAAACCGTTTTTAAAGAAGGAGGGCCACCCTCACGGGGCCAATTTGCGTCGTAATTAAGTAATAAAGGTAAATGCGATTATTAAATGATTAATAAACTATGGTAATTAGCTGTTGCTTGGGAAAATTAAATTAATCGCGTCAATTTTACTTATAGACTTGTCGCGCGTCGTGCGGTATTGTTTAAATATAACATGTGGGATTTGAATAGCTATCAAAACATATTTTTATTAGTCGTTATTTTATACTGGATTGGGAATTACATACAATCTAAATTTTAAATAACCTGGTGTAAGGGTTTCCCAACTACAAGGTCTAAAAACATGCTATTTTTGGCATTTCTAATATTTTTCATGTTGTAGTATGGCAAAATAACCAAAAAATAGCATAATTATTGAAGCGCCTCAACTAATTTTTAGAGATTATTACATCGTCTAAAAGATATTTAAATTGTAAACCAACTCTAAATGTATTTTTCTACAAAAATTTTATTTCCACCACTAATAAAATATGTTTTCGCATTTTGTATAATAATGTGCTATTTTACTAAATTCAAAATCGATTAATAAAGTGGCACTTTGGTGCATAGAAATGTCACTTTACTATATAGTAATATCACTGTCAAATTCGAGGTTAGCAGCTTATGTTTTGCGTCAGTCTGTGCAAAACTAACCTAACCTGCTAACCTCGAATTTGACATAGACTTACAGTGCCATCAACATATTATTCATACGTTTGAATTTTCACAGTCGCCTTTATTAATGGACATGTAGTATAATGCTTTCATATAAATGTTTGTTTATAAATACTAATACAAAACGCGAAAAAATAGAAAAGTAGTTTTACTAAACTTATATAGCTTTTTAAATTACTCGCTCGCTTCGCTCGCTCGTACTCATCGTTTAGTAGGACTTTACTTTTCTAAACTTGTTGTGTAATATACTATAAAATTCAATTTAATTCTTCGACAGTTGTTTTCTTTACATTTTCTTAAGTCGAGAACTTTTAGAACAATGTCCAAGATGTTATGGATCAAATAGACATATCCATCAGTCCAGGTCAATGCTACTCTTTCTCTACGATATTTTTTCGAGTTGTTTTTGCTTTGCGTAATGTAGGCAGCATAAACTGTAATTGTGTTCTTGTATCCTATTTATCGCTTTCCTTGTATAAATGTCCGCATGTTTGTCTTTATTCTCAACGCAAACTCTATTCAGTAATCTAAGCAGATGCAAAAACATTTCGAAATGTTTCTCGAACAAACACACATCTTTCCTGAAGGTAATTATTCTACGATTCTGTCACCGATGATCCTTTTTTCCTAGATTATATTTTTCAGCAAATATATTTCGATGCTGACTTGTTTAAGATAACCCTGAGGTGACGTTTTCCTACAATGTTTCTTTTCAGGTTTTTTTCAAAGGTTGTATTAATTTTCTTTCAGGTGGTTGGTTGGGCTCTGTGGAGAAAGTCGCTATTCGGATGCACTCGTTTCTTTAAAAATGGCATTGATGACGCTTGAGGCAACATCTTTGAGGTTGTTCCCTTAGGTTTATTTTCTTTCTACCCAAATTTGGGTCAGTGGTTTTTAAGGTTTATATGATGGGGGTTATCCCAACCATTGAAGCAGCAGAGCTGGAACAACCCTTCAAAAATGATTCGATTCGAATAACAGATACTAAGTTCGACTACTTTTTGTATACAAAAATTATTCAAATCAAAGGATTCGAATCCAGTTTTAGGACTACGAATCTCAATCCTCAAGTTACACTACACGGTTATAGATATTACTTTTATTTTATTATTATGGTAATTAGATTAGTGCTTAATTATGTAAGTAATTTAATAAAATAGTTGAATAAATTCTACTTTATTGTTGGAGGCTAAAATCTGAACACAGTTACAAAAATATAATTCTAATAATAATCAGATAAAACATATTTTATTTTAACCAACAATTCGAGGTTCATGGGAAAGATATTGCCGTCCACTCTTGCCCTCTCTATTGCAACGGTCCTGATCCGTGACCCCTTTGCTAATTAATAATTAAACACGCTAGAGTAAAGCTGAACTGTAACTTTATATGTTGCAACAATTAGGTTAAGAATTTAATTGTTTGGCGCGCTTAACAAAACAAACTGGAAGAGCACGTTGACAGTGTTTGAGAGCGGAAAGTGGTCATTCGCGTGCAGGTTGCGGCATTGAGCGGAAGCCTCGAACTACAGCCGACGCGTGAAGCCTTGAAATAAAATTGTGGCGGTGGCGTGCTTAAAATAGCAGTGAGCGCTTGTTTTATTGAAGCGTATATACAGTTTCAAGAGCGCAGTGACACCTTGGAAAGCAACACCGAGGTCTTAATAATTCATCGCAGAAGGCGACTGCAGTAACACCATTCAAGGAGTCCGATCTGGGTTTTTGCAAGCAACGATTGTGAAAACCAGCTAGTGTATATAAAAGCAATGTATTTGAGCAAGTCCGTGATACAGGGTTAGCAGCTATCACGTTTGGAGCGATTGCAAAATATTGCATCATTACTGAAAGCGGCGTCGTATGCGTTATCAAAATTGTTAGTGGCAAAACTTACGCCATCAAGCGGGTAGGAGTTGAACGTGAGTCGCACCGCGTTAAAAGAGATAATGGCTAAAGACACGTCTTACCTCGTTAAGTGGGTAGTGGTTGCGCTTAAGCCGAGGCGCATTAAAGTGAGTTTGGCGGATTGCACGAAAATGTTTATTTTCAGGAGTATATGTATAATCCAGACAGGCTCAAAGCAAAGCTGTATTGACATACCCATACCCACACTAAAGTAAGAAATGGGTCTTGTGCATTGACGACTGGGTTCGCTAGCAAACAAAGGATAATTAAAAATCATAGTAACGCAGGATAGAGGCGAAATAAAAACCGCATTACACTACTTCTTTAACAACATAAATTAAACAATGCATTACACCAGCGCAAAAAATAAAGGCAGCACAAATCTGTACGATGCTTTTCTCGCAAATGGAAGTTTTAAAACTAAAATGTAAAGAATATAAAAAAATACTCGGTATATGTTTTTTATCCTCTACCTAGTGGATCAAATAATTTCATTTTTCGTCAAGGATAAAAGTTTAATCTATATGCAAAATGTTATTTATCTCTAATAAATTTGGGATAAAGCACAAATAGACATAATTTATAATTTCTTAAGATGTTCACCCTGTATATATTGCGTCCAAAACATGCATATTTTCATCAAAGGCAGAAACCTGAGACAAATACAAAATATTAGTTTTATTTAGCTAATAGTTCTTAAGTTAAAGCAAAAATTGAGAGATTTTTTGTTTTTAATGTGCTCACCCTGCATATATTTCACCGAAAGAATATTCGGTTTCGTGCCAGTTACACATCTAACCCACATGCAAAATATCGTCCTACCGCAAGTAGTTTTTGAGATATAGCGCCAATACATTAACAGACAGACACATAGACAGACGGACAGACAGCCAGACAGTCAGACAGACAGACATACGAAATTGAGAAAACATGTCTGTCGTCATCTAAGGACGCTGAGCCGCAAAGATCTGAATAAATCTCGGAAGATGATTTTTTCACGATTACAATACTTCCTTCGTTTTAAGTGAGGGAAGTAAAAAGGTTCTAATCAGCGAAAATCCTTGTGCATTAGAATAATTTTGAAAATCGAATTTAAAGAATGATTTCTTTTTAATTTGCTTTACGAATCCGGATTGCGAATCCTTCTATGCTAAAGTATTCGAATACCTCTTCCAAATCTTTAAAATGAAATCGAATCCGGATTCGGATGCCGAGGAATTCGAATCATACTCAGCTCTGCTCTGTAGGTACTCTTGTGTGTCATTGCCATAATCCCGGCACTCTTGCATTTTCTCTAAATAGTTTTCTGGGATTTATTATTTTAGTTTCTTGTTCCAAAGTCAATTTCAGTATTCCACTTTGACTGTTAATTTTCCCGAAATTTCCAATCTTTTACCAAAAGAGGATGTGTAACAGCCTTAAAATAATTTTTATCCAGCTTTATAGCACATCCGGCAACTTCAACCTTCGTTGGGGTTTTCTGTGGTTTTTGGATTTAACATTTACCCACGTTAAACGTTATGTTGTATACCGGCCTTTCTATTCAGTTTGTGGTCATTTTTTGTACTCGCAAATGGCATTCTCTTTTGGAGAACTTTGAGCACCCAACTTCACTGTAGTGCTACTTTCCGGTTACCAGTTTTGGACATTTTTAATTTTAAGTCCTAAATTTACTTTTTGTAGCTCCTTTTGGCGACGCTTTGTAACCAGTTTTATTCCAAGAAATGGCCCGTAATATACTGCAGATTTGGTTTCCTTGATTTGTTGAATTACTGCACCCGCCTCTTAATAGTATTTGGAAGTAAATTGCTTTTGGATGCCCTAAATCGAAGGTCTTTCTTTTCTTATCTCGCTTTCAAGTAGGGGCACATTGATACTGGAAGCACATTGATACACCAAACATGACTTCGAATCGTAAACATCTGAGAAGTTGAATTTTGATCTGACTTTGTTTCGTCTCCGATGGCAGATTTTTTCAGGATGGCGGTGTGAGGCAGATTCATACAACATCGTATGGGATACTTTGACACATATCAATGTGCCCCATTTGGTATATTCTAAACAAAGCTTTTTCTTCTTTTAATGAAAATGGTTCAATCGTTCAAGAAAAATACCATGAGGGCCATAAGTTTTGCACTAACATATTATGTGCTCGACGTAGGACTGCCAATAAGAAAGGCTGCTGACAAATATAATTAAAAGACATCCACTTTACAACGCAGAGTAGAATGACAAAAAAATATTGAAGCAAATAATGAAGAGCACAGATAATTTTCTTCCAAGTATTCTCACAAGTGTTCACCGCAGCTAAAGAGGAACCGCTCAACGAATACACTAACAAGTGAAGTAAAATGCATAGCCTGATTCTGATCCAGATGGCTTTGTAGCCAACTTCCACCGACAGCAGAAAGCAAACGTTAGGCCCGGAAGTCAGAAGAAGCCGGGATACGATGACGAGTAAACACGGATATCATTTATTCTGACTTTCAACTGAAGAACTTCAGGAAAGCTTTCCATGACATGCAAGACGGCATCAGCATAAACGGAGTACTGTTTAACAACAACCTGTCAGGGACACGAGATGGAAGTTTCGGCTTAGCTTCGAGAACCGGTTGTGACTTCTTTTTGGAGGTGTTAAAACATATACAAAAACGTATGAGCAGCGCAAAAGAAAATCCCATATTGCTAGTTTGTGTCAGCCACGAATCCCATATTTCGATAGAGGCAATCAATTATTCACGCGAAAATGGAATAGTGCACTTGACTTTCCTCCTCACACACCCCATAAATTCCAGCCTTTGGATGTGGCAGTCTTTGGTCCATTTAAGTCAAAGTTCAAGATAACGTTTAACGACTGGCACATAAATCATGGCTTTATCAATATGTGAAAGTCTAGCACTGGCTAAAATGGCGTACTTTCAGTCATTTACTGGTAAAAATATTATTACAACTGCCTTTACCAATATCTGACCTTTTAAATAAATTAGATTTCTCTAATAACGATTCCTTGGCTCGAATCTCGCGAAGGCAAGAATTTTTCAGCAGCCTTAGCGATTGGAATCAGGCTCGGTGAGACCATTTACAGTTGGCACCATATTAATTGTGCTCTACTCAGAACCACAGACCTAAGAGGTAGAGTAACACGGTCAAAACTTCACCATGACACACACCTCACACATTAGTTGCTGCGCAAGCACAAAAGCAGCGCTCCAACTTTGTATCGCGAATCAGGGGCAAGTTAAGCATTGTACTGTCAGATGCAAGCCCATAAAGCACCAGCCTCTACACCACAAGGTAAACATCAGGTTACCGATAATACATAATACATACAGATAACGATTTTGCACCTTGCGACATCTACATTAAAGAAAAGTCCCAAGATGCTAACTCAGATTGAGATCTTCAAGCTCAATCTTCCACCAGCAATGTCAGAGTTAGAATCGTACTCCTACTCCGATGCACTCAACACCGTCACCAATAGATATAGAAGCCGAAAGCATTATGTAGCGTTGTGCACCTTCTTCGAAGGCCACCACCATAACAGCTGAATCCTTTAGAGTCGTTTAGACCATTGCAAAAACTATGAAGATATATCTGAAAAGAAAAGCAAAAGAAAGTGGGTAGTCGAGAATCTACACTAACAAACGAGAGAAAAAGAACTGAAAGAATTGGTATATACAGTGTGTCCCCGGATAGGTGAAACGACTCTTGTGAAAGGTAAAAAATTATTTACGATTTAAATTTTCATTTTTTGGGATTCAGTCCTGCTTGGTTAAAGGCGAATTTCTAACATAATTTCAGTTTTGAAAAATCAAGTATGCCTTGGAAATTTTCAAAAAGCCTATTTTTCTGTAAGGTAAGTGCCCTCTATGTGGCGAAACGATCGTTTCACCTATCCAGGGACCCACTGTACAAAAGAACAAAAAAGATTTATGAAGAACAGAGGTAACGCTCTAAAAAATTTACAACAGCCAGAAAGCTGTAATGCTGTAATCAAGCAAAAAATGAAGAAAATAAAATTGTCTGAAATAGAAAGTGATTCCACAAGTTGTTCTAGAGGTTTTCAAACGAAGGATTTATCACCAGACTCCGCTTTTGCCCACCCGTAGGTAATAGTTCTGGCAATGAGATGATGATGCCTATTCAGCAAAGGCCTGAAAATTTAAACAACGGGGATTTTGTGCTAGTTAAGTAAGCAAAAAAAAAAGAATGTTAAACACTTTGTTGATAAAATTATTTTTAAACATGATGAAGTCATTACCAAGTTTCCTATCTGAAAAAGAAACCGCCCGAAATCTTTGTCTTTCCAGATGCAAAAGATGGGGTGTCGGTGCACATAGCAGATATTATTTTGCACCTGCCGATGCTAACCTTTACCTAGGGTACCAACAGAACGGCACTACTTCTCACCTTTGAACTTAGAGAGGAGTTATTGTATGTCCAAAAACAGTTGTTTGTAGGATTTATACAAGGAAAACGTGAATATGTTTGATGAATAATTTAGTTAACATGTGCTTGCATTAATGTACCCCGTACCTGGGGCACATTGATTGGAATCTTACTTTTTTTAAATGTTGTATAGCAATTCGTATTGTTAAATTATAGTAACTATTTAATCAAAATATGAAATTAAATAATAAATTATCAGATGTAATATGTTTTTTATATTTCTTCAATTTTCTAAGTTATTCTTTCAACTCCCAAAAAAAATGCATCAACGTACCTTTACTCCCCCCAACCCTTTCTTCACGCTATCCTAGAGAAACTCTTACTAATTTTCGAAAGTTGAAGAATCTGTACATTTGGGTCCACTTTGGACGCATTGCATTTGGTTTTGTAATAATTCCAAAGAACAATTTGATTAATCCAACTTACGACGCAAAATCGATGAAAAGATTAAGCTGACCAGGACTGCCCATCTGGGAATTGCAAAAGACATCTTCCAATTGATGTAAACTTTATTCAGCAGTTCAAGCAGAAACACATATCTCTAGATATTCCTCGTACAAACTATTTTTTTTCGATCAGCGAACACCTTGTGAAACGATATTGATGAAACTTTCAGCCTACGATGTTGGATATTAATTTACAATGGTAAAGATCATTTAATGTTAAAAGCAGTCAAAAATATATATAGAGGTAGAAGACTTCTAGATCTTTTGCTTTTAAAAGCAAAATTGTTCCGTATAATCATCCCCTTAAGAGAGATTATCCTTGGCAGAAAATATATGTTTTCGCTATATAAGGTTGCTTCGCCTTTCGTTACTACACCAGTTGTCAACGCTTTTTGCAAACAAGCTCCATTTTTCTTCAAAAACAAAACATTAAAACAGTATTCAAACCCCCGAGCAAAATTCTATATCCCAATCCGATAATATCCACACTGAATTAAATCACATTCGGAAAGCTCTTAGGAATAACGGTTATCGTGCTAAGGATATTCAGTTTGCCATCAATAGCCATCTTCATCCACTGCCACCCAAACCTCAAAAACCCGATTCTCCTGCAGCAATAGTCTTGCTTCCCTATATCCACCAAGTCACGGACAGCCTAGGAAAGTTTCTTCGAAAACAAAACATTAAAACAGTATTCAAACCCTCGAGCAAAATCTCACAAGTTCTTCCTTCACCTAAAGATAAATTAAACACTATGTCCTCTAAAGGTATTTATAGAATCCCTTGCTCTTGCAATGCTGTATACATTGGTGAAACAGAACGTTCAGTAAAAACTTGCATCTCTAAACACCAGCGCTGTCCCAAGTCGGGTCTCTTTTCATCAGCCATCGCAGAACACTAACGGCTATAAGATGCTTTTTGATGAAACTCCCATTATCTGCAAATCCTCATTCTTCTTTAGCAGAAAGATTCGCGAAGCCATTGAAATTTACAAACACTCTAATAATCTCAATTGGAACAAAGGCTTTCCCGTTACTTCTATGTGGAAAGTGCTAATAAGCCCCGCCCACCGTCACTTGACCGCGACGGCACATGCCTATAAATTCTCTGTTTTCTCCTTCCGATCGTTACAAGAATGTTGCCTCTGGCGTGCTTTACACGTTGAGTTACCGTGCGCTTCTATCCCTTCCCTTGGAAAAGAGTTTCGCCTCTGGCGTAGTTTACACGCTAAGTTACCGTGCTCCTTTGCTTTTCCTCCTGATGAAGCTCCTTACGAAAGTGGGAGAAATGTTGAGTTCTTCGACCTCAATAATGACACGGTCCAATTCCGGAATTCGATTATTACTGAAGCTCCATTAATTAACAATAAAATTAATATTTAAATTTTAAATTCCTGCATTTTAACTAGGCCCAAAGCACCAGCAAGCCCCTCTCGTTCAGACCTCTGTGCTACGTATCAGCGGGTACTCCACTAACACGTGTTTCGCGATGTCTAAGACCTCGCCGTAGTCGCAAGCGTCGTCACAGGTCTTTTTGATATGCAGTCAATAGAAGCAGAAGCCTCCATTGCCGCTCACGAGCTGGGCCGTGTGCCAATTCAGCCGCTTGATAGATTGGCCAGTACTGTGATATAACATTATAATTTGATGCCCTAACTGAAACGGACTGTTTCAAAAATATTGTAATCGTTATTTGTGTACCTACTTTTATTATATTTATTTATAGAAAAGGGGCGCAGGAAAACCTCACTTTTTAATGCAAGGTTAGAAATAGTATTAACATTTTTAATGTTAAGTAACTGTGAAGTAGTACGATTATTTCTTGTTTCTATATTAAAAATTTTTTTGGTTTTCAATTTGCTTCTGATTAGGAATGGGCGCGTGACTTGAAATCAGTCGCTTCACCCTGGGCCACGGCGGGCCCCGTCGTGAAAGTGAGCAATATTTGAAAATCGCGCTATGAACGTGAGTGAAAATTTCTAAGGCGTGATTCACGTTTCACGTTAATTTCACGTTAAATATTTAGTAACGAATAATTAACTGCAGGGTGACCCACCTGCCCATGTTGAAGATCTAGAGCTGGAGCGGGAGGTTATTGTACTTCCGTGCGCAGGCATGCAGGGACGGAGCTTCGCACCTGTGTTGTGTTGTGAATTTTGGGTCTACAGTCAATCGCGTGTCTGCGTCTATAGGCAATCAAGTACAACTTACTTTTAGTTCTTCGAACGTAAAAGTACTTTTAAACGTAGGAATTAACGGTGTTGTCTAGCAATATACTATATCTGTTTGTACTCGTATCAGTAAGGGAAACGCCAATTTCAATAACAACGTTTGGTATTAAAAGTAATGTCTTTGAAGACGGCTGCAAGCAATCGTTTTGCGAGAGATCAGTATTTATCCCTTGTTGTAAGCTATTGTAGTCAATTTTCATTTATTTCTTTTTATGTCTACTATTCTGATTACAACATATCACGTAAATTATTTCACGTGCAAAACATATTTTATTTTACAGTTTTTCGTTCTGTTGGGGTTGTTTATTGGTTTCAAATTAGAACACCCTGTTCTATCTGAGTTTGAATTTTCGAATAAAAGCTGCGGGCCACATCGTGAGTGGAGAGTCACACCTTGAACGTGAGAGTGAGAGTGCTTGAACGTGAGTGTTTAAAGCAAGCGTGAAACGTGCGTGACGTGACTGAAAACTCACTCACGCTCCCATTTCTACTTCTGATGCCGTAAGACGCACTTTTGTAATTTCTTTGAAAGCAGACTGTACGTTCAAAATAGTACCACATCTATTTTATCAATTATGCACAATACATGTTTTAAAGAATAACATTGCTACTCCGTTGGTTTATGCATTGCTACCCGATAAAACCACACCTATTTACGTTTGACTGCTACCGAAGACAAACGAACTTCTGCCAGGGACTGCACCAGTAACAATCCTTACAGATTTTGAATCTTCATGGTAAATGCTTTGGCACAGGAATTCCCGAACTCCAAACTCTTTGATGTTTCTTTCATTTTGCGCAATGTATATGTTTGCAAAATTTAGGCCGAAGGCCTTCAACAGTGATATGAAACGGATGCCGATTTTTCCTTGAAACTATATTTATTGCTGCTGATCACCCTAACATGTGGAAATTTGTAGAAGCCATTTAGAGGGAGCAAAGCCTACATGAACTACAGATAGAACAATATGTAGGATGGAGGATCCACCAACACGTAAAAAGTACAGAGATTGTGCAAAAAGGATGACACGGTTAGTTTTAAATTGCAACTCAGAAAATGTGAACGACTTTTTACGTGGCATAGTATACAACTTAAGTTATTAGGATAAAATTAAGAATACAAATATAAAGTTAAAAATATTTAAAAAATGGTTACAATGGTCATTAAAACTTAAAAAACAAAAAATCGATATAAGTAACATTTAAAAAATAATTAAAAAATACGACAAAGAAATTTCTTTCCGACTTTTAAACACGCCAGCATTTATTGCCAGTCCTAAGCCTGGATAAAGTGTGAAAGAAAGTTCGCCTGAATATATACCGGGATCTCATTTGTCATAATATTACAAAATGCCATAAAATATTCATGGTTTTTTCCCTTACAAGTAATAAAATTTAAAAAATTTACAGAATATCATAAAATTACATTAATTAAACTTTATTTAACTCCAACAATTTATTGGCAAATCTAATATCGTATAATGTATGAAAAATATCGTCTCCGGCAAATTTCTCGAATGCAATTGCTCGAAATCAATTGCTCGAAAATCAAATTGCTCGAATGTAACTTTTCTCGAAATACAAGTTCCTCGAACCGCAATTTCTCGAAAATGTTTTGCTCGAATTTATGTGGTCTTATCATCTGGAAATTTATTTCGGCATTAAAGAGAACAATATGTCAGCGGTCAACCACACACCATAAGTCGAAGAATATATCGTGATAGTGCACAGAGACTTTTAAGATTAGTGAATAATTATGGACATGACAGAAATATATATGATTAAGTCCGTGGAATAGCACATAACATATCATAATAAAAACATATAATATTTGGTTTTTATAATTTTTAACTTAATCACATACCTATACCTATTTTTTATTAATAAAGATTAGAATTTGTAATTTGTGTTTTTTTTTATTATTTGATATTAACTGATTCGAGTTAACGCTGTTTCACAACTTTATTTTTTCGAGCAACAGATAATCGAGAAATTGCTGTTCGAGAAACTTGCAATTCGAGCAAAGTCACATTCGAGCAATTTACCTGGAACCAAAAATATTAGTTATGGGGTGGGTATATTATAATGTCGGTAGAATTCATTGAATACAATTAATCGAAACGCAATTAATCGAAACAACAATTTATCGAAAGAACAATTAATCGAAATGCAATTTATCGAAACACAATTTATGGAATCACAATTCATTGAAAAGAAAATTTATCGAAATTTCTCATTATATGAATTTCATCAACTTATTTTAAGGATAATACCATATTTTTCCATGTTTTCAGTTTAATTCTACCGAACAAGTCTTAGGAATTTCAGCATGTCGCTGGCTTGCGTAAGTCAATAGCCATTTTACACCAAGCGTGTTATATGTTTTGTTTTACATAAGTATTCCTATTTTTTTCTTATATTCAAGGCGTTATCAAATTTTGTTGGTGTGCCTGCTTATTTTCACAAGCATAATAAGCAGGAATACGGGTGGTAAATTATGAACACGAAGGAAGCAGAATACTGGTCATGGTTGAAATACTGGTATAATTTTGTTTTCTACATTATTTTACTCATTAATATACAGATATGACATTATCCAAAAATGTGATATGATAGTGAAGCCTTGATAAAGTCTGAAGAGAAGTTCGGGTGGATTGGTTCGGTATAATTAAGCTGAAAACAAATAAAGAAGAACTAAATATTATCCTCAAAACACCTGATGAAATTCCTACAAAGCGAATTTTCGATGAACTTTCCTTTCGATGAATTGTTGATTCGATGAAGCGTTTCGATAAATTACATATATTAGATATATGATAAATTACATTTCGATTCATTGTTCTTTCGATGAATTGTTGTTTCGATGAATTGCGTTTCGATGGAATGTATTCAATAATTCAATAAACTGTGTTTCGATGAACCGTTTGCGATGCATTTTCCGGTGACGCTTGGGTGACTTTTCCAACCTCGCGATATTGGTTGTCAACGAATGTGTGCGCGTCAGATATAGTTTATTGTACTTCGTGCGTATCTGTAGCCGCAGCTAACCGTTCTTATGTTTCTCGCTTTAATAGAAATTGTGACACTTACTGAATTACGCTTATAAGAGAATGTTTTTATTGTTATACTTTAATTCATTGTAACTTGTAAAGGTAAACAATCACCTATTTACAAGTTCCACTTGCCCCATTTTCTCGTATTTGGTGATACTGGCTGTCAGTGACAACGTTCAACTTATTTAGTATCTAAATTATGTTGTATTTATTTGTTAAAATAGCAAACGAATTTTTCCACTGCAAATTCTTAAAGGAGGCATACTATGCAATAAAAATTCTATTGTACACATCTGTCACTTTATTGCACACTTCTGTTGAAACCGTTTATTAAATGTGGCGAGTTTTCAATTTAAAACAATGAAAGTATATAAAGCGTTCAATAGTTATTTGCCAGATAGGAGGCCATGTTAGGGTGATGAATTTCACCCTGTAAATATGCTGTCAGTCATTAACAAAAGTTAGGTTATGCTCATTTTATATAAAATGATAATTTTATGTTAATGTACAAAACGTGGTTGCCAGATTTGGTTTTGGATTTTGTGCCACTTTTAGTATTGGTTAAGATAAATTTCATGAAAGACAAATTGCTGATTCTGAATACGTTTCATACTTTGTTGAGTAAGCATAATGGTATAATGAAAGTCGTTTTTTTATTGTAATTATAAATTGTATACAAAAATATTTAAATATTACAATTTATGTATTTTTTCAGTATAAATAAAGCTTTTACAAGCCACTTTAGGCCAATTGCATAACAATGGGTCTCCATTGTCCCTTATTGATGATTTTATTTCTCCAGTCTTCTATTCCTTTCCTTGCTATGTCTTCCATTTCTGCCTCCTTCCACCTATTCGTTGGTCGCTTCTTCTTCTAGTTTCTTGCGCTCTGCTTTCCAATACTATCTTAGTAGCTCTTCTATCTGGCATTCTCCATATATGCCCAAACCATCTTAACCTTCGAGCTTTAATGAAGTCTACTATATTTGGCTCTCCATACTTCTTTTGTACCTCTTCGTTTGTAAGTCTTCTCCAACCATCATCCGTCCGAGTCCCTCCAAATATTTTTCTCCGCATTTTTCTCTCCCACCTACTTATCGTATCTTGGTCTGCCACATTCATCGTCCATGTTTCACATGCGTACGTAGCTGTGGGTCGAATTACAGTCTTATAAGTCGTAGTTTTGCATTTCGCGACATTTGTTTTAAGGACATTATACTATTTAACGCGCCCGGACATCTCGTAGCTTTTATTAACCTTGATTTAATTCCTTGTGTGTAATTTAAGTTTTCAGAGATTAATGTTCCTAAGAAAGTAAACTCCTTAACTCGTTCTATTCTGAAATCTTAATATTACGCCATTATTATTGATTTCTTTATTTTTTCCATTAGGTACTTCTTTGTTAAAGCTGCTGAATATTGTCCAGTGGAAGTTGAAGAATGGATTTTTTTTAAATATGGCCACAGAAGAAAATCACAGGGAGTTAAGTTACAAGACCTCGGGGGCCACACTGTAGACATGTTTTGACTAATAACTCTGTTTTTGTAAAACTCTTTAAGTAAATATATGCCCCATCTTATTGAAAGTACGTAACCCGTTTGTAATTCATTGTCACGTAACTCTTCAAAAAACGGCGACAAAATTTCAGTATGATATGGTTGAGCATTTAGAAAACCTAAAATTTGAACTATTAAAATAAAATTTAATCGTTTTACTGCACTCAATTACCTTAAAAAAATATAGGACCTATAACTCTTCTTTTACTAATTGCAGCCCAAACCCCGATTTTTTGTGGGTGAAGCGGTTCTTCAACATAAAAATTGGGATTCTCAGCGCTCCACATCCTCATACTTTGTGAATTAATATAGCCAGATAAATAGAAGTATGCCTCATCAGTAAAGAAAGTTTTCTCAAACGCATTATCGTTATTTCCTAAATTATTGATAAACCAGTTACAAAATTCCAATCTAACCGGAGGATCGTTTGGCAGCAGTTCCTGATACACTTGCAACCGGTAAGAAAAATAATGCAAATTGCTTCTTAATATCTTATGAGATGTTGAATATGAAACATTTAATTGCTGTCCTAAATGGCGAACAGATACGTGTGGTTGTTCTTGCACAATTTGTCTCGCATTGTTAACTACTTTTTCAGTGCGTATGTTGCAAATAGTATGTATCATTTTTATGTCGTGGGCCAAAAGGTTTAATTTCAAAATTGTTCCGCCCCATAATATTTCTAATAGTTCTTTCAGATATCTAAAACAGTACAAAGCCGAAAATTAAAGCAACAATTAAGTTTTATGCATAAATACTTGCATCCCAAAAGTCACTAAGCCGAGCAAAGATTTCAGTTTCACTGATGTCGGGCCTGTCAGCTTTATAATGCCTGTAAGCCTTTGTAATTTGTAGTTTTGTGTCACCTTTAATGACTTTTGGCATATTTACTTTAGTACTACAATTTGTTTGACAGATAGATATCCATGACGGCGATGTCCATACATATTATGCCTAGTGGCAAACAAAGTATGAAAGACCTGGCAACATTGCATGTTTAACCTCAAAATGTCAAATTAGACACTTTCGTGAGCCTCCTGTACATAACAGCTGCTTCTGACAAAGTGTCAGAAAGAGTTTCTAGGGAGTTTTAGTTTTATTAAACATAAAAACAAAATTCCATGTCTACCTACTTGGCAAATAACTATTGAACGGTTTATACCTAACATGATTTTTAATGAGTTTGTAATTTGAAAAGACGTTGACGTTTTGTAATCTCTTTTAGTACGAGTAAATATGTGGTAGTCGAAAAAATTATGTATACAACTTGTTGCTGTTGCTAGAAGCGCGGCTTGGCACTTCTACCTCGAAGTTGTGGACTGTATAAAACTATGGATCTTGGTTATTTTACTTTATTTTTAACTTTACAAACGTAACTACACATCAACGTACAACCTACTTCTCACGACTTTCGAGCTAGAATGAATGTTTTGCGCCGCTGCAGCTGGTGGCTCTGGTACCGGCGCGCCGGGGTGGCGCACAAACTCGAACATCCTCCCCCACCTTGAAAGCCCTAGGGATTTCAACATCTTCTTCCATCGGGAGGCGGCATAATCGGGCTGTGGCTCGTTTGGTAATACCATTCTTCGTCTTCAGTGTAACTACTCGAACTTCTCCATCGGCTCCTGGATGAGTCGCTGTGATCCGGCCCATCCTCCACTCTTGAGGACTGATGGTGTCATCTCGAACAAGGACTAAGTCGCCTATTGCAAATCTTGTCCCTCGGGTTGTCTTCCATTTATCTCCAGTCTGGAGATGACAGAGATACTTCTTCTCCCATCGTTTCCAAAAATTATTCGTTATTTGTTGCCGTTGTTGCCACCGTTTAAGCGTCGTGACTGTTGACTCCATGGATCGGCCATCTGGCAGCGCTGTCAGCGGTTCTCCCACCAGAAAGTGTCCAGGTGTTAATACTGTGAGATCATCAGGATCAGGGGATGTGGGGAAAAGGGGGCGTGAGTTGAGAATGGCTTCAATTTGACAGAGTATTGTGGAAAAATCTTCACAAGTTAAATTTTGATTGTGCATTATGACTTTCAGATGTCGTTTCATAGATTTAACTGCAGCTTCGTGTAAGCCTCCCATGTGAGGGAAACGCGCAGGAATGAACTTTCAAACGATTTTATGCTCCGTGAGGAAGCAATTAAGATTTTTTGACTCAATATATTTCAAATATTGTTTGCTTGCATCGTTCAACTCTTTGTTTGCTGCAACAAAGTTGGTCGCATTGTCCGAGCACAGCATCACCGGGATGCCGCGGCGTGCGATAAAACGCTTGAAAGCATTAAGAAATGCTTGACATGATAAATCAGTGACCAGCTCTATGTGTACTGCCTTTACCGCCATGCATACGAAAATACATACATACACTTTCACGAATTTCCGGTTACGATGCTTCGTTTCTTTGATTAAAAACGGACCCGCAAAGTCAAGACTTGTGTTGGCGAATGGTTTCGCGGGGTTCACTCGAGCCGCGGGTAAATTGCCCATTGTGATTTGGGACTTTACCGGATTAAGCTTGCGACAAATCACGCATTTCCGCAATATGCTCTTTACCGTATTTAGGCCCGCGATTGGCCAAAATCGTTCGCGTATGACTGCCAATAATGACGTTGCACCTAAATGTATATGACGTAAATGTTCTCGTTTGATTACCAATTCCGTTAACGGGTGACGTTTAGGCAAAATCAGCGGATACTTCTTATTATAATCATAATTTCCGTGGCGTAACCTACCACCAACACGCAATGAACCCGATTCGTCGATGAACGGGTTCAACGCAGATAGCTGACTCGATGTGCGCATATTTCCTCCTGTCGATAATCTTTCTATTTCGGAACTGAACTCATTTCTTTGTGCCATATTGACGAGTGCGGTAAATGCTTCTTCTAGTTCGGCGATCGACAACGGACCTGAGAGCTTCGTTTTGCCAAGACAGTTGGTTTTAAAGCGCCTGCACCAGGCGACCACTCGCTCCAACTTGCTTAAGTTCGAATATCTTGCAATTAAGCCTAACTCTGTCGAAGTGGTTAAAGTGGTCTTCGTCGCGCGGGATTCTAAGGTTGTGTCCGCCTTGTTGTGACGTGCTTCCAAGGGCCACATGTCTTCAAGTTTGGTTAACCACTTTGGGCCTGTCCACCAACCGGCCTCTCCTAAATCGCGTACCTTGGCTCCTCGTGAAGCTAGATCTGCCGGGTTTGTCTTTCCATCCACGTGGCGCCAGCAAGCTTCCTGTCCGCAGATATTGTGGATTTGTGCGACACGATTCGCAACGAACGTCTTCCATCGTGATGCGTCAGATTTCAGCCAGCAGAGGACGATTGTCGAGTCCGACCAGTAAAAGACTCTAGAATATTGAAATCTGATTGCTGTCAGCACGTTTCTTATCAGCTCCGCTAACAGAACTGCTGAGCACAGTTCTAACCGCGGCAAACTTACCTTCTTCAGCGGTGTCACGCGGGTCTTGGCGCACAATAGGTTAACGCAAATAGTACCATCAGAATTCATGCTCCTTACGTAGACAGCTGCTCCGTACGCTTTCTCGCTGCTGTCACAAAAACCGTGTATCTGTACATTTTCAGGTTTACGAGTCAGTATGTGGCGTGGTATTTCCAGCGAGTGTAATAAATTGATCTGCTGCCGTGAGCTGATAAACATATCTTCTATGTCCTTGGGGACGGAGTCATCCCAGCCTAGCTTGGCACTCCAAAGTTCCTGAATCAATATCTTCAAGGGCAGAACGATTGGCGAGGCTAACCCTAGCGGATCAAAGACCCTGGCAATTGTAGATAAAATTGTACGTTTTGTGATTGCGCCGTTCGTAACCGATGTATCCACTGTAAACCCTAAAGTGTCCTGGTTGGAATTCCAAGCTACTCCAAGTGTTTTTAATTCGCTCGCATCCTTTATGAAATGCTTCTCGGCCTCCGTATTCTCCAGATCTGCTAGAACATTTTCGAAATTGCACCTCCACTTCCTGGCCTGGAATTTTCCCCTAAAGAGGATCTCTCGAATGTCGTCTTTCAACCTTTTTGCTTCTTCGATTGTGTCTGCTCCAGAGATCAAATCATCCACATACATATCTTCAATAATCGCTCGAGCCGCAATAGGATGCTCTAGCACACTCTGCATACCTAGCTCCTTTATGCACCGTGTCGTCAAGAATGTAGCTGGCGCGGTGCCATATGTCACCGTCTTCAATCTGTAAGCGTCCGGTGGTTCAGTATCATTTTCACGCCATACGATGCGATGGAGATCTCTCTGCTGCGGATTCAGCAGGACCTGTCTAAACATCTTTTCTATGTTCGCCGATATTACTACATTGTGGCATCGAAAGCGAATCAACATCGAATATAGATCGCTCTGCACAACCGGGCCTCCCCTGAGGAAATCGTTTAATGATTTATCATTCGTCGTCTTCATCGATGCATTATAAACCACCCTGAGCTTGGTAGTTGAACTTGTGGATTTGAGCACTGCGTGGTGCGGAATGTAGTAATGCGTTTTGTTAGTTTCTCGCTGAACGTCTTCCAGCGCTCCGAGTTTTTCCATATGTTCGAGGTCGACATATTCTTTCATGAATTTCACGTATTCTTCCTTGAGTTTTGGGTCTTTTTTAAAACGAGACTCCAACCCTTTCTGTCGCTTCAGCGCCATCTCTGCACTGTCTCCTAACTCTACGGGTTCGTTCTTAAACGGCAAAGACACTACAAATCGTCCATCTACGTTTCGGGTCGTGGTATCAACGAAGTTCTTCTCACAGAACCTTTCATCCGGGGTTTGCGTTTGTGCCGTTGCACAATCATCTAGCTTCCAAAATCGTTGCAAATCTTCGTGAAGTGCATCATCGTCAAATTTCGCGTGTGTCAAGTGACACATTCTTCGATTCCTATCTTGCTTCTGTGAACGCATTTCGATTTTACCAGTGACCAACCAACCTAGCTCCGTCTCTTGTAAGACGGGGTTTCCCGCTCCGATGTAAATTTTACGATTCAACAATAATTCATAAAAAACTTCCGCTCCTATGAGCAAATCGATTTGACTGGGAATATTGTAGTTTGGATCACACAATTTAACGTTCTTAGGAATCGTGATGGTATTCGTATTAAACCTCACAATTGGTATGCTACCGGTATTTTTATTTATTATCAGAAAATTGAGATCTCTCTCAAACACCGTGTGAAGTGACTTAATCGTAATCTGCGCAATATGCGAAACGTTGGAGACCGTGCCGTTTATCCCAGCCACCGTGACTGGCGTGATGCGCGTCTCCTTTAAACCGAGTCTTTCGTGTAACTCCCTAGTAATATAGTTCGAATCATTACCACTATCTATTAGTGCGCGTGCCTTTACTAAATTCCCTACGCGATCTGCTACATAAACGTACGCCGTCGACAGCAAAACGTGCGCTTCGGACTGGCAACAATGAGTCGATATCGAAATATTTGGTTCCTGTTGGGTGGAACTTCTGTGTTCAGTTGGGGTATCTGAATTTTGTTTATTGTTGTTGGAGGCGTGTAGCAGGGTGTGGTGTCGCTTTCCGCATTTAAAGCAACTCCTTGCGCTACACTTTGAGACAAAATGGCTTGAGCTGAGGCAATTCGAGCATAATTTTAAGATTTTGATGTTTTCCCATTTTTCGTCGACGCTCAACCTTGCGAACGCTTGACAACTGTAGATAGTGTGTGATTTCTTGCAAAATGTGCAGGTATTTGATCGAGCTGCGAAGTGGCTCACGGTTTTCTGCTTTGCGCTAGCATCTTGAGGTTTTTCAATATTAGTTGCCGTCATCTCGAGGACGTCACATCGATTGGTAAGAAAACAAATAAGTTGTTGTACTGTCGGAAACTCTCGCGTTGTTAGGGACGTTTCCCATGCCTTCCTTGTACCGTTGTCTAGTTTGTTTACGATTAGATGTACCAACAAAGTGTCCCAACCGTGTACGGGCTGCTTTAGTGCTTCAAGTGCGCGAAAATGCTTCAAAAACTCGTCCAAAAGTTTTCTCAATGCGGTAAAATGTTTTTTGTGAACTGCTGGCAAATCGAACAAAGCCTTTACATGAATGTTTACGACTAGTCTATCGTTTTCAAACCGGTTCGTTAATAGTTTCCACGCAACAGTGTAATTATCATTCGAAACCTCTAACGCTTCTATTACTTCTGCAGATTTTCCCTTAAGGCACGATTGCAAATAAACAAATTTTTGAATATTCGTAAGCATCGAATTTTCATGTATTAAAGTAGAAAAACTGTCACGAAATTTCGGCCAATTGCAGTGAGAGCCATCGAAATCGGGTAAATTTAGGGTAGGTAGTCGCACTGTACTAAGCGAATTACATTGTTGTTGGGACTGCGTCGAATTATTCAGCGCGGAGGAAGTTACAACACCTGACCGCAATTCGATCATGCGATTGGCGGTTGCAAGGGCGGAAAAATACGCATTTTCGAAATCGTTTCTTTCGGAGTCATGCTCGACAATATTGTCGTCGTCATCTAACGCTTCAAGTTCCGCTTGAGTAGTTTCAAACTCGCTTAAACACAGCTCGTATTTTTCCGTTCGCGCCTTTATCTCGTGCAGCGACGTACTATCTATTGCGTCTCGTATAAAATTTGTAAAGCGAGTGACCGCGGATTTGACGGCCGCACGGCGTCTGATTAAAGCTCTTTTATGCTCTTCTGCCATTATTATATGCGTACGAACTATAAAATTCAAAGGTCAGGCGGTACAAATAGAGCAAACTTGAAATAACGCTTAACAACAGATACGTTATGCGTCGATCGATACAATTGCGGGCTACAACTCCTGCAGACAACCTTGGTTGAATACAACGTGCAAACAATAGTTATCAGCCAACGAAACTGGCAAATGAATGTTTTGTACGACCCTTAAATAGCTGCCGCGAAGTTGCGCAGTTACAGAACAAACGAAACTACATATGAATATTTGCTACACATGCAATAAACGTACTATTGAATTGAAATAAACTGCCATAATAGAAGCTATTAAGTTTAGGAAAGGGCAAAAAAGGAATGATTCACTCACGTACGCATCTGGCTTCGCCTCACCTTGCTCTCGCGAAATCTTCAATGCCGGCGCGCTCGTCCAAACACACGACCTGGCTGCATACCAGATACGGGTCGGAGGACCAAAAAATGTTGCTGTTGCTAGAAGCGCGGCTTGGCACTTCTACCTCGAAGTTGTGGACTGTATAAAACTATGGATCTTGGTTATTTTACTTTATTTTTAACTTTACAAACGTAACTACACATCAACGTACAACCTACTTCTCACGACTCTCGAGCTAGAATGAATGTTTTGCGCCGCTGCAGCTGGTGGCTCTGGTACCGGCGCGCCGGGGTGGCGCACAAACTCGAACACAACTCGTATCTAAAGCTTCTTTTTTGCACTTGAGAGATTTAAACTATTCCCCTTCGGCTCATTCTTTAAACTTTCTCACGCGTGCAAGAAAGTGGCACTTCAGCTAGTCGTTGTATAAATAACTATTATTTCACTGTTGAGCGTAAAATTTAAAGCAACGCGGCTTGTCGTTCGGGTTTGCGTTTACTTTTGGGTGTGATAAATTATACATTTCTTTAGGATTGTGTTTACTCGATGGGGTTTGTGTAATTTGATCCGCGGTCAATCGTGATCTAATTAATAGCTTTAGAATATAAAGATATGCTCATTGAAATCATTTCGGAGGCCTTCACGGCCATTGTTATTAAGTAACAAACAACTTCCGGGTTTGTACCGTGTCATTATTGAGGTCGAAGAACTCAACTTCTCGCCCACTTTTGTAAGGGGCTTCATCAGGAGAAAAGGCGAAAGAGCCCGGTAACTCAACGTGCAAACCACGCCAGAGGCGAAACTCCTTTGCAAGAGAAGGGATAGAAGAGCACTGTAACTCAACGTGTAAACCACGCCCCTCTTCAGAAGAGTTTCGCCTATTTGCTTTTCGTCCTGATAAAGCTCTTTACGAAAGTGGGAGAAACGTTGAATTCTTCGATCTCAATACACGGTCAAATCCCGGAAGTTGTTTGTTACTTAAGATATGCTTATTATTTAGGACGCCTAGCACATGAATTAATTAAAACATTTTGTACTTCCAATATAACTTCGTATACAATAGATTCATTAAATTCTTTATGTTTATTTATATGAGAATGATGCGGACTTGACATATTTTCGGTACATTAAATTAAATAAATACATTGTTTATATCCGGCAAGAACTGCTGTTATTTTTTAGCGTTTATTTTGCTGTGAATTCCTTTTCATCTTTCGTTGTGTTTTGACTACCCCAGAAGTTTCAGCGGGGTGTGCCACAATAAGTCACAGAACTTGTCGTCCACAACTTTCGTTTATTTGTAATCAAATGGTAATATTTTCGCCTGCAATGTTTGAGACAGGAGATGTGGAAAATTGATCTCCCTGGCAGATTTTCCAGTTAAAACCTTGAAGGTGGCAATAATATCCAACCATTTATTTCGGAGTTATTATTTAAAAAAGCTAAAGTATGATCAAAAATTATTTTCATCTAGTATGGCCATGGAATACTTTCTAATTTATGAATGCAACTACATTTACACTTATATGTCAATCTTGACATTTCATTTTAAAGTGAGTTATAGTTGCATTCATAAATTAGGAAGTATTCCATGGCCATATTAGATGAAAACAAGCAATCCAGTGAGACAAATGTCTCATTTAAAAAAACAAGACCGTTTTTCAAATAGAACGCGTATTAAATAAAAACTGTACCCAGACCTGGAAGGTGTCAAAGTGGTTGCCTAACCGATCGACGTTTTAAGGCGCAGAGGGTCGCAGCTCCGTTTGGCTACTGAAACATTTTTATTTAATACGCGTTCTATTTGAAAAACGGTCTTTTTTGTGATTTCTCGAAAACCGGAAGTGTCACGTGCCTGAAATTCGGTTCCTGACCTGACATGACCATTCCAAACATATAACTTTCATAACTTTTTTCTCTATCTCTTACGGTTTGGCTGCTGAAACAGCGTTCCGGACGGACGGACGGACGGACAGACAAGTCTATTAGATAAAGGATAATTTTTGATCATGCTATACTTGTTAGAAGAAGCATGTCGAGAACAAAAGTATCACGACACGGCAGTCTAATATTGTATTTCATGTTTCTGAAAGTTAGAAGTTCCTCTTTTAGATAAAATTTTAGAGATATTAGTAAAAACGCTTATCTATACACAGGGTGTCCCAAAAAAATGGGATACCGATTAGTCATAGATTCCTTACGTTATAGTAAATCGATTAACCATAATATACCTTAGTACAAAGCCCCTTCAATTAGAAGTTATAGGTCATTGAAGTTCATTTTTTAATTTTTATGGTAATTCCCACAAATGTAGAGATATCGATTTGCATTTTGGTACACCTGCTTATTATTATGTACTGCGCTAATAAAAAAAATTTAATGAACTAGACTTGACTGTAAGAGGCACTTTACTATTTACTTATCTTTCAAAACTTCTTTTAGCTCTAACTTCGTTATCTGTAACATTTTATAAAATTTTAGGTTATGATCCGAAAGAGAATTAAAATGTACAAAAATAATGTACTCTTAGTTCTTAAGCGCAAAAGCAACCGTTTACCTTAAAATGATCATGGCTACTTGATAATTCCACGTCTTAATGACAACTAAAAATCTTTGATGGGCATTTTAAGGTAAACGGTTGCTTTCACGCTTAAGTACTAAGCGTACACTATTTTTGTGCATTTTAATTCTCTTTCGGATTATAACCTAAAATTTTATAAAATGTTACAGATAATGAAGTTAGAGTTAAAAGAAGTTTCGAAAGATAGGTAAAGTGCCTCTTACAGTTAAGTCTAGTTTATGAATTTTTTTATTAGTGCAGTACATATCAACATTTGTGGAAATTAACAAAAAAATTAAAAATAGAAAGATTGAACTTCAATGCCCTATAACTTCTTATAGAAGGAACTTTGTACTAAGGTATATTATGTTTAATCGATTTACTATAACAAAAGAAATCTATGAGTAATCGGTGTCCCATTCTTAATAGGACACCCTCTATATAAACTAAAGTCAAAACTCTGACTAATAGTCGTAACCACTGGTACTAGAAGCTTAAAATTTGGGTGGAAGGTTCAATTTGTTATTCAAGGTAGTGCTAAAAAGGGATTTTTTGAAATTCGACCCCTAAAGGGGTGAAAAGGAGTAAAATGTGTTTTCCCGAATTCCTCAATATCTCTTAGGCCCGATGAGACATCGACTTAATGTTTACTTGCAAATATTTTCAATTAAAATACCTAGAAACGTATTTCAGGATTTTGCCCTAATCAACACCTAAAAGTGGAAATCTGGTTTCGGGGTGAATTAAAGAACCCTTCGTATCTCCTATGTTTATTGAGCTAGAGGATTCTTTTTTGGCATGCAGGTGTATTCGTAAAATATTTCGAAAGTGATTTAAGGGATTTTAAAATTGTACTTCTAAGGGGGTGAAAAGGAATAAACTGTGTTTTCACGAATTCCGCAATATCTCTTAGAGCCGATAAGATATCGACTTGGTGTTTGCTTGTATAGGTATCCAATACATATGTCTAAAAACGCATTTTAGGATTTTGCCCGTATCAACCCTTAAAGATGCGAATCTGCATTCGAGGTGAATTAAAGAACTCTTCCTATCTCGTATGTTTATTGAGTTAGAACATTATTTTTTTATGTATTTTTAAAATCCTTAGAAAAGGGATTTAGGGGTGTTTTAAAATTTCACCCTTAACCGTAAAAAGGAAAAACTGAAAAGGGGTAGGGTGTTTTTCGCCATGGGTTCATTTCAGGATAACACGGCTGAATTTTTTTTTAGAAATTTCAACCCTAAGGGGTAAAAAGGAGTAAACTGTGTTTTCACGAATTACTCAATATCTCTTAGAATAAAACAGAAGGCTTTCCTAAATTCAACCCCCCAAGTGGTGGAAACGGGTATCTTGCAATAATTTATGAATACAATTACTTTGTACATAGATTTTTTAAATTTTATTCTCATTGTTATACTGCAACCATAGTTTCATTGATATATACAAGGAGAACGACAATTACATACACATTTCCAGGGGGTACGTGAAGCATAAAAGAGTAATGGAGAACTCTTTCAAAAAAATATTTTTCTTTTACCTATAATATTGTTTTGCAGCGCTTTTAGGTTGAGCGTATTAGGTAAGCGGGGAAAAGGGAACTCTAGAATTAATTTAAGATTTAGAAGAAAGAACAAACGTTTGCAATCCGTATGAAGGACGGGTATATTGCTAGTAAATAAATAGGTATAGATAATTGCGGGTAATTATCCAAACAAACAAGATGCCAAAGAAACAGAACTAGTCTAAATAAACACTTTCTACTTTATTTAGCAGATTGCAGGCTCACCTAACTACCAATTACCTGTGGGATAGGCAAAATGCCACACGTGTGGAAATATTTTGGCTAACCATTTGTTACAGTGGTTTAAAAATTTAATTTCGCTATTGTGAAGACAAATAGAAGGAGTTAGCATGCATTAAGCCCGAAGTGCAGAACACAGTTGAATAGTTGTCCAAAAGCAATCGAGCAGAAAGGTTGCGTGCGGTGTGTTATTTCCGTGAATATTACCGTTTGGGTAATCCTTATACTATGCCAATTTTAGACGAATTACGACGATTGTCCGATCTTCGGCTTTCGAAAATACGGGCTACGCATTTGCATTTCCAAATCTCATTTCGTTTTGTATTTTGCAGAATTTCACATAGATTTAGAGTCGGGGCGATGAAGGCGGACTCACTAATACGTAAAATCATGTTGAGGGTTGAATTCCCTTAATTGTGACCTTATAATAATTGAAAGTTGGAATTGGCAGTAGTAAAATAGCTTTCTCTGAAATCAAACATGATAAAGTATCACAATTATTATTATTTTGAATATAAAAGTCAATGTTATTAAACTTGTTTGATATTGTATTATCTATTAAAAATAATGGAATACAATTTATAACGTAAAGTCAATGCCAAACTGTGTTCTTGTGTACTGGATTGGAAGTCTATTAGAAATAATAGAATTGTGGAGAGTTACAACGAGCTTTGAGGTAAACTGGAACAAGCAGGTGTTTGCTGAGGGAATCTTCAAAAGTATAAAGATACTGTTAAGCAATCAGGTACCAAAGAAACAGATGCCAAGGTCAGTGAACATTCTAAACATAACGTTTTAGAAGAATCATTTTGAAAGCGAGTTTGGTGCGATATTACGTAGAAAGAACACTATTTAATTATAACAAATATTGCAATTAGAGATTAAGTTTAAATACTTATTTTTCTAAATTATTGGTGATTCTTTCATGAGCATCGTTCTCTTCTAGACCCCGAGTTTCCATAGATTTGCTTATCCCTTCATTCCATGATCTTCTGGGTCGTCGTCTTTTTCTCCTTCCCGGAGGCATCCATCTAAATACTCTACTGGGCCATCTATCGTCCTCCATTCGGATTAGGTGTCCGAACCATTTTAAGCCTCTTCTTTCTATTCTGTCCATAACAGTATCCTGTGCCTTTATTCTCCTCCTAATTTCTTCATTTGTAATTCTGTCTAATTTCGACAGTCTGGAGCTGCGTCGTAGATAGTCCATTTCGACGGTATTAATTTTTCTTCTAGTTGCAGCATTAATCGTCCATACTTCGCATCCATAACATAACACTGATTCAACAAGACTTTTACCAATATGCTTTTTCACGTTTTGAGATATATGTTTGTCCCACCAGATTGAGTTTAAGCAGCCAACAACTTTTTTACTTTGTTCTATTTTGTTTTTCATTCTATTGTGCCTAATCCTTCTTTTGTAATATTGGCTCCTAAGTATTTAAATTGGTCTACCTGTTTTATCGTTATGACTAAGTATTCAGTTTTAACAAAATTGATGTTTAAATTCCATTTTTCATATGTTTGATGAAGTTTGCGAAGCATAAATTCTAAGTCATATGAGACTTGCGCTAGTACGACTTGGTCATCTACAAAGTTAAGACTGAAAAGGTATTTTTCACCAATAGGGATACCCATTCTATGAACACTTCTTCTCCAATCCTTTAAATATTTTTCTAGGTAAATGTTGAATAGAAAGGGGAACAAACTGCAGCCTTGTCTGAGTCCTTTGGAAGGTTGTATCGCTTTGGATAATTTTCCGCCATTTTTGACATATGCTTTATTATCCATATACATCTGTTTAATTATATTTACCAGTTGTGGTTCAATCTCCATGTCATCTAAAGCTTGCCATAACTTATTTCGTGGTATGGAATCGTAAGCTTTCTGCAAGTCAATGAATGTTAAGTGAGTTTCTTCGTCCCGTGCTGTTCTTTTTTCCATCACTTGCTGTAGAATGAATAAATTATCTACGCACGATCGTCCTGGTACGAAACCGCTCTGGTCTTCACTTATTTTGGGGAGTGCTGCCATTTTAAGTTTATTATTGATTATTTTTGAGAAAAGTCGACATACTATACTATTGACACTTAATCCTCTATAATTGTTCGAATCTTTTCTGCTGCCTTTTTTATACACAGGTACTATATACGATGTTTTCCACTCGTTAGGCAGTTATAGCATTCGACATGAGCGTAACTTGGGGCATCACTTTGGGGAGCAAAATCAAGACTTCACAAAATTTTTAAACCTAAATTGCAAAAAAATGCTGCACTTGCACTTTAAAATCAAAATTTTGGGGGTACCACTGCCCCCACTTGCCCCTCCCAAGTTACGCCTATGGCATTCGATACATCTATTCATAACGTATGTTACGCGGTCAATTAATGCTTCACCGCCATATTTAACCAGCTCGGGAGGTACTCCATTAATCATGTTATTTGTTGTTGTAGGTGGATTTTCGTTTTGGTCAACTTTTTGCATATTAGGTTTTTTACGAGTCTCGAAGCGGAGGTCCGACGCCTCAACCCCCAACCTGGTAGTTTGATTTTGGGGTTTTCCTCCCCTAGATGATTGTTGTCCCCAACTATGGAGTTTCATCTTCCCCTGATTTAACATTCGAGTGTCCTTCTCGTAGCCTTAGATGATCCAACATCCTAGGCAAGGAAGGCAGCAAGGGGCAATGCTTATTTTTAGGCGGCATTTGTTCGCCTTGTCACAGCAATGTCATAGGATATTTGTAGGATTTTATAAAGATGATCGTACCACATATCACCTCCCCACATCCTGATACCACTGTCGCCTATGGTTCGGGACTGCTTATTTCGGTTTCCTTTTATTCGTAGCTATCCCATAAATCTATGGGACATTCGCTATCCACCACCTGCGAACCGTCTGGTAGCCTAAGGCTCGGCCCCAGATACTTTAAATTTAGTGTAAGACTTAAACTGATTAAAATAATCTTGCTGATTTGTATTATTATTTTTACTTGACCAAAATAAATGCCCTTTTTCGTATTTTATTTATCGGCAATTTTATTTTCATAACGCTAGCTCGGTAGACAATCAACTATATTCAAAGAGGTGAATTCCTAATAATTTGTAAATTTTTACCTAAATTGGTGCGCCACTGGCCACCCGAATTAGTTCCAAATACGCAGTCGCAAATGTATGCACTGCTGTCAAAATTACAAAAATGGTTCGTATTGTGCTGCAAGCGTTGTTAACTTTAAAAATCAAATTTGTGAACATTCGAAGAGGTATTTATTTAAATCTTAGCGCTTTGGCGGTTATTATTCTCATTTGTTTCAGAAATTAATTTGTCTTATGACGTCAGAAGGGACGCCGATTAAATTTCTGCAATTGTTTAATCTCCACCTAACCTCACAACTGGACGCTGGTTAATAATTTGAAAAGCACTTTTGCTGGAGGCTTAAAGATGCTTTCTGGATGCTCACACTTATATTTTTAAGGTTAGACAGTACTTTAAGATTTCGTGTTTGCTTCAATCTTCGGAAAGGGGGCCCCAGCTCGTATCGTCGGCTGAAATCCTTCTTTGTAGTCCTGATGTGGGTGGCAAACTTTTCCTCGGAGATGCTGTTGGTAAAATTATTTATTGTTGCGGAAATTGCCACAAACATTCACATATGAACTAGACCCCTTGCTTAACACAATGATACAATTATTGTGGATAAAAATTATTATTTATTATGTAAAAACTTCAATTAAATATGGAGCACAAATCTACATGTCAATCCTATAATTTATTCAATTGTTATCTCCTAAAGTCCGCTATAAACAAATATTAATCTAATACTGTACAAACGGAAATCAGCCAAGTTCAAATTAATTACATTTTGAAATAAATTTACTTACAAATTATTAAATTTAAATCTTTCTTATATCTAAAATATTGTCTGAATTTTTAATTGTCAAAATGTCTCTTTGCGCCACTACACGTTTTATTATTTGCTTTGCTCTGTTCACTCGCGTAATTGCACTGAGCCTTTTAAAGAGTTCACTTCCTTCATAAATGCATTCCATGTCCATCTGTCTTCTTTTCACCCGCTTTTTCTTTTGTCTTGCTGTCTACTTTTCCCTTGCTTTATCCTGTTTTGTCTGCTTCTCACAATTGCTATTTTATGTCTTTATGCCTTCCTTCTTAATTGCTCGTTGCAACATTATTATTTTTTTTTGGCATCTTATACCTTTTTAGATTGTTCACAACTTGACCTACTTAGCTATATTGAAATCTACGCTTCATTGACCTGCACATAACAAACCTTTTTGTGATTATTCATTTCTTTTGGTTTGGCTATTCATTCTGCACAAACCTAATATTTAATTAATTTGAACTTCGACTTCAATCCTGTGAAAAACAAGCTTTGTCCTTTGCGTTCCTTACTCAATTCATTTATTAATACTAGCATCTCTTTTCCAATGCATTTACTGAATGAAATTTAAGCTTAGTATTGCAGCTACATAAAACACCTCAACTCTTTGCTTATTGACTTGTTTTCTAAACTGTACTGCAAGCAGAGTAGAGCCTCAGGCATAAAACTGTTATAGTATATTAATACAATTAAGATATATTTAGACAAAATATAATTAAATACCTATTTGGTTTTAAAATACAGGGGAAACACCTTACAACGGTGAGGCTATATTTACGAAACGGTATGCTCATATCACAAACACAAAAACCCTTAGTCTTAGCCAAACCAGCGTAACGCTCATTTCACAAAACTACTTCTCTTCTTGATAATTGCTGGCCAAGTGTTCAAACTGAACTGATTTACCCAGCGCTGTCATCACGGACTCAACCAAACAAAAATACTAACCTCTCCTTTTCTTATTTGTGCACAACAAATACAATCCGCATTCAATTCCCAAACGATTCGCTATATTCTCTTCATTGTAATTTGTATTAATGCTGCTTGCATTCTCATCGTACTATAGTATTGCATAAATAATAACTGTGACTGGGTCAAGGCAGCAGAAATTTATTAATCCTGAAATTTGTTTGTAAACACATGCTTATGCTTGAGAAACCTTTACATCGATTACATGGTTCTTAAACATAAAGCCAAGACGAGAGGAAAAATGAATTTCGCGACGTGAGACTTATTTCTCGTGTGCAAATTTGTTGTCTCACCCCGTCTCGTAGTAGCATTAATTTTTAACAGATCCAATTTATTAAGTCATAGGGAAAGCTTTCTTCTATTTTAAATATCTACTTCAAGAATCACTTACCTTTAGCATATCTTCCGCTTACGTTAACAATAAAGCTAGCACTTCTCCTTAAACCAGCTAAGTGTAGACTTGCTTAAAAATTAAAACTTCACACATTGTCTGCCAATGTGATATTTTGAGTAGCTAATTACTATATTACTATGTACTCGGTGGAAATAGCAGTTTCCATTTGCTTCAGAAGCTTTCTAAGAGTGCACTCACATTTTTTAAGATGTTATGTACAACAGTCTTTTCCCTATTAACAAATATTTCTCTGGCTGATACTAAGGGTGGAAACAGCAAAAAGTTAGATTAGGGACCGAAACCTCCCAGCTTGAGCACACTATCTTGAAACGCCCTCGCACCGGCTCTTGTGGGTGGTAGCAAATAGGGCAAGTACTAATAATACTGATTAGCACGGGCCGCAAGGTCTGAAAACTTTAATTGTTTCGACCAACACCCTCCACAGGAGCGAGTAATTAGCTACTTGCCGCCGCTATGGGGAATTGGAGCAGTTCAAACGCGCAATAACAAAACGAACTTCAAAAGTAATTTATTATCATTTAAAAATAAATTTGATGTAGAGCATTTATTTATTCGTACGTAACACAATAACAGCTTTAGAATTCACGGTGGCGGACGGTTGATTCGTTCGTGCAGTAGGCCGCGGATGACCTCACGGCAAAACGAGTGCACGCCGCGGCCCACTATGATATCGCAATCAAAGGTGCGTGTCGCTATGGCCATTACAATGGATGTAATTTCACGGGAAAGTAATTTTCTGAATTTGCATGAGGAGAGTTTACCGAGCCGCACGACGAATCAACTGCCAAATTGACAAAGAACTCAGAAATATAGTCAGTTGTTGGCATTATTGGGGCCCGAACCCTAGTAGGTCAGGGTGGGAGCGGTGCGGTCTGTACCTCAGCCCCTCGCAGCTCGTGTCCGAAGAAGAACAAGCTTGACAGCGACATCCAGCTGCTTCCAAGTATTCGTATCTAGCTGCCGAAGGCAGAGCACCCTCCTCACAGTGCCTCAAAGTCGCCACTGCTTTGTTGCGGCCGTAGTGAACACAGACAGGATGCGAGGATTTTTTGTAGGGAAACCTCCAGTCTGATATCTGCAACAAAAGAAAAAGCTTTCTATCATATCTACTGTTCGCAATTTTTCAAATTTTCTTTGTTTTACAAGTTAATCTATGTATATTAGACAAAACAGTGACAAAATCAATATAACCAATAGATGGAAAGAATATTTCACGAACTTGCTAAATACATCAATGACAGGGGACCAAGAGAGAACGTGTGAGAAACTAGAAACAGAGATTAAATCTCTCACTTACGAAGAGATCGCAAAAGCAGTAAATAGTTTGAAGAAGAGAAAAGCGCCGGGAGAAGACATGATTCCGATAGGCATAATAATAGCACGAAGAAGCAAGTTATGAAAAAGAGTACATAAAGTAGTGTACACAATATGGGAAGAAAAAACAATATCAGAATCCTGGAAAACAAGCATACTGACACCTGTTCATAAGAATACTTAAAAATACAGCGTACAAGATCCTAACAAAATCATACATAGCAGACTAGTAAACTACACAGCAGAGACCATAGAGGTGACTACCAAAGTGGCTATAGAACATCAAAGCTTGAGAGTCCAACATCGATATACCATTTACTTGTGGTTCAACAAGCATATGATTCCTTAGGCAGAAGAGCACTATGGAGTGCCATAAAAAACTCCGAACTCTAATATGATTAATTGAAACAACACTAGATGAATCAAGAAGCAAGGCCGAAGTACAAGGTACATTCACAACTCATTTGCAATCGAAACGGATCTAAGACAAATGTTCAATTTAGTATTAGAGTAAATAATATGAGAACTACCCAATAAAAAAATGAGTGAAGCAGTTATAAACTTCCAACCAATCAATAAAAGAATTCGCAAAATAAGAATAAAGATGAAGACATTTAACCTGATAATGAGAAAAACTATTTCCACGGTCTCCTTGACCAACATTTTTACAAAAAGTGGTAGGTGATATGAATGCCAAGTTTGGAAAGGAAGACATTTTCACATTAGACCCACAACAGGTAAATATAGCCCACATCAAGAATACACAATCACGAAGAAACCCTAATAAATTTTACAATGCAAAAGAACTGGTGATAACAAGTAAATGTTTCTCACACCAGAGAATACATCAAGTGACATGAGTTCTGCCAGATGGAGACACACAAAATCAAATTGATCATGTACTTATCAATACAATATTTTTCACAGACATTCTAGCCGTTACAAACTATAGGAGGCAGGATGAAACTCTGATCACTATGTGATAAAAATTAAATTTAGGGCAAAACTAGCAAGCACAAAGAAAACTGGCAGTGCAAAAATAAATCAGTATCAAAATTAGAAGACGAGGAGATAATAAGAAAATTAGAAGAAGCTATAACTGCAAGACTAATCAGTACAGAAACATAAAAAAATTAAACGGTAGATGGGCACTGGCGTAAACTAAAATACTGGATCTTAGAGGAAACACAGAACGTGGGTGAAGAGCAAAATAAGATAAAGTGGTAAAGCTGATTCCACCAAGCAGGCATTACTATATTAGAAAAACAAAAGAAGAAAAAAAGAGAGTTTTAGAGAAACCAACTAGAGAAAGAAAGAAAGAATAAAAAGTGACGAAAATCACATCAACTGTGTATAGGACAATATAGTTTGCATACGAACAAAATGCTAGAAGATCTACAGAAGCCACATCAGAACAAGCGTATTAAAGAATATACCAGGTTATAAATAAATGAAGATACCAGGCAAGA
This sequence comes from Agriotes lineatus, assembly GCA_940337035.1. NCBI lineage: Eukaryota > Metazoa > Arthropoda > Insecta > Coleoptera > Elateridae > Agriotes > Agriotes lineatus. Next base: position 213,595 of record CALNHX010000854.1, read on the forward strand.
ACCACAGCAGCTAAAAGTAAAGCAGGTAATCTATTACGTAGTGAGGAGGAAGTTGAGCAGAATATTTTTCAGAACACCTTCTTAGATAAGGCAAAAATACCATACACGAACAAAAAATTTATAGACATTAACCCTCCAGTACCCGTTCAAAATTGTAAGACATCAGTACCCGCACCGGTCTCGCAGACCGACACCCCTCTGCCACCTCCATAAAAATAATGATATATCTTATGGCATTAGTTTCTTGTTCACTAACGTCTTCATAATCAGATATTTCATGTTCAGTGTCACTGTTCATTTCCCTAGTTTCCAATAAATTATCTTCTTCAGACGATGGCAGATCATCATAAAACGCGTTGTCGACATCCTCCTCCGCTATTATATCTCGCATCGTCCGTTCTAGTCGCGCCTGTTCTTTCTCTTAAAATCTGCCATGACTATATTAATGTTTTAGTATAACAGTGTTACTAAAAATGCAGAAAATACTTCCTTCTCCTCACATTAGTCATATATCAAAGGTAAAAATAAAAGCAACTCGGGTACCCGCTTCGGTCTCTGAAACCGAAATTATAAATAACTTTTAAACCACTGCACGCACGAACTCAAAACTGCATACGGATCTTCAATGGCAATATATAGGAAGGTAGTGAAATGGGCGGTAAATTAAAGCTAGAACATTAAGTAATATACTGCATCATGTGTTTGCTCGGTCTCACAGACCGTAAACGGGTACTGAAGGGTTAAAGGAAGGAAGGAAAGAAAAGAATGTGAGGGAACCAACATTACTAAAAACAATAAACGCTGTAAAAAACTGAAAAAATAGAACTTCAGGACATGATAATAAATATATAGGCACAAATCTTGAAAACGGGAGGAGACTTACATAAAAAACTATATGAACTAGTAAAGAAGATCTGGGAAGAAGAAAAACTGCCACTCCATTCGCTTAATAAAATACTAGTAGATAAACTAATAAAAAAATACAAAACTGAAATGAGACACTAATATGATCAATACCTAGAGAATCATGAAATCTAAAGAAATATTAGACATTTTTGAAAGATAAGTGCTAAGATTTTTCCTAAGACCAATTAAAAACGGTGACAAGTAGAGGAAAAGATGGAATTGCGAATTATATACAGACCACAAAGAACCCAATTGAGAGACTTATATAAGCCTAGGAAGACAACGATGGGCAGGACATGTAAGGAGGATGGGTGGAGATGTCATAACAAGACAGGTCGAAGAGCAAAACCCAGAAGGTAGACGAGGTGGAGGACGGTCACGGAAGAGGTGGAGTGCAGTCATAGCCGACAATTCGATGAAGGTCCGGCGGATAAAGAATTGGTGGGTACTGGCAGAGAACAGGAAAGAATGGCAAAGGAAGCTAGAAGATGCCAGGTCCGATATGGACTGTAGTTCCACTGTGAATGTAAGTAAGTTAAGTAAATAAAAACAATTACTAACATTTGAAGATAATAATAAAAATGGTCTTTTATTTTTCAAATAAAAAAGCATATTTCTTAATAGCTAGATTTCAACGAGGCGAAGTTGAGCCTCAGTTTGAAGCTGTTCTGTCACTTAACCTCTTTAAAAAATGTAAATAAAAAGATGTAAACTTATAATGCATTTGTACCCAATTAAACTTAATTTAGAGCCTCACAAAAACTATTAATTGAAAAAAAGAACATCTATTGTTTATTAAACCTGTCCAAAAGCATGATTTTTGTAAGTTTAGCCACAGTCATAGTCTTATATTCATTTGATAGTTTATTTATATAAGGCTCTATTGTATATGAGAAGGATCGTTTGTACATCTTTGTTCTATGAGGTGGAATAATTGTGAAACGTAAATTTAAATAATGAACGTTTGTTCCATAATTGATTTTATTAAATTGTATTGTAGACTTTTCGAAATTAATTTTTTTTTAATAAAAAATAATGACATTTAGACGACGCCATCTGGATATATGCAACCATCTTATAATTGTAAAGCTATTCAATTTGCGATATACTGTTCTGGGTACTCCATATATTAACCGTAAACAAGGATTCTGTAACCGCCGAATTCTATAAACATCTTTCTAATCTATACGCTATACACGGCCCCAACTAAGGCGTCACAATAGTTATTCATGAATTAAGAGCATAATCAACAGACTATAGCGCGACGCGAAGCGGAGAGCTTTACATTTCCCGAGGGCTATAATCGTGATTATGTACGTGTTACATATAACGTTTTATCTCATTTTGGTTCTCAAAATGGACAACATTTACGTATTCAGTATTTTGACTTCTTCTTCAGGTGCCATCTCCGATCCGGAGGTTGGCAATCATCAAGGCAGTTTTTATTTTTGAGGCTGCTGATCTAAACAGTTGGTTATTGGTACATCCAAACCACTCCCGGAGGTTCTTCAACCATGAGTTGCGTCTTCTTCCTATGGATCTCTTCCCTTTGATTTTCCCTGTATAATGATCTGAAGTAACTGATATCTCTTTCCTCTCATAATATGGCCCATATATAACAGTTTTCTTCTTTTAACTGTCAGTTCGAATGCCTCCAGTCGTCTTTCATCAGCTTTTTTCAACGTCCATGCCTCCATTCCGTAATATAATACTGACAATACGTAGCATCTCAACAGTTGTACTTTTAACTCAAGGTTTAGATGTCGGCCGCAGAAAACCCATATTTTGATTACAGATTACTATATCATCCGTGGTGCTGGCGCTGTGAATTTTTGGTGTGCTATGGTTTCTATGTAGAATGTTGGTGTTGATAAACTACATTGACGGTGTTTGTTATACTGATTAGCAACTTTATAAGACCTCAGGCTATAAAAGCCATATTACGTTCGCTATCTAAGGCCAACAAACAAGATAATTGTTCCAAAATGAAATAAAGCATTTTTTAACACGAGTGTCAAACATCTTCTATTCTGATCGATAATTCGTAGAATACTTTTTTTAATTTCTTTTACCATAAAGTAAGTATTGGATATCTAAGGGGGCGATAGTAGCCTCGGGTGCATTTGGGGGGCGGTGAATAAAAATAAGGGGGCGGTGAAAGCTTAAAGAATGAAGAGAAGATAAGAAAATTTAGAAAAACCATTCGTACATATTTCATCTGTTGTGTAACATAGTGTAACATTATTTTCCAAATAAACACACAAAATGCAAGATACAGATTTATTTATTCCATGAAGACTATTTACCATTATTAAATGTTCCTATTCTTCTTCATACCATTTGTTACTTTATTTATTCTGTCTGTTTATTCTCCGTTTCTTTAATTTTACTTTATCACACCCTTTAATACACCATCCAGAAAGTAAATACCATTATAATAAAGGGTTTATATTATTCAAGTTTGCTTTTACTCAAAATACAGGTTACAAATTTATAAGATTTGTTTATTTTAAAAATATCATTTTCCCTAGCAATAATAATTTATACAAAATTTCTATATGGTATATTTTATTACAACATTTCATAATTAACTTTTTTCACGTCTGGGAGCAAAACATGGTTGCTACTATACCAAAATCGTGAGAGAAATAATGAATTACTCTCTAGAGAGGAGAAATGTCCGTAGGGAGTTTTCATTATGACTGAGCAACAAGAGCTCACAATTATGTCAAATTCGAGGTTTTCAGGTTAGGTTTTGCGTCAGTTTTGCCCCAAATTGACGCAAAACCTAACCTGAAAACTTCGAATGTGACATAATTGTGAGCTCTTGTCATATTGACTTACAGTACCACCACCTTTAATATTTACCATAGGCTACTAATTTTCAACTAATTGTAACCAAAATGTCTATAAATGATGTTTAAAAAATACAGGTTTTTCGTTTTAAATCTTCCTGCAACGTGAAAAAAATAGTATATGCAACTCGGAGAGAATGCTATTTTGCTTCAGTGCAATTTCTCTCTCTCATTGCATAATCTACTATTTCAGATAATCATTTGAGTTTGGCTTTCACTTTAGTTATTCCGATTGTCAGTTAATACCTACTAATTAAAATCTAAGCTCTGATGTTAGCAAACAACTATCCCAACTAAATCAACTTATATGCTCGAACCTTTTTAATAAACTATTCACAGTTTAACAGTAACTGTATCTAATGCATCATTCATTAAACAATTCTCAAATATTTATGTTGTACTTTTAATGTATAAATCCCCCTTGTACTTTTTAATTCATAATTAATTTATTCTTTCAAAATAATTTCCTACCTAGAAATACTCTTACAGATAATTATCAGTCTCAATATCTTTCTGTTTGTTTAAAGAATGTAGATTTCCAGGGGGCGCTGAGTAATTTTTTTTCTGAAAAGGGGGCGGTAGGCCAAATATGTTTGGGAACCACTGTTTTCGAGTCTCCTGAACCCAAAGAACATGTTGTTCATTGGTCTGTCTATCTGTGTGCCAACAGAATATCTCAAAAACGAAAAGAGGTATGGCGTTGAAACTTCATATATAAGTTTTTTGTACTATCTAGATGCGACAGCAAGCTCTTGAAGAAAATCGCATAATCGGAAGTATGGTGTTTACTTGTGTGATTTTTCAGCTTTTATCGATTTTTCAAAAACCGCTCTAACGATTTTTTTCAAACTTTACATTTTTATTACATTTTAATGTGTATTGATCTGAAATAGGTGATTTTCCTCTAAAATGGGCTTCTCTTCTTTTTTTCTTTTTTTTAGTCTCCTATTTTAACTAGAACACCCGGTATATTATTGCATTTTTGAATTCAGATTAAAATTTTAGAGAAAATGTGTCTCTTCAACGTACGCTCTATTTTGTACGGTTTCTGTAGAGTCTAATTTTTGAAAAATTTTGACAAATACTTAAAAATTAAAAATACAATTTTGGCTAATTATAAGATCACTGTAAAAGGAAGTTGTGTGGGTGTATCACTCCAGATTTTTAGATACATAAATCGTAGGTCTTTATCTAAATTAGCCTTGGATTCTTTGCTTTTGTATGAATTTCCATCTTTACACCAACTTTCTCAATATTAAGAGTGATTTATTAAATCTTCATTTTATTCCAGGAATGGTGTCATCTCCGATACATGCAAACGAGGACATCAGGAATGAAAATACTAGAGGACAAAGATTTATGATAGATTATATGTTGGCAAACAGAGAATTACATTCTTCGCAAATTCTAGACGTAGGAGCATTAATCTTAGCAGAAATAGGAAGCGCTCATAAGTTAGTAATGAGTTACATTAGAATGAAAACACGCGTATATAACAGAACAGCATATTTGGAATATATGTCAAGTAAAATGCAGCAAGCATACGATAGCTGTAGCAAAATATGAAATAAAACACACACACTTGTAAGAAGGATTAAAAACGAACATTGGGAACGTTTTTCGAAATAATTAAAACTCGACCTTTATGGCTTGCAAAAAGAGATGTAGCGCTTCATAAGAGGACAAAGAACAGATGTGAAGGAATTAATAGACGCAAAACACATAGAAAAGAACACATGGTTTATTTACTTAAAAAAATTATATGAAGAAGAACAACCAATACCGACCGAGCTAGAAAAGACGATCCGGAGATCACAACGAATGTAAAAATTACGATGAGCACATTGAAAGTAGAGGAACAACTGAGAAAACTAAAAAACAGGAAAACTCCAGGAAAATATAGAATAGAGAAGGAACTGTTAAAGCACTGCGAATCAACAACGACGAAACAATTGATTGCATTAATTAATACAATTACAAAATACAATAAAATACCCAACATTGCTATTCCAAAAAGACGATAAAATGAACTGGAGCTACATAGGAATCAACCTGACAAATACTGCATTGAAATTGACAACTAAAATTCTATCTAAACGAATACACCAAAAGATAACTTTAACAGACGAACAACAAGGCTTTCATGATCAAAGATCATGCACTGATGGCACTAGTCGTGATAAGACAAATTACTGAAAAAGCACTTGAGTACAATAAAGCTATGTCTATGTCTAGTCGATCTAAAGAAAGCTTTCAACAGAGTAAGACCTGAAGACGTGATTCATCTTCTGTATAATAGAGAAATTCACATACATCATGAAAGCAATTGAAGACATTTATAGGAACAACAAAATAGGAGCTGTAATAAACGGACAACTTACAGAACCAATAAACATAGGCACTGGAATAAGACAAGGAGATTTATTAAGCCTCTCATTATTCAACTTGATAATGGAAGATAATCAAGAAATTCAACGAAGGAAGGGGATATATGATGGGAAACAAAGAAATATACACTGCTACTCAGACGATGCAGTGTTAATAGCTCAAAATGAAGATGAGTTACAAAGACTACTCCACAAGTTCAACACAATAGCAACAGTAATTTGTATAACTAGTTTTGAAAGTGTTGTACAGGAAGTTGGATAGTGATCTCTTGGTCGAAATGTAGTCGAAAAGGACTTCGGAACTGACAACTGTCAAATTGACATTTCAATAATATAGTTAAAAAAAGTGTACTTCTTTTCACGATTTTTGCGTTAACAAAAGTGGAACTTTCAATACGATTTTTCGTTAAAAAAGACGACTTTCACGATCACTATGCAAAAAAAGGTTCATCTCAACACAGAACCAAAACAATAGTAATTAACAAAGAACCTACGAGATGCACACTAGAAATTGATGGTGTAAACATAGATTAAGTTATGGAAATAAACTATGTGGGCATCAAATTATCCAGCTACGGCTATGTGGAGAAAGATCAGATACATAAAGCCAATAAACTAGCGGGATGTCTAAACAGTACAATATGAAGAAACAAACACATCAGTGTAAAGCAAACCCAAGAATATACAAAGCAACTATAAGATCAGTAATGACATATTCATTAGAGACAAGATCAGACACAAGCAGAACGCTAAGGCTATTAGAAACTACAGAGATTGTAATATTGAGAAGAATCACGGGAAACACATTAAAAGATAGAATAAAGAGCGATACAACAAGAAGGAAATGTAATGTGGAAGGAATAAATGAATGGACGCTGTACAGACAAAAAGAATGAAACAACTACATAGATAGCATGGCAGACGACAGAGTAGCTAAGATAGCCAGAGACAAATCATTTCTAGGAAGAAGAAGCGTTGGTCGACCAAGAAAAAGATGGAGCTATAAAGTCTGATAAAGGCAAACATCTAAGAAAAAAACAGAAATAATTGCCTATATAGAAGTAGACGAAGAAGAAGAGTGATTCATAGATGTAGGGCCTACAGATTAACAGAACTTTGGTTTATTTGAATTTAATTTTAAACAGCTCCTTCATACGATATTCGGCAGTAAATGTAAATCATCGTTTAGTTTTCTACAAGAACTTCCTACATCTATAATTTGATGTAAAGATAGAAAAAACTACAGGGCTAAGAGCAGAACCCTGAGGTACACCAGAGACTACATCAAGATATCTTAACGTATGATTTTTATGTGCAACTGCTTGCTGACAATTTACTAAGAAGTTTTTGAAGAATATCGATGTGGTACAGGGGAAAGTAGTAGCAGTAAAGGAAAAAGCAAAAAGCTCATCAGTTGCAAAAGGGAGAAGAGAAACATTAGGCAAAACATAACCTTTAAACATTTTAATTTCAAAACAGTGCAATAATTTAAATAATTGGCATCTTTAATTCATGATAATAATAAAGAAAAAAATAAAAACATGATTACTTTCAATGGAACAAGTGTTGTTTTGCACGTAGTTAGGTCATCATTATTATCCAGATCGACTAAAATTAGACTGTACGAACTAATCGTCCGATCTATAGTAATGTGTGGAACACCTTTGAAAGAAAAATATTAAGATAAATGCTATGCTTGACTCTCAGGCCGCGTAATTACAAAGATTTTAGCTGCCATGCTAACACCTATGATAGTGGTTAACCCCAGACCCCTGATTCTGTAGACAGTTGCATCTTCTTCTCAGATAAACGGAAACGCTTCATTGATGACTTGAAATTCCAGAAAACATGTGAGACAGAGAAGATGTTTGAAATCGTAAAGGATACTAACTCAGGCTGGATTGCAAGCTTTTATAAAGTGAAATAGATTGGATACAACCGATTGTAGGACCGCTTCTGTATTCCTGAAGACTTTATTTTTTATTGATCGGTGCAAATTAAACAGCAGAGTTTTTATATAAATCTATTGATGCGTTAACTGTTATTTATATGTGACATCGTTTATAATAGCCGCAATAAAAATATGAAAAGTTCATGGTGTACTCAAAAAAAAAGTTTGCGAGTACGATACTGGCCTGTTAAGTTGTTTATACCAAGAATGTGCTAGCGTGAGCTCGATGGAAACCTTCTCATACAAGAGATTTTCCAGCCAAAAGCTGAAAAGCTTTTAGTAGATTATTGTGTGTTAGAAGGAAGATGGAGTTGGAAACTCAAATATAAGTTCCAAGCAACTAATTCTTTCCAGGGAAAATTGCTGCTCGACATTTTGTTTAAAAACCAAACACTGATACCAAAAACGTGCCTGGCCCCTCGGATCAAGGACTCCCGAACTTCAGCCTATCCCGCTTTTATAACCAGATCCCTTTGCGTTTGCCGCATTAAGGCACGCGAATTTTAATTTTCGCCGATCTAAAATAAGCCCAAACCGAAATTAAGGCCGTGAAGTTTCAATCATTATTTGCTGAACAAATTTTAAGGTATGGAATACGAAGTTTTGCTCAACTTATTCTAATTTTAAGCCTCTTGTGAATGTATGTAAACGAACAGCAGCAAATATCAACCAGCAGCAAATTAGCGTTAAGTAGAGAGTGTTATATAGAATCTGAGAACGCAGAGAAGAACAAACCCTTAAGAAAGTAAAATATTGTTAAATCGAACATTATTTGCTAACTATATTTTAAAGTGGGGAATATATGTAAGGACTGAATTTTGATTAACTCATAGTTTTGACATATTATTAATAAATTTATACCCAACAAAAAAACACAAGAGTTACAGCAAACTAGTGCTTATAGAATATGAATCAAATTTCTTTCTTTAATATACCTATTTGAAGAATGGCATATTTGCTTAAAACAAGAGACAGTCATAAAGCAGGAGAAAGAAGAAGAAGAAGAAGCCATATTTGTTAATCCTTTCTCTGTGAATAACCGACCAAAATATATCAACTAAGAGAAACATCATAAAACAAATCTTCAAAACTACAGACCCATCTGTCTGCTAAAGCACCTCTATACGACTTTTAGTAGAACATGAACAAATAGATTAGAGGCAATATTATATATCATTCTAAAATCGGTGAATAAAGGCAGAATCGACCGTAGAGACTCCAAGATCATTCAGTACCTCTAAGAGGAGGCCATAACTACTAGAAAGGGGCGTCAGACGAGGCCACATAATATAACCGTGGGTTGGGCAGCGTTTGGCAAGCTTCGAGATTTATTCAAAATCGAAATACTGGTTGACTCAAAAAAGAAAGTTTTCAGTTCTTAGTTTAAATGAAGTGTAGAAATTTTAACTCTTATCACAGCGTCAATAGCAAAATTATAAAGAATACAACTCAACATTAAAAGACCAATACAATCAAATAAATTCCCAGAAAAACGAGAGTAAACGATATTATAAAAGGTATTACGAGACTGAAATGGAGATGGGTGGGACATGTCGCAAAACTGAGTGATGGTAGATGAACGAAGAGAATAGTCGAGTAAGGATCGAGAATTGAGAAAGACTACCTACGTGCTAGACTAATATCTTCAAATTCGACAGTAATTGCTAAGGATAGACGCAACTGGAAACTTTTAAATGAGAAAGCTGAATGACAGAACATCTAACCATTCTGTGAACTTATTTGAAGTTCTCACAAATCTGGACCAATATGGAAGAACAAGGAGGCACATGGGCATATCTTAAAGATATTAAAAATGTAGTTAATATCAATTGTAGCATTGTCCATAAAACTTGTAACAGATGGAATTTAGAGTTTATTTAAAACAATAGAACAAGAAAACGCGGGTGCTTATTAGACAACAAAAAAAGCACCAATCAAATCGATAATTTGGACACGTTTTTTAATACCGAACAACTTATTATAAAGTTTTGCTCTTTCTTGAAGAACAAGATTACTTCACTTTTGAGTTCATTCGAATCTGCCGTTATAATATTTTGATCAAATTATTAATGAAATAAGGTCAAAAACTTTCTCGGCCACATTGTATATGGTTGCATAATCATATACTTATTTACTACGGAATATTTAAGCAGACTTCTTCCACCATTCTTAGTTCATTAAAACATTTCATAACAAACTATTTGATATAAAAATATCCAAAAACGTATAGTTATTACTATTTTAACCATTAAATCAGCGTTTGACTGAGAAAAATAAGGATAACCAGGTCATATAATAAGCGCATGCATGTATATATTGATTAATTTATATTAGAATTAGATCTGTCGTTAATAGGACATTAGGTATTAGATACACGCGAACCAACTGTACATTCTGCAAAAAAAACTTTATATTTAAGTTAAAATGTCTAGTTTTTTTACACGAAATTCCAACCTTTATAATAAATTATTCTGCATCGCAAGTGCAATTATTTAAACTAGGCTCTTCTACTTTTCAGTATTAAGCCCAACTATGCAAACACGACGATTTTATTTGAAAATAGCCAGGGGCTACTTTGTAATGCAGCATACTGTATGAATGATGAATTTAATTTAATAATAATATCCAAATATCCAATGGGTATCATGTGATGTAACAGTTGTATGTTTTAACTGGTGGGGCTGTAATAGGCAACCAGAGTGTTTGTTTACATAAAGTAAAAAAATAATCACATTAAAGGTTAAATTCCCATTAATTGTGAAGAATAATAATTGAATATTTGATACGTAATTTCAATATAGTATTCTTTACGATCAAATTTGACTGTGGGTCATATTATTCAAAATAGAATTCAAGACTGTTTAAAGTCATTTAAAGTGGTATTTTACTTCGAAACTAGTTAAAAAGTGCAAGTGAGTGTTTGTGGTATGCTGTTGAACTGTCTATCCACATAATAAGAGGGTCAAAGAGCTGCAATGAGTTTTTATTTGGTCGTGAACAACCAAGGACGTATTTGCTGACTAGCATCCAGTTACAAGCTGGGATAACACTCAGGTACAAGAGATACTATCAGAAGGTTAGTGTTTATTTCTTCAGTAACATTAAGAAGTACATAGTAAGTTTTGTGCGGCAAATCATTTAAATAATTGTAATTATATATTTAGAAATTAATTTAGCATACTTAATTTTCTAAATTTGAATAGCGATTCCAGTACTCGACGTATTTCGGTCATTATAATTTGAAATTTATATGTTTGGATTCGGATATTTTAGAAGCATAATTTAAATCAAGTTTGGATTTTTAAACATTTGATTAAAATATTTTGACATCTATTTAATTTTTGTAATGTCAGACCAATCTTTGAAGTGATACTAACGAACTGAAGTTCAATTTTGTGTAGTACCTAATGAGTGTATTTGATTAACGAAGTCAAATAATTATAATATTTTAAAGTAATTAAGTTTTCAACTAAAATACAAAGTTATTAGTCCAACATTTACCCATCTAGCTGGGAACAAGGATTCTCATTGCTTATTAAACTGACTAGCCGAAGTATTAAAAAATTAGAATCACATGACATAATTCAAAGTGTCAAATTGAGTTATGAGATACGTCAATTTCGATTTATTTCATTAAGAAGTAAGGTAAGTACTTAAGGAGCTATACCTGATACTGCTTCTTGTTAATAATAAAAGGGTATATTAACTTAATATTAATTGTAATAACACCGCTAGGGAAAGGGTGATATTACAACTTGCAGCTCACTCCGTGGGCCCTAAAAGCCATATACAGAAAGGTGGTCAACCTTGTTGGAAAATCAATGCAAGTTAGTATTTATAGAAAGCTAAACAAATTATTGCTACAATACAGTAAAATATTTAGCCGAAGTGAGCTTAAAAATGAGTCTAATTTAGAATAGATAAAGTGGAGATTTGTATTACCGACCCGCTATATTCAAATGTCAAATTTAAATTTTAATTTAAAATTGGATTATATAATTACTAATTTAGTTCATCCAGGAAATACCCTGAAATATAGCATTTTTTTAATTTAAGGAAGGTCAAATAAAAAATATCAATGTCCAAAAACAATTGTGGTATGTTCTGCACATTCTTAAGATAGAAGAGTTATTGAAAGCGAATGTGTTAAAACAGGGGATATTAAAAAATGGCGGTAATCGTAAATAGCGAGGTGGAGCGTTGAAGTTAATGTATGATTATTTCGTAGTTCACTCGGTTATCATGAATTTGTTTGTTATTAACCACTTTATTTTAAAGCTTTTAATATATTAAGTTATACAGTCTCTGACTTTTATTGTTTTGCTCTAATCCATAATATTTGATCATATCTCGCTGGCTCACCTGTAGCCGGATATACAGGGTGATTCGGGAGGAAGTGGCAATATTTTGAGGACATGTCGAGGAAGCCAAACTAAGCAAAATAAGCTCATATGTTTAAGTCCGATTTTCATTTGTTTGATCGTATTCTTAAGGTGGCGATTCAGTCTCGAAAATCCGACTATCTTAAAATTTACTTAGTAAGTGGTGCTCTCTCGTCTTGAAAAGCATGCACCTCAAATGTAGGGTGTTAGGTTTGCAACCAGTCTAAATGATTGTGTCAGTGGCATAATTTTAAACACTTCTGATGGTCAGGTGGTCGCGGGGGGCGGGACGTTGCCGGCTAATGGCACATGTAATTGTTTTGGCTAGCTTCTTATCGATCGATAAAATTTAAGCGACCACACGCCCGATGTGCATCTTTGCAGTCTGGTGAACTTGTGGTTGGAGTTTATATAATTAGCAAGGATTATAACAGTTTATTCCAAACTAATTTGTTTTACGTTGTTTTAGTATTTTATTAGGGTAGTTGTTATGACATTCATATTATTTTGTTCCTATTATAACTTTAGCAATAGCTGTGTTCGTTCTACATTTGGCAGATCAGTAAAATTTGACATTAGTTTCGTTGAGTTATTTCAGTTGTGACTAAAACAGTTGTAATAAAATGGTTATACAACAAAATGTGAAATTCAATTTGCATATTTTTACACCGATTCCGAAAATAATACATGAACAGTACAAAATTTCGTACATTCGTATTTCTATATTTTCTGAGCTAAACTGCATGTCAAATACTAGCGCTTAGAACTACAGTTTTACAATAAATTGATTTTTAATTAAATATAGCATTCTTTTCCTTTTACGCTAATCGTTACGTGTTTGCACATTTACCCAACCTGACCCTAATAAATTATTATAACACTAACACACTTAATTATCTCTAGTTTTCAATTATGGGCAAAGCAAGACCATGTTATGGAAAAGGTAAAAAAACAAAAAGAGCACAATCTATGGTTAGACTAAATAAAGTAAGACGAATGTTAGCAGAAAATAGTGCACAGGTAATCAGACCCTTATAAATAAAGAAAACAGTGTTGCCTTTCGTAAACCATTTTTTTATTTAAAAAAATTCATAGCTAATATTTAGAAACACTACAGGAAAACTTAATTAATTGATCATTTTCATAAGAAGAAAAAAACATTTAGTTTTTGATCATACTTTATATGACATGTAAATACAATTTTAGGTATAATATCAAGCGAAGAAATTATAGAAGTTAAATGCCTCCATAAAGTGGCAGTCCTTGGTATTTCTTTAAAAGAAGCTGTCAAAAATAAAGAAGTGGCCTGTTTAAAAATACAGGATGATGTTGTATCATTAAATGAGAAGCATAATTATTATTATCAGGTAATAACTATAAAGGGTTTTGTTATTTAATTTTATAGAAGTATTTTCTTTAGATTCAAGGGCAGCTAGCGATTAGTGGAGCCCGTATTTGCCATTTCATTGTGTATACCGGTAACAACAATGAACTTTTCGTACAGGCCATAGAAAAAGATTTAATGGTATGGAATATGTGGCTTCCTAAGCTGCTGTTATTTTATTCAAATTGTTTGGCGCCAGAAATTATATTAAATAGAAGAGAGCGTAATCTAAAATGTAGGGATCCTATATATATTTTAGACGCCCAAGAAAACGTGCGTAAAACTCAACAAGCAAAGGCCAATGAGAGAGAAAAAAAGAAAAATATTCAAGAGTTAAAGAGAACAATTGCGGAAAAAAGAAAACGATGCCATACAAAGAAAAAAGCTTGAAAAGTATGAATTCTTGGCTCGACCCGGCTCAGAACAACAAGAAACAAGTATTTTCATAACTAAAACATTACTGTATATCAGAATTATGCTGCAATTGCATCATCAGACACTACCATAAATATAACGAGCATTTGTTTCTTTAGAAGTAATAACTTATGTTAAAATGTGTAAATTTTGTTTGTAGTTATTATTAATTACTATCTTCGTTCAATAAGCCGCGTAGCGCAGTTGGGTAGGCGCTAGGCTTGCATTAAGCAAATCCTCGGTTCAAATCCCGCGGGGGTAAGAATTTTTTCGCAGTCTTGCCGATTGGAATCAGGCTCGGTGAGACCATTCACAGTTGGGCACCAAATTAACTGTGCTCTACTCAGAACCACAGACCTAAGAGATAGAGTAATAAGGTTAAAACATCATCATGACACACACCTCATACAGTGGTTGCTGCGCAAGCACAAAAGGCGTGCTCCAACTTTGTATCCCGAATCTGGGGCAAGTTGAGCATTGAACCGCCAGATGCAAGCGCATAAAGCACCAGCCTCTGTACCGCAAGATAAAATGAGGTTGTCGATAATACATACATACATACACACATCTTCGTTCAATAGAGACGACGACTACGACCGAAAGCAAGGTGGCAAGACACACTTCTCCAACCCGGCCCAGAGCTGTGACCTCAATCACACTATATTTACTATCAATCTTGTATTGTAAATAAAGTAGTATAATAAAAGATATTTTTTGTCAATATTTGAATGTTTTGATATCTGTTTAGGCAAATATCTATAACACTATAGGAAGTACGGAGTGATTTTTTAAAAACTCAATTGCAGCAGGCCCTGGATAGCCTGAATCAGTTGGCAATACTGAAATGTATTGTTGGTGACACTGTAAGTCTATGTCAAATTCGAGGTTAACAGGTTAGGTTTTGCGTCATTTTTGACACAGACTGACGCAAAACCTAACCTGCTAACCTTGTATTTGACATAGACTTACAGTGTCACCAACAATACATTTCAGTATTGGCAACTGATTCAGGCTATCCAGGGCCTGCTGCAATTGAGTTTTTAAAAAATCACTCGGAGTAAATTTGGTTGTAAACGGTAGGTATAACATTTACCAATATATAGCAATAAAATTTGTTAACAGTGTCTGCTTTCTTGTAAGGTGTTAATTTAACAAAGCGATCCAGGTTTGCGGTTGAATGGCAGTACAAATCATAAATGGCTACAAAATCGTCGAATTTTACAACGCAGACGATTCATTTTGCCATTTATAAATTAGCAGATGATACCAGCCAATATTTGTCTTTCAAACGCAGTTTTGTTTACAGTTAAAAAACTTTACTTTTCTTTATAATTTTTTGTTTAAAGAAGTGACGCTTTCTTAACGATTTTTCGTTAAAAAAAAACACTTTTGTCATCACTATGCAAAAAACTAAATCTGTTACATTATTTGCATTAAGTGTAAAGATATAAACTACAGTTAAATAAAGAATCGTCTATTTCATTACGAGTCAATTCAAAACCTTCAAGCTGCCTAAATATAGGGAATTCCATAAAAAAAGTAAGTTTTATTTGCCGCGCTTTTTTGAGGCACCCTGTATAATCAAAAGTATTCCAGTAATGTGCACCACCTTTGCTCCTACAACTAAGGTTACCTACATTCCGCCGATGCTGACACGAAGAAAAATAATTTGGGTGGGGGGGATAAAATCAATGAAAAAGATCAACGTGAAATAGTTTGTTAAGTACATTATAAATACGATTCCAAAAATTATTTTATATTTCTGAAATCGCATAAAATAATTCCGGCCTCATCAATAGTCATATGTCAAAACTTTCTTTGGAACACTTGTACATGGCATGCTATTAATAATTAATATTTATTGCTTAACACTAATTATGTAAAATAAAATCTTAGCAGCTCTCAGTATTTATAATTGGGTAGACTATACAAATCCAATCCAATGTATCTGAGAAGTTAAGTAAACCGCGAAGAAACTAAATTTTTGTGGAGAAAATTTAAAATAATTTCTAAAATTATATTTTGGCACTTTACCCACTTTCTACTTTTGCTCTGGAACTTTTAAATATGAACCTCTAGTTTACCCGAAGAATTTTGTTGATAACCCGAAGTCTTCGGGTCAAAATGTCAATATTGGTCACCCTACCTGCAACTTTTATATAAGTGATATTTATGTAACTCTCATAGTTTTACTACTATTTTCCACCCCGTTGTCGTTATCAGGCCCAGAATTGTGGTCGTCTAAAAATATCAAGTTGCATGTTTATGCATATCACAATTCGAGTTTGAATTACGTCATTAGCAGTAGCGCCATCTACCTTACAGAGGCTGAACTATTTTAGCAGAGAAACACGTATCAAAGCTTAAATTGCCAACACAAAATTTACTCACGATGAGCTATTACAAGTATATGTTGCTTCTCGGTCATCTGCCAAACTTCTGGTTCAAATTATTTGAATTTTTAGTATGTTATAGTTAAAACTCTAGAGATTATGGCCCCCCATTTTGTTTTACTGTTTGAAGAGTATTTCTTACAGAAATAAATCGTCGAATTTCACGTTCAAAAATCCACTTTATTTATATTTTTTAGTCAAAGCCGTGATTTATAAACTAAATTTTAAATACGGAGGGCACCTTCCTTGAATCTTTCTGCTTATTTTCGTATATTGTAGATTCAATTTGGTTCAGTATTAACCGCACTGCCTGCTCTCGAGTGAAGTCATGATAACCGCAATTTTAAGTTAAATTTCGTAAGAGTAAATCGCCACCTTAATACAGCAGCTATCATTAGAGCGAACAATCGTTCATTGAAACTCGCTACTAGTGCAGTCTATAAACGCGCAAATAAGTGTATCGAAGTGGGCGGTGGCGTTTTCGAAAATTTGTCGTAAATTAATGCTATTTTGTTTATTTTTGTAATTCATTTTGTAATAAATTTTTGTTTGCTTTTTAAATTATACAATTAATCAAAATATCTCCGAAACAAATGAAAATCGGACTTGAACATATGAGTTTATTTTGCTTATTTTGACTTCCTCGATATGTCTTCAAAATATTGCCACTTCCTCCCGAATCACCCTGTATAAACAAGACCGCCTCAAAACTCGCTATCCAAAAATGTACCGGAATTGACACTACAGCTGAATACAATCCTTTTTTTACGTTTACATTACTACTCCACAGAATTCTGTTGATATTGTCTATTCCCTTCTGCTCTTTTCCACTTTTGTTTTAACATCAGAGTATACACTTTTGTTTTCAAATATTTAAATTTCAGCTAGTCTCGAGAACAAGTTATCGTCTAGGACTACCTCAACAGGTGCGCCATATACTGAGTCTTCTGCAAGTTAACTTTTCACCTCTAGTTATAATAATAATAATACCTAATACCTTGTTGGTAACATAGAGTGTTCGTTTACATTCTGGTCATCGTGCATATGTTCCAACTACTCGATCACCGCGTTTCCATGTAAGTCCCCCTACTATTACTAATTCTTGGCCCTTCTTTGTTTTCTCTATTGTATCTTCCTGATATTTATAGAATTTATATTTCTCAATTATTGTTGCATCATCGTTTGGTCCATATACAGCAACAATTTTATATCGTAGGTACATTTTCACTGTACATGTCATTATATGTTTGTTATTTAATTCCAAATTTTTAATACATTTTAACAATTAATTTTTTATTATGTACTATCGATATTCCTTTTTCAGCTCTAATTTTCTGGTCAGCTTTGCTCTATATGTGTAGCACTTTGTGTTTATATCTTTTTTCGTTCTTTCTTTTTGTGTTGGCGAGGTGTGATGTGAAATTTGCTCTTTCTACCTCACTGAATACTTAGCATCTTTTGGTCTGATACTTTGTATGTTTCATCTTTCGTTTTCGAAACTATTATTCCTAAGTAGAATTGCCCTCTCCGTATCTAATGGAGTTTCTTCCGTAAATGGAAATGAATTTCACTCTGCTTTGTTTTTATTTTTACGGGGGCTAGATTACTACCTAGCACCACAACCTTCCCCCTTTACTCGGGCTTGGGACCGGCAACGACAGGGATAAAACTACGCAATCCATACTGTCCCTGATGTAGCCTGTTCTTGGATAACCAAGATTCCTGTGTAAGATGCAATCTCTACCTTGAAATTTACTAAATTCTAAATGATTCACGACCACGACCCGATATTTGTCTAAATTGTAGTTTTCGACTTGTTGTGAATTTATACTCATCTCACACACCCATACACAATCTTCAACTTTCAAATCGCGGAAACTAATAGCAAAAGACGTACTGAGTAGTTGTATGTAGAGTATCTTAGAAGAGAGAAGAGAAAAACGAATGTTACCTCGGAGAGTCTGAAAATATTGTAGAGAGCAGTTTTGTATATAGCTAAATAATATGGATTTATTAATATTTAAATCTGTTTGATTAGCTCTTCACATGAAATTTCTAAATGAACAGCCTCACGTTAGAACCGTGTGGTAAGCTCATCTTACTGGAAAATAGTATAACCGCAATCTACATAATTTGAAAGTCGCACTCAGTCTTTACTAAGAGCGGCACGTGCTTGCGACTCCCAGTACTGGTAGCATTTCAATTGCTGCCGCAGTTTTAAAGTGCAGCGAACAAGCGTTTACAAATTAAGTAAACGCATATTCACCTTACGAGGTGAGCATACAAATTATGCAACAGGTGTCCTTTGAAGTCGTGACGTCAGCCACTCGTCGTTGAGGCGGCAAGGACAGCGAAAAGAAAATAGACACTTTACAGCAACTTTCCAGAATTGGATGAGATGATGCAGGCTACCTCAACTTCTAGGAGCAAAGGTAATTCGATACAGGAAATTATTGCAGCGAGGCGATAAGAAATCGCATATCCGCGGTGTGCGAATCGCGTTTATGTACGCGGATTTTACTGGTTTGAATGCACGTGAATATAAACAGGGCTGGCGTTTGTTACGGCCGTGTTTAAAAAGTTTTGAGTTTGCGGTTTTAAAGAAGAGTTATTTCGGCGTTATATTAATAATGCTTTGTTGATGTTTTATATATATGTTTGGATGTACTATGCAAGACAAAAGAAACTGGGACAACTATTAATAGAGAATTTAGCATTATTTGATTAGCTTAAATGAGGCTTTAAACAATTTCATTTATTATAACAACTTGGTTTCATAGCAACATTTAAACAATTTGAAAATTAAGTTAGAAATACCTAGCAATTATACATATTAAAGCAGTCACGTTCACAACACACCATATTAACTGTTCCAGTTTTTTTGTATCTTGCATAGTACTTATAAGTAGACTCAGCTATCCTGCAAGTATATTATATTATTTGATGTTTTGAACTTGTTTTCTTTTAGTTGATTTGTGATTTTTGCTTGTTTTTATATGGTTTTATATGTGTTTTGTACTCAATATATGATAGAAGCAAATCGGTTTTCGTTTTGAATCGTTTAAACTCAAGTTTCAGAGAACAACACTACAAAGGAGAGGCAAACTTCTCTTTGGCGTACTTATAGTGATATTTTATAAGCCACGAGAGATCTAAAGAATTACATGTTTACTGAGCTAGCTAAGGCGTAAAAAAGCAAATAATCATTAAAATATTAATGTGTACGAAACGCCTTGTTCAAATTTAAAGTAATGCGTGAGAATGGAACTCTCATGCCCGTTACAAATTGTTCAATTGCAGCAAACTATAGAGCGGAAAAATTTTAAATAGTGGCTGGTTATTTACTTCGTTATTCCTTAAAAGCTATGACTCATTTCTTTTACAAATTATAACGTTTTGTATGTGGCGTAGCAACTGCACTCCTTTGATCGCCAAAACAGATATCCAATAGAAATCTCATTAAATAAGAAAGTCTAAGAGATATCATTCGAGCAAACAACATTTCTTAATGGAACTAGAACAAAAACAACTGCCGATCAACTTTTCCCCTGCTGGGCTGAAAATAAAGAGCCCGTCTGGTCAATATTAATAAAGTTATTTCCAAAAAGCTAGCCGTAGGAGTAGGTGCTTCTGTTTCAACCAGATTTTCAAAGCTATTCCAGGGAAACTTCTATAGCTTTCTAGAAATTCAGTGGCGGAACAAAATTATTTCGGCGAAGCAATAAACCTCCTAAAACTGTCATGATGGTGATAATAGTCCCCAACACGTGGCTGGACCTAAAAGACCTGCTACGCCAACTTGGACCTGAGGGACAATAATAATGAAGGCCGTAAAGGACAAAACATGACGTCATGCAACTGAAATAATGATGAAAAATTGTTCTGTGGTTGTACGTTGTGAAACTGCCAGTTTCAATTTTAAAAATTTTGTTTGATGCTGTAAAACAATTGAAATCGCCAATTCAACGCATCTTATAAGTTTTATACTGATCTCTGTTTATGGAAGGGGTGAGAACTGCAAACACATTTATTTAGCTTAGTATTTCAGGTTTCCTGGAAATTTCTATTTGGGTTATTGATAATTTCAAGTTGTTTAATTGACTGGTTAATTAAGATGGCCCCTATTCGTAAACATTCACAAGAAAAGTTCTTTTACATGCAATAAACACCGAAAATAGGCATATAGAGGTGCTGGAATCGCAGCTTCCGCACTCATCTGAAACTTTCGGGGCGTTTTTCAAGTCGTTAAATTTGTCAATATGGCCTGGAAATTGCTTTGCGAAACGTATTACACTGCTAGTTATACGCTTACAGGCACAATTTAGAGTATAACAAGATTTCGCTGTCATTATAGCGTCCCTGGTGTTTGTTTTACCTGCGCTAGTAATGAGGATGGATGAATGGACGTCGTTACGGTTAATAACAATATTAACGGTCGCAGTTTGCCCTTCCTCTTTATAGAATTTTTATAAAATCCGCTGGGCATTCGCAGGCAGTTTAGCGCTGCGTTAGTGGCACTAAATTTAGTTTTCCGTCATGGCGCTTCGTATAGAGTTAGAAAGTTGAAATTACATTAAATTGTGATGTTATTTTTAAGAGGCTTTTAAAATGTTTATGTAGGTTTAGTTAAGAACTAGATTTTCTGCGCGAGTGTTATTTAGCGTTTTATGAGACTTATTCCTTACTTTTCCTTGTTTTTCAATTTATTTTTTATTTTAAAAGTAAAATTTTTGGAAAGTCACTGTTTAATTGAAGATATTTTGTTATAAGGTAGAATTTATTTTTTACATAGTATTACCTTTACACATTTATTATCATTTATTAATCTTGTCAGCCTAATTAAGCTGCTAATCGGAAATTGCCCAATAACAGTAACAAAAAAAGCATATATGCGATGCATGTGAAACACCCAATCTAATTTGAAAGATATCATAAGGACAATTCTTCGAAATTAGTACGTTCCTGTAGGTTCCACTTGCGTTAAGCCAAATTTGTAGTTTAGTGGTGTAATCAAACCTTTACTCTGCGCGATACTTTCTTCCGCTCGCTGAAATATTAACGCTTCACAGATTATTTTGGGACCTTCAATTCAATTCTCCGTACGCTGGTTTTATAAATTCAAGCTTTGTTATCCCATGCGAAGCGATGCATTTTGGCTTATCGGCTTTTCAGAATTTTGTTGTTCAGACAGGCCTAAAACGTCCCCGAGTTTTCTTGCGAACCGCTGAGTCAAAGGATTGCATCAGTTTGGAAATTTACGAGCGTTTCGCATAAGCTAAAGAAAGAACGCACGTAAGTCGCGCCTGCTTGGTCTCAGTTGATTGTTAGAATCGCATCTTAAGCCATTAATTACCGTCCAGGCTCTGAGTGGAAAAACACGTGTGTTGATTTTGCGCCTTCCGGCCCGCCTTGGTTTGCGTGGCCGGGGTGCCCTTCGGCGCCCTTGTAACTCCGCTTCCATTTTAAGCATTTACCGGTGTGTTTTTCCGTCGATCAGAGATCGTAAAGTGAATGTTTCAAATAACAGTAACTTTCGTGTTTGAAATTGCACGTGTTAGAACTGTCTTCCTGGGGGTTGTTGCTGAGTGTCCGCAGTTAATAGTTGTAAGCTAGAAAATTCTCTTTATCTTAAAGTGGCAGCTTTAAATACGTCGTTTTACGGATTATTGTCGTGGGAATTCCAGTAATAAGCTTACTTGTGCATATCGAAGTTTTCGTACCGTTTCGAGATCTGCCTACCGTCTGTTGTAAAAGGAGTTTAGCAGCTACACCAATGCTTTATTTTTGTAAGGTAAGTCAATGTTGTACGTGGATCGTCGACCAAACTTGTCACGCTAGAAGTAGCAAGGTGAACGTACTTACTTCCACATTCAGAGTGCATTCACGTGTGTTGTTGATTCTGTTGTCCCAATCTAGTCCGAATGTGGTGACGCATCAATTATTGAACATCTTTTACCTCGCGTACCAGATCACCGCCCTAATCTAAGGTAGTAAAGAATCCCCCTTCTCCACTGCAGTTTAGCCGGCAAACCTTTTGTTACAGTTCATGGTAATGGGGTTGGGGCAGCGGATCTGAGTAATTTTACCCGATTTTGTAGTTTTACTGACGGTTTTGTCGTAAAGTCGTGTTCGTGTTGTAACAATATACAATTATATAATTTCTGTCAGATCATAAAATTCATAGCATAAGAACTATATATTTATGGAAACAGCTGAATCTGATTGTTGTTCCTCTGATTTTCGGTCAGATTCCTTTTCTTTCAACTTTCCTATCCACTAGTCTCCCTACTGAACTCTTGATTTTTGCAATTGCAAGGCTATTAAAGTATTCGAGGTACGCGAGGTTTTTCATTTCGTATTATTATTTCTCTCTCACCTATGATGGAAGACAACGGTTGGGACAGCGGAAAAAGTGTTTTGCTACTCAACACTTAAGGAAGCGAAGTGGGAAGAAAGATCTCTTTAGTCTGAATAAGCAACTTATCTAGGGGACGAACACCCGGAAATCAATGTTCCTGGTTCTCCAGGTTGGGGGTTCAGTTAGGGACCGGCACCAAATTACTTGTTAAACTTTGAAAATGTTGATATACGAAACGAAAACGCAAACGGAAACGGACATTGATTTTTGGAACGTGGAATGTGCAGCGGATACTAAAAAAGTGGACGTATTCAAACAACTAAAGAACTATAATATTCAAATCGGAACTCTCATTGAAACTAAAGCATTGCATGATGATAATAATAATATTTAGCTGTGTAAGTAAAAACAAGAAAGTTAGAGCAGGTATATCGTACTATACTGAGGAAAACATTGAGAAACTGGGGAAACAATAAATCGGAAAATGCTCAGATTTAGTTATTATATCAGTTTATAAACCAATAGAAGGTGCAAATACTAATGAAAAAAAAAATAAAAAGACATAGAAACTGTATAAGACTAAATAAATACTAAGAAAGAGACCGTTCTAATGTAGCACTAAATGCAAGGGTAAGTAGAAGTCAAGATGATACAGTAGTCGGAAGTTTTGGCGAAGAAACGCTAAACGAAAATGGAAAACAAATAATAGTAATATGTGATAAATATGCAGTTATAATACTATAAGTACTCAAAGTTATGTCGATGATATTTGGGGTAGTATGTATCACGAAAGTCCATTGCGTTTGGGTACAAATAGAACGAATTGTGGAGCAACGAGTCCTATTCCAGACGCAATGGACATGATTGATACTATCCCAAAAATAGTCTACCTAATTTTGACTACGAATAATAGTCGGAGGACTATTCGGTGAACCAAACTCATTTTTCAAATTAGAAAGGCTCAATATTTAGGTACACATGTTAAAAAACAGTTGGTGTAAACATCTTCAATAAATATTTTAATTTGTTCAAAATAGTCGCTTGAGTATTACTACAATACTCGCTGTAATTCGGTACTAGTAGAATAGCCACTACAATTTATTTTGGTTGGCTATGAAATGCAAAATCTGACGTTTTCACTGATCCACTTTTGAGAGATGACAGGTGAACAGAATAGTCACTTTAAACATACAGAGATTAATAAATTTACATGGTTGGAAGTTACGTGTCAACTAAAAGGTATCACTGATTATATTATCATTAAACAAAATTCAAAAATAGGTACCGACTTGTCATAAAGTAATGGATATTTATTATATTATTATATATATTTAGCAAATTAAGCTGATAACAGAAAGTAAACTGTTGTAGTGTTTACTTTTTTACCCTTTGATTTTATGTTTGTAAATGTAATACGTTTCAAATTTATCACAGAATCGAAACGAGCCGAAAGTTAATTTAGGGATTGTGGGTTGCTTTTATAATTCTTCGGATTTCGGCAGGCAATTAGCGACTGATATCGTGCATGGACAAATGTGAAACCTGATACGACCGACCGTGCGAGCTGCGAGTGATTTTAAAGTGTTACGAGTGGTAATTAACATTATATGGACTAATAAAGTAAATAAAGCAATAAGGTATTTCATAAGTACTAATGCTTAAGTAGCTTTGCAATGGAGGTTGTATGTAGTTTTACTGTGCAGCCGAGTTGAACACTGTTCCATTGTTAGTATTGCTGCTGATTGTAGAGAGTTTTGTTGTTTGGGCCTTTGCTCATTATTTTGTTGTTGGGTTGGTACCTACTCGAAACCGCTTTAGTGCACTATGTGCAAGGGTTAGCGATCATCCTGATAAGCAATTATCACTGATCCCAAAAGCGCATCTGAATAGCCTGGGATGCTCATTTATTACAAATGCCTTGTAATTTCGGGCTTTTGCGGAGGCGACAATCACAAATGCATATCACACTGACATGAGTTGTCATTGCACATCATCGGCGGTGCACTTGAAAATTACTCTTGAACGAGGTACTCTACTAGGCGGTACGTGGGACTTTCACGAGGGGCTGGACACCCCCTGTAAGTACTACCATCGTGAACACATACTGCTAAATGTCATAATATTTGCTTAGTCTTGCTTGCATGTTTGAATGTGGAATTTGGCTGGTTTTGTATTTACGAGCGAGTGTGTGTGTCCACATGCCACAAGAAAAGGCCCGCTGGTCGACTCTCCCCGGTTTCGTGCTTGTAATTCACAACTTTTAGATCGAAGATGCGTTAAAGAATGTTTGGGTAAGTCCCCAACCTGTTCATTTATGCATGGGGACCTATCTAACTCTAGAAAAAGACAAATTAACCCCCAAGCCCAAATCTATGTACCTACAAAACGAAATTTAATTGTTTAAATTATGAGATTTTTTATGTCCGAAGATGGTTACCCTAAATGTTCAATATGACCTCTGTTTTGTTGGTGAACGGTTATCAACCTTTCCTTCAAATTGTACACAGCATTGTGTAACATTTCTGATTAAATTGCACCAATTTGCTCACTAATGCTGTATTTTAATTTTACGTTCGCGTGAGTGTTATTTTGAGAAAAATTCTCTAAATTGAGATAATTTCGTTTCGACACGTGTGTGACAACACTTTTGCTTTCCATAAATACAATACAGTTCCATTATTTGAGCTTAAATTTCGTTCACTTTTTATTGTTAGTTTGATTTGTTAAAAATATATAAAAATGTATCGCATACCCCTAACTTTATAATAACCCCATACTTTGAATGTTAGAATATACAGAGGGGCATAATGTGGGTTATACCACGGTTTACTTACTGTTAACAAAACTATATGTTACCTACAAATGTAAATCTGTAAACGATTCGAACTACTAACATAACGCAGGAACCACAGACAACAAAAAAACAACCGGCAATATTTGCAACACCACTCTACCGTTTTCCTATATATTAAGATTTGAAAAACTTAAATACGAAATCACCGGGACTGCAGAGTAAATCTATGAAAACCTTAAAAAATAAAACAAGCTGCAAACAAGCCGTAGGTGTAGAAAATAAACAAAATAAGAAACATATAGAACGGTAAACAAGCATAGCAATACCAATTTGTAAAAAGAAATAAAAAAGATCTCTCCATCTATAAAGGAATAAAAGTTCTCAGGAGCATCATTCATAAAATAAT
Organism: Agriotes lineatus; assembly: GCA_940337035.1. Lineage (NCBI taxonomy): Eukaryota > Metazoa > Arthropoda > Insecta > Coleoptera > Elateridae > Agriotes > Agriotes lineatus. The sequence goes on from CALNHX010000854.1 coordinate 239,825, forward strand.
TTGCGAAGAATAGCAAAGGAAAATGGAGTCGACACCATATTCATAATGAGACGTCCAAAAAAAAAGATTAGAATTCGAGTCTTATTGAAATGGCCAAGACATCTGACAGAGTCTGAAAGATGTAATCAGAACATTAACAAGAAAAATAAATATCGTACAAACTAATAACAATCATACAACAATTAAATACAAATAACAAATCCAAATTACGTGCTGATAAAGACCTTCCGGTCCACTGTTATTCAACTTAATGATTGAAGGGATAATAAAAGAAGTTAACACATTCTATTTTTAGTAGAAGTTTGCCATTAAAAGAAGATCTTTGTCATCAATATCGATAGATTTTACTACCTGAATAAGTTTACTGTGCTGTACTATGCTGAAAACCTTCTCAAGATCGATAGAACATAGGAAGTCACATCTACTTCTTTGAATAAGAACAGTAAACCGAGTTAACAGATTTATTGGTAATTGTTTGCCTAACGTACACCAGGTTTAAGTCTACCCCTTCTGGGAAGGCTAAACGCCATTTGTAAACGACGGCTGGGCAGTTTGAACTCTCGATAATTAATTGCTGCTTCGATAGCTGTTTCTTTGACATTTATTTGCAATATTCCATGACTGGACTAGAAAAAATACAGTAGTTACATTTGTTAAAATCATCAAAAAGATAATGATGCTATAAATCACCGTACGGTGAAATTATTTAAAATTTTATGATTCTCAAGGCCAGAACAAATCGATCACACAAACCTACACCCCGGAAGATGTCACATTATTCTCTAATAGCTATCGAATAGGCATCACTGCACCACAGCACGGAGGATTGATTTCTAAGAATGCGAAGCTTAAAAATTTACAAGTGTAAATATAGAATTAGAAGCACCGAGGCAGTTGTTACGGACAGCTGCAGCAAATTGGTGTCAGAATCGCACGTAGGTACACGAATAATAAAAACAATCCTACGCGAATTAATCTGCGGATCTGCGGGTTAAAAGCGCCGACAGAAGCTTACGGGGGGAGATGGATTGATCGGGAATTTCGTCAAATGATTACCAGGCCATCGCTCTTTTTGTATCCGCATTATGTTGTCACAACAAATCATAAGTAGGTGCTTTGTAATTATAAATAACCCGCTATAAAACCTTAATCCGCGTTGTTCGGGGCTTAGCGGTCTTGGAGTGCGAGTGATTCCGTTAGTCCATTAATTATAAAGCGTACGCGTTTTAAGAACAAAGGGGGATTTAGAGTTACCTCTGTGGAATTGTGCGTTCGTTAGCCGTAGCTGGACGTAACGATACAAGTTTTTAATTTATTGACACATTTATTTGGAAAAACTAATCTTCCTCACCAAAAGGATTCGCAAAATTTGCTAAAAGGGCGCGGAACAAGAGCTGCAGCCGATCTAAATCCTCAATTCCAGCCTGTTGCTGTGGCTCTCCAATATGAGCAAGGACGTTCTTTATCATGTCGTTAAAGCCGAGGATACTTTCTTTTGTATTAAAAACAGAGCGATCGTAAAGGATCCTATTACTTATCTCCCTGATGAGCATGTTAAGATCGCTTTTGCAGAGAAATTTGTTTGGTGCAGAGTCGAGGTGCAGAAAGAACGCCATAACCCTGGCATCTGAGTGAAAATCTCCAAGTAAAATCAATCAAGTGCATTTTAACAGCAATGGCTTAATGTGTGGCTAGTGACATATCAGCTCCTTATCTGTGCATTTGTTGTTTGTAAATAAAAATTCGAGGCTGCTCTCTCGCAAATTAATTGATTGTTATGCAACATTACTATCCTTGCAGTTATTTTGGTATCTGAAGATAAATAAATATTAGACCGAAAGCTATGTTTATTTAGTAATATTTTATAAATAATTCCATTAAAATGGCAAAAATGCACAATAGTTGAAAACTTGTCATTTCTAATAAAAATAGATCAAAACTAATAGTCCCTTCATATTGTTTATTGGGTATTTCGCCAATAAACAGCATAAATTATATCACGCTATAAAAAAGTTTCATAGATTTTTCTAATATTCCATCTGAAATTCCTGTCCAAGAAGAGGTCTAAATATTGCTGGAACATTCACATTAAGAATAGTTGTTTTATGCTGGAGTACCATATGTGCAGCTTCTTTCATTTTTGTAAATAAAGATGTGCTAATCTAATTTTGATTTTGAAGAAAGTCATTCTTGAATAATGGTTGGATGTTCATCGCTCGAACATTAACAAGTCTTCTTACTTCGTCGAAGTACTAGTATTTTCCACGTTCGCAAGGTAGCCTGCAGATACAGTTTTTAAATTAAGAACTTTGTAGGTTTTACGTATGTGAGTCAAATATATGTTCGGCCATCGTTAGTTTTAAAAGTTGTACCGATTCTACGTTTCGTGCTTACCATTTGTAATTCTACCGAGAGGCCTCTAATATGTTGAGAACACATAATGAAAAGCCTGTTCTTTGAATTGACTTGGTGCATGTTGCTCTTGGATTACTTTCCCTAACACTTATCAGCGTTATTGCTTGACAACATATTTAAGACATTGTATTTGTCCTTACTAAGAATTTCTTTTTTAAAACATAGTTTTGTTCTATCGTATGGTTCATGGATGGTTGTTTGAAATAAAATTTAATTAACGTTTAGTGTGCCTTTCGATAAACCTATGTAAATAGATGTCCTTTCTGCACTTGTGTCATTTGAATATCCAAAAACTGCAAGTGGTTAGTTTCTTCAACTCTCTAATATTGTTAGCATTAATATAATTCGTCGACTAATTCTCTCAAAACAAATCAAGCTCTATGGCAACTTGGATACAATTGCCTGTCACGCAAGCTCAGGAAGACGGCGTGCGGTTCTTTAAGTTCTTATAACGGTAATTCAAACAAAGCCAGGCGAGCGCAAACAATTTTTGACTATTACGACAAATGTATCTAGGCGTTCAACTAGAATTCGTAAACTCAAGTATCACAAAATTTCTCAAAGACAAGCTCCAGGTAAACACAGGTAGCAGTAACAAATAACAACACCAACATTCCAGTATCACAGTATAATTGTGCCTAATTCGGTAGAATTCAGTACAAATATCAGATAATTAGTACAAATTGCGATAATCATTAGTACGAATTTCAAACAATTATCGGCCGGTCTAAGATTATTCATTTGCACAAAATTCAAATAATTATTATTACAAATCGCAAGTACTTGTTAGTACAAACTTCAAATACTGATTGGTACGAGCTTCAAATAACTATTGGCCAATTTAAGGTTAATTAGTAGTACAAATTTCAAATAATTATTAGCCAATTTAAGGTGCACCTCAATAACATTTAGATTGCGAAGAGAAAGGCTTACACAAAAGTCCTAAAAAAGGTACAAACATGATCCACAACAGTTTAAAATTAAATGCGGCAGCAATTAACCTAGATGTCGTGGTTCGGAAATCAAATATTCCGATACGCAGTTCGTGAAGCGAACTGCAGAGTAGCATCCGACGCTCGAATTGATAGCAATCGGATGAGCCTCTAACACTGGTTCACTGATCAGATCTAGAATAATTTCACTTAAAAGAAAGGAAAACAAAGCCTAATTTCAGCTTCCTTTGAGCCTCTTCTGCACGTTGATCCATGACATATCCGAAAGTCGGAATGCAGGTAATAACAGCTCGAGCCAGGTTATACCAGCCAACCCAAAATAGACTCATGGATGCCTTCGATAAGAATCAGCGTAAACAGTTTCGAAAGAACTTACCTATAACTAAATGAATTTGGGCCACCTGTAGCTGATGACAGGCGAAGCGCATATAAAATACGCCAAGTAGGCGCGAGGAACCAATTCTCTACAGAACTGCCCGGGCTACAACCATGCGCACTTCTGCTGGGACCACGAACCAAAACGACTATATTCTGTAAGCTCGTAAAGCCGCAGAGCAATTTCAAAGACGCTACAACCAAGTCACCATCACAGGACAGGAGAAAAGAGGCGCTTTCAAACAAAAGACAACATTCGAATGGCTTGTGCACGCTGATAAGAGTCAAGGAAGACTCGGAAGCCGATCGACAAGGGTTATAATATCGTACTTAACATGGGCACACTGTCATCGTATCATCCAAATATTACTATATACAGCTAAAATGATTGACTAAGCTAAGCAATATCTACAAAATCGGACCTGTCACTGAATTCGAAAACGCCATAACCTCTCGATGTGTGACTCATTGATCTAACATTTATTTTATTTTTGAACGAAAGATACAGTAATAAAACCACAATAAAATGTTACGAGAAAAGTTTCAGTCGAATTTTATAATGCTTAAAGTGTTATTGCGAAAATATATAGAAAGGTTTCCAAATGTCACTCTGCAAAACATAATCAAATCCTAAGTAAATTTGGAAAAACTATAGAATAATCTAACTAGGAGAAGATGTTTTGAAATCAACGTAAATAGAAGAAGACCACTTATATGTAGGCAACATAAGAGATTTTCCTTGTTTTGAAATATGCATTTGAATAGTCAACAAGATGAGACGGCACAAGGCCCTGATCGATGCTTCGGCACACTAGGGTTGGCATGGAGCGGTTTCTACCATGCTGTCTTTGGAACGCCCACTCCTTAAGACACAATGTGCGGTGAAGCAAGAATAGAAGAAAGAACACCTGAAATCTGAGAGCTTAACTAACACTTAGCTGCTGATCGTATCCTTAACAACAACCATGATTTGTTGCTGAGCCTGCTATCACTGCGTTCATGCACAGGGCATTCGCCGGTGGATCGTAAGTAATACCATAAATGTAGCAATAATTGCATCATCTACAGTATCACCAAAATAACTGAGGCCATTTTCACACCATCGTATATGTATCACCAACCATATACAAGTTTTGGTGGACTACATTTTTAAACTAGGTTAACAATTATTTCAAAAAAATGGCGCTACCATCGATATATAACATATACATATCTCTTAGTAACAGCATCCATACAACTTTAATATTAAAGCCTAGGTAATCTATAAATTAAAAAAACTTCTTGTTTTTCAGATAAGGTTAGAAATAAATGATATCTATAAATGATTTGCAACTCTTTATATATGGTGATGTAGCATTTGCTTATGTCTTCTATAATGACGGTTAGTGGAGAATTTTTGTGGTAGAATCAACCACCAAACTTAAAATGTATTTTTGTAATGACAAAATTCATATTTTCTGCCATTCCCGATGCGCCGAAAGTTACCCTTCCCACATTGCGGTGCTTTTGCCTTTGTTTTTTACTTTACAAAAACTAGGAAAATTGTGCTCTGCGCTTGGTATGAAAAATAAAACATAACCTAAATTACAGCCAAACGTCAATCTATACGTCAATCGGTCAGGAGCTGGTTGCATAGCCGCCTGCTCCCAAAAACTGGTCAAACAGTCTCGAGAGTTAAGCAATGTGGGTGTCCGATCTATAGTAGTAGTAAAATTGCAGCCAACCGTGTCTTGTAGAGCACGTTAAGCCGTCGGTCCCGCTTGTTATTTCGGTGACAGTTGTTAGATTACGTCAGAGGAGCACGCGCAACATGAAAACTACCAGGTTTCCTACCACAAGCCATACGATACAAAAAGTCGGCCAACGATTAATTTGCAACAAAAATTCACAATAACGACACAAAGCATAATAAATTGATTAATTGATCTTATTTTCAAATAAACAAAAACATATTTCAAAATAGATATTTATGCATTAAGGGAGATATGAATATGTTTTCCCTGAGGTTGACATGTGTTACAGACCGAGTCAACCGAAGGTAAAGAACATAAATATCTCCCGTGGTGCATACTATATTTTATCTACTAGCATATTCGTAAAAATAGTATGAAATTGTCATACTGACATTTAAAATTAGAATATGTAAGTAACATCAAGGATTGCCTCATTGTATGGTTGCTAAGACGTTAATTGTAGTTGCATTGCTACCATGAGTTTGAGGGAGAAATAATTTGACAAGTCCCTTGGGAGTTATGTGTAGCTTATCATAATTTGTTTATATGACGAAAATGTACAATATCATGTTGCTAGTAGATAAAGTATTTTTGGTCAGGTCGGCTTTAAGTATGGCATGTTTTATAATACTGTCAATGTGACATTTGTCCAAAATGACAGTAAAATGATGCGCAATAACGAGAAAACAAGCAAGCCTAAAATATTATTTGAAGCGCTAAGGACTCCTCGAAGAGGAGAAACGTCGAATTACATACGTCAAGAATGTCTTGGTTTGAATAATGTGCTATTTAGAGAATCCCCTACATTAAAAGTTAGGTCTATGACAAATCCTTTCTGAGGTCTACTACCTGTGATTTAAATGATCTTTTTCAATTTCTCTGTAATATAAGACATATAATCCGTTCACGACCTTTTTGGGACAGAGATGGCTATGATTTTTTCTTTTCATGTTGGACGAGCTGATTCGGCGATGTAGGGGATACAACTTTTCTTTTCTGTCAGTGTCAGTTCGACATTTTCTTGCCACCACATTGCCAGATTTATTATTTTAATATTCATATGAAAATAAATGATTTATCAAGTGTGTAAAAATAATTTTAATTTCCGTCAAAGGAAAAGTCAAAATGCCGAAAATAATTTTGCTACAACAAAAAATGTCGATTAAGCGATGCTATTTCCAATTAAAAAAGGACAGGCCAGATTTTAAAGAACACGAGTTGATGTCGAGACTGGAGACTATATTTGCTGTACGTTAAAATGATGCACTATTTTTACATACTTGTAATAACGTAATGTTAAATCCATGGTTCAAAGAAGGTCAACAGAGATGAAAATAGAATAGTACGCAAGTATAAGAAGGATAAACTGATAACTCGAACTCATTGGTAATGCGCAATGGCGTATAGCTTTAATGGTTTGCGTAATGGCCGATTTCAGCAGAATAGCTGGCCGCAGATGACTCAGTATTTTGTTGTTTTTGAATTAATTTGTGCTGTTGTGAATTTAGTTGTTGTGCTTTGCATAGTGGTTACGAAAAAAATTACAAATTGCAAAAATGTATTACTGTATTTGTAAAATACAAAACCCAGAAGTTATTCATCACATAAAGTAATTTGCGCCGCTTACGACGTTCAAATTTACCGCGCTCCTGCGCACAAGCTCTTATTACCAATTGTATATCTGTCCTTTTCAATCTTCTTTGAAGCACCTGCCATGCCGTATGCTCGTTCCAGTCTTATATGTTCGAAGGTCCACGAGTTAATAATGTCGATTCGAGAATATATTTGCTGTAAGTTAAAATAATGCATTATGGTTATTATAATTAGATTTTTTTTCTAGGTGAGCCGAAACACTTTAGAAGCGGTTATAAAAACAAAAAGTGAAAATTTACAAACAGCATTCTCTGGCAAACGCAACAAAACTGATGTTTTTACAAATTTCATGTTCCGAAAAGACCTGCAACGACTAATTTGGCAATACAATGAAAAAAACGAATATTTTACTTTGGACAAGCTTTTGGCTGATTCGCGAGAACAATTGGAATTTAAAGGGGGGCGTACAACGTTATACAAAATTATAAATTCAATGGGTTACGAACACAGGGAGGTAAACGGTCGCACAATTTTATGTGAACAAAAGCATGTTGTTGCAGCAAAAATTACTTTTTTGAGAAAATTTTTACAACTTCGAAATTCATGTGACAATATCCCTTATGCAAATTTAGTTAGAAATTTGCCATGGTAACGGCGAAAATTGATAATCGGAAATTTACCGGAAAATTTCCACTTATGTCACTGTCATCACAAAAAACCGTCAACTATTAGTACTTAGATATTAGTTTCGTAATTTTTTTAATAAAAATGTTTTCTTTACTGTGTTTTTCCATTCGTGATATTTTCTATCAAAATATAACGCGTGCTTAAAAAATTTCCCTATGGAAATATTTGGAAATATGTTATGCAGCTATTTTTTTTCAACAAAAGCATTCGTGCATGCGAACTGAAAAAATCCCTCCTCCTTCGGAGTTGGGATTTTTTCAGTTGGCATGCACGAATGCTTTTGTTGAAAAAATAGCTGCAGAACATATTTCCAAATATTTCCGGAAATTTTTCAAGCACTTGTTATATTTCTACTGAAAATTTAACATTCGTGTATCTTGACGAAACCTGGATCTACCAAAATGGTTCGTCAATCCGTCGCTGGATACACGAATCAGATTTAAAAAGTAATCCTATCAAAATTAAAAGTGAAGGATCAAGATTTACAGTTTTACATGCGGGATGTCATTTAGGGTTTGTAGAAGGGTGTGGCTTCTTAATAAATTCAGAAAATAACGATAGAGATTATCATAAGACCATGGACGGGAAACTTTTTCAAAATTGGGTGGTTAAACAACTTATTCCTGCTTTGGCTAGTTTGAAACAAAAATGTGTGGTGGTCATGGATAATGCACCTTATCATTCAGTGCAGTTGGACAAACCACCCACATTTTCTAGTAGAAGGGGCCAAATGCAAGAATGGTTGCGTAATCACAGTATTGAATTCGATCAAAAATTTACGAAGAAACAACTTTGGAATTTAATAAAACCTTTTCGGACTAATGGACAACGGCGATATTTGATAGACGAGACATTGCGGGAACATGGACATGAGGTTCTTAGATTACCCCCATACCATTGTCAATATAATCCTATTGAAATGGCATGGGGGTTTTGTAAATCCTATTATAACAAGCACATCAATTCTCAACCTTCATCCAAGGGTAAGGTTGAGACTTTATGGCTTGAGTCAATTTCCAAATGTACTCCAGAAATGTGGCAAAATTTTTGTAGACATTGCGAAAAACTTATTTTGGATGATTGGAGAAAACACATGGGAAATTTATCGTATGAAAACATACCTCCCTTTATTATTTCGCTAGGTGAATCTGATTCAGAATCAGAGGACGATAATGATGATAAAGATTTTCATGGCGAAATAATGGAGGATGAGTGACTAGCAGATATTTAGGCAAAATTTTAAGTGGTTATATGAAATCATACCTTAGATGTTTGTCAGATGATGCTTTTTTAAACAGTTTAACCAAAATTAGTAAGGAATATGATTATATGATGCAAGAGTATTAAGATATCAAGGGAGCATTTGTTTTAGTGCTGGTTTAGATTATTGTAACTTGTTGATCAACTTTATAATCATCGTTATGTGGTGGCAGTGTAAAAGTATCTCTGATCTTCTGAACAAACTTGGATATAATGCCAAAAATAAGGTGGATATCCTATATCCGACTATTCCTTCTGTATCTAAACATGTTCTTCATTGTCTAAATCTATCTACTTCTACATCGTCAGCATCAGCAGAGGTTTATCCATCAGATGCGGAAACTGAAGACCATGATTTATTCATGCCCGAATGTTGCGATGACCCACAGAAATTTACACAAAGTGAATTAAACGACTTGGTTCGAGATTTAAATTTACCAAAGGATGCAGCACAAGTTCTGAGATCGAGACTCAAAGAAAAAAATGTACTTGCTGCGGGAGTGCCTTTCTCTTATCACAGAAGTCGAGAACAAGAATTGGCGAAATATATTTCACATCAAGAATCACTTGTCTTTTGCAAAGATATTCCTGGACTTGTTTTGAATTTATTATCTGTTGTTCACAACCCATCCCAGTGGAGGTTGTTTATTGATTCAAGTAAAAGAAGCCTAAAAGGAGTTCTTTTGCACAATGGCAACACTTTTGCTTCTGTGCCAATTGCTCATTCGATCCATTTCAAAGAAACCTACGAAGACTTAGAATTTCTTCTTAACAAAATAAACTATAAGTACAATTGGCAAATATGTGGAGACTTGAAATGTTTGAGCATGATATTGGGACAATAAGGAGGTTTTACAAAAATGCCATGTTTTATATGTGAATGGGACAGCAGGGCAGGAAGTCAACATTGGATTGTAAAAGAATGGCCTAGGAGGACAAATTAATTCCAGGATGCAAATATATACTGCGTCCCACCTGTGAATCCTGAAAAAGTTCTTTTACCACCGTTGCACATAAAATTGGGTTTGATGAAGCAGTCTGTAAAAGGTTTAGATAGGAACGCTGAATGTTTTCAATATCTCGCTTCTAAATTCCCACATTTATCAGACGCAAAAATTAAGGAAGGTATTTTTGTGATATAAGGCGTTTACTTAAAGATGAGACATTTGACGAAATCATGACTACAGTTGAAAAAGAGGCATGGTTTTCGTACAAAAAGAGAATCATAAGGACCCTAATTATGTCGAAATTGTTGACAATATTCTGGAAAAGTTTCAAGCTGTAGGTTGCAATTAGAGTTTGAAAGTTCTTTTCCTGCACTCCCACCTTGACTATTTTTCAGAAAATATTGGTGACGAAAGCGAGGAGTAAGAGGAGAGGTTCCACCAAGATCTAAAAGACATGGAAAACGGTACCAGGGACGGTGGAATGTAAGCATGATGGCGGATTACTGCTGGTGCCTCAAAAGAGACTGTGGACCTGATATTCAGCGAAACAAAAAGGCAACAAAGCGTTCATTTAAAGGAAAAATAACGCCATTCTATTAAATTTGTTATAATAGCATAAAGAATTAAAGATTTTTCTATTTGCTTTTCTTTATTGTATCTTTTAATATAACGTCGTAGTGTCATAATGCAAGTTTGGAAAAACATATAATTGTCATTATTTGTTTTTACGATTGTAAGAAAATGTGATGTGATAGAGAAAAACTGCTTTCCATTTTGAAATTAGTACAACAAACTTCTTTTAGCCACGTTAATTTCGGTCAAACCCCAGTAAAAAAATCTTTTTGTAGACCTGTGTAATTTACTACCTACCTACTTACTACTATTTTAGTGTTGAAATGTTATGTGGCAGATGTGAAAATCAACATGAAGTAAAATCAGCAAGCCATCCATTTCACAAGATATTTACAATTTTCACATGTTAATTTTTATAAGACCAATATTGCTCAATTGCTGTACTAAATTTATTTGGCATCAACTTGTGGCGTCTTTAACCTTCCACACCAGCAAGCAAGCAAGCATGTAAAATAAAGTGGCATATTCATAGCATGTATACAATTCTTATCCAAATTGAAATAAACATTAATATTAAATGCTTTCCTTATGCATTAGTTCTCATTTTCGTTTCTGTCGTCAATTGCCAAATCATTTCAATTGTTCATCCTTAATTTAAACAGAGATCCGGCAACAATGTACCTATTCAAAAAATCTAACCTTAAACTGAAAACAACCTAACCTAACACAAAAAGTGTCAATTTCCATTAGGGAGTTTAGTTGCCACATAGGTACTGCCAACAAAATTACTAGATGGTCATAGCCTCACCTGACCCAAAAAGATCGTGAACGGATTATACGTTTTAAACGCTAGATTTTGTTATTTAAAAATGAAGTAAATAAGGTAAAATTGTGAAAGAAATAATTATTGTTTTTCAGATGAAAATGGAGAAAAATTGGAATTGTTAAAAATTCACACATTTATGGTGCAGTTAGTACTACATTCTTTAATTTTTACTCTTTAGAACTAATGAATGTTTTGATGTGTAATTGTAAAAGACACTTGTTTTGAGCCTTGAATCCTAAAATTGGTTGACGAATACGGTGGCCTGTCAGTTGACACGAATTCGCTTAGTTAATTGAATTTTATTGCGAAGGGAGTCCTGAATATAAGATTCGCAAACGGCCTTCAATAAGATTGCCAAACTTCTACGAAAGCTGTGGCCAGTAAACGTCCAAGGTTCTACAATTTTCAAGAATTCGGCAATTTTCATTGGGATTTTTCCAATGTTGTTTATTCCTACTGGAGTGTTTATACACTTTCCGTTAATATAAGTGAGAAAAAAAACACGATAGTTATTTATTTTTCTTAAAGTATGGTACTTTTTTAGTGTATTACTCCACGGCGGATGAGTGATCGCAAACGATCTACGAAAGCCTGTTTTGATTTCTAGAATGGTGACTACCACATCGTTTGGAAGGTCAATATCAGTAGGCTTCAATTTGCACAGTTCTTCGCGTCTTAAAGCCCCGAAAATATCAACATTTTAATATGTATAAATATACTGTTTTTGTACCTTCATCATCAGAGAGGAAGCATCACGAACTTCTTCTAGAAATTTTGATATCTGAGTATTAGCCAGCACAGCAGCCTTTTTTCGTTTTGTGAAGTTCAGTTACTCTTTTCAAACATGCAATCAACTTCAAAATTTTGAAATATTGATATTGTTGTGTATTATTAGATATAATTTCAGCATTGAAGAGACTGGCCAAAGGGATCTTTTGCTTTCATATTGTTATAAAAAGGACAATAAACAATCTTCAGTGAACTTCTTAAGGTTTTCTTATTTAGATTTTTTTAATATGTATTCTCATATTCAAATTTAATGTGGCTTTGTTTATCGCTTCTTTCATTTTAGGCGCCGCTAAATAAAAATCACCTTCGGAGATTTCTTCAGATCTTCACGTTTCAGGATCCCTAGATGACGAAAAACAGGTTTCTTCAATTCCGTCTGTCTGTAAGTTTGCCTATTGGCGGTATAACTCAAAAACTATTTGTTGTAGGAGGACGATATTTTGCATGCAGATTATGTCTACTTGGCATGAAACCGAGAAAATTTCAGACAAATATATACAGGGTGAGCACCTTCACAAAATACAATTTGGTTTATTTTTGTTTCAAGCGAGTAATAGATAAAAGTAATAATTTGCACATAGCTCCAGCTTTATCATTGACAAAAATGGAACCCAACGAATATAGGATAAATACGAAACAAAAAAGATCAAAGAATCAGTTGGCCGGGAACGTATAATATATGCACAAAATACAAATGTTCAAATACACGTTAGACGCATATTTGCTCGAGGATGTGCACTCGAAGATATAATTTTTAAAAAATACAGTATCTAGAATTACCTTGCGGATCTAAATGTGGAGGGCTTCATTCTTTTTGCGATTGCAAAACACTATTTTTTGTATTACTGAAAATTGACTAATTTGGTCTTGCATCATCTAATTATGTTTTTGTATATTCTGCCTTCCTTTTATCGTCTGTCACATTGTTATTACTCGATGTTATCCGTTATTACAGATCATCCCCTTAGTTTCTTATTACATTTTATAACTTTCCATGTCATACTGGTATTCGCCTTTCTATGATTCCGACATGCCCAAACCATTAAAGTTAATTTTGTAGCTCCAGTCTATTTGTTATGTCGGCATTTCTAACTTTCTCTCTCTTCTTGATTCGTTCAATCTTTTTAGAAACCTCATTTTTGCCATTTACACGTTCAATGCTGTCTCTGTGTTAAAATCGATTATTCAAATTTACCTGTATGTTCCTTGACACTTCCCCTGTCTTTTCTCTAGCGTCTTCTGCTATTGCAGCAAGGTATTTAAACATTCCTCTTCTGTTTGATTTTTCGTTGATTAACCGTTTTCCACCCTTTGGATGTTTGCAGATTTCTCTAATAATGCGTTTTCACCTGATACCAGATTAATCCCCCCTTTCCTTAATTTCGCCACTCCATCTCATCTGTGCTTAACTGGCCCTCCATTTTCTGCCCATGGTTTCTATCTAACGAGTTTACCACTTCAGTTTTTTAGGTTTCGTAAAACATAATCAACCCAGTCCCATTTTAACGTGGCCACGTTCTGCTGATATCTTGGACATGGGTTTTACATCGCATCCACTCGTTTGTTGTGCGATCTCTTAGTGAGATTTCTAATAATTTTCTTGCTTCTTGCTTAATTTCAAGTTTTTCGCTCTTGTGACGGTTAAAGTTTCAGCACGGTAGGTTGAAAAAGGTGGTGGTTGTGCTTTCCAATACTCATTTTTGAAACATACATAATGGTACTGTTTCGATAATTCCATCTTCTATTGTAAATGTTTCTTCATTGTAGTTTTGATTGATTAAACATTTTTATTGAGATTCAATTCTAATCCAACCCTTTTCGATTCAGACTTTTCCATCTCAATTAATTATTCCTTTGTATAAAAATAACAACGTTGTCTGAAAATCTAAGATGATGCAATCCTTCTCCAGATATATGTATTTATTCCCCTGTGTCCCCAATGTATTCGTTTATAAGCATCTGTTCTAAAAATCAGTATTGGAAGTCTATTCGAGCTTATATGAATGCCTATATTTTGACACTGTCGAATTCACGTTAATCCGGGAATATCATTCGCATGAGATTATTATATTCTGTTACTTTTTTCAGTTTTGATATCTATAGACTGGAGATGTTGTGTCTTACTATATCCCTTCCAAAAACAAGCTTGTTCTTTACGTCGGTAAAAGTCTAACTTTGAAATCAGCCTAAAATACAATAATCCTAGAATATTGTACCGCCTTTTCTATATAAGGGTATAACCGTAGCGTTTTTCAATCTGAAAATTTCCTCGTTGTCTAAACATTTACTGAATAGATTTACAAGCTCTTCCATCAATTGACATTTCAGTTAATTCTTTCTCTTCACCTAGAAGCTTTTCATTCTTCTTTTCTTTTAAATCTGTGCAGACCTAGTGCTCTCTGGTTGGTGGTAACTTTGCGAAGTGTGCATTGATAACATACTTTATTTATTCGTTAAGATCAATATTACATTTTAATTGAGAGTTATATAGATTTTAGCAGAATCCTTCCACCACTATCTTGGATTCTCATTTGCTGTGAAAACTGTCAACTTCCTTGCTTTTTGCTTCATGTTATATTTTACTTCCCTTAAGTTTGTAATCACGAAAAAATCACTTTCCGGAGATTTCTTCAGACCTTCACGTTTCATAGTCCCTAGATGACAAAAAACAGGTTTCTTCAATTCCGTCTGTCTGTAAGTTTGCCTATTGGCAGTATAACTCAAAAACTATTTGTTGTAGGAGGACGATATTTTGCATGCAGATTATGTCTACTTGGCATGAAACCGAGAAAATTTCAGACGAATATATACAGGGTGAGCACCTTAACAAAATACAATTTGGTTTATTTTCGTTTCAAGCGAGTAATAGATAAAAGTAATAATTTGCACATAGCTCTAGCTTTATCATTGACAAAAATGGGATCCGACGAATACAGGATAAATTCGAAACAAAAAGGATCAAAGAATCAGTTGGCCGGGAACCGTATAATAAATGCGCAAAATACAAATGTTCAAATACACGTTAGACGCATATTTGCTCGAGGATGTGCACTCGAAGATATAGTTTTAAAAAAATACAGTATCTAGAATTACCTTGCGGGTCTAAATGTGGAGGGCTTCATTCTTTTTGCAATTGCAAAACACTATTTTTTGTATTACTGAAAATTGACTAATTTTATGCGTATGTACATTAAATTTACAAGCTTAGTTTTCATTATTTCCCAACGATTTTTCAACTACTGAAAAGCGTATTCCTTCCAGGTACAAATGATAGCAAATTAATCCCAAAATTGAAAAGCGTGAAAAGAAATTTTTAGTGAAATAATTATCTGTATTGATTTATTGTTGTAAAAAATACGATTTATTTTCCGCTGCGTGAGTTGGTTGGTACTGGGCGGCACTAAAGTTAAATCTATGCCCAGCGCGAAAAAGTTAAATGTAGCTGCATCTCAGGCAGGAATTCGAAGAATCCCGGTGGCTTAGGCGGCGAACGCCCGCTTAACCCGTTGTCTAACACTGAACAATGAAATTAAATACGAGGGCTCGTTCGCAGACGCTGAAGTTCGAATCCCATCAGCGGTATTTTTTTCTTTGAAAATTGATGTAATTTACATTAGCAAGTGTTTCCTTCTGTTGTTTCAGTATTACTCGTATTATAAACTTGAAAATATTTTTATCCCTAGTTCCGATTATTAATATTATTTAGTGTCACAACGCCGCTTGGGAGGAACGTTCTGAATATAGCCCTTTACAGATTTTTTATATTGTATTTCTCCTTGATACCCTCATTTTTTTCTTCGTCCTAGGTTCCCTTTTACTATTTTCATCGATGTTTGGTTGACCTCTGCGAATTCCACTGTATGTATTTTGCCTTCTTCTATCAAAGTGTTTCCTTTCTACAGCATTTCTACTTTTTGGTGGGACCTGTAAATTTGTCAGTTTTCTATAATGGTCTTGTATGATTCCACTGATTCATATAGGACGTGAGCCAGTTCATTGTTGATGCTATAAAGTTTGTCTATTTTTCTATCTCTTTTACTAGATTTTTCTACTATTCCTCTTTTCGTCCCTTGAGTAGCTCTTTATTTATTGTCCTCCCCACATTCCTTTTTATCATTGTTTTATCGTTTTTCTAACTTTTTGTTTTCTTTACTTAGGCACGAACAAGACAATGGTCGATTCCAGTACTGAATTTATACAGGACCTTTACACGCTCTATAATTCGATTACATTTTTTGTTTTACCGTCCTGGTTTATCCAGGTTCATTTATCTTTATTTTCAAAGAATTTGCTGGCGTTATATAATTCTGCTTGTCTTAGGAAATTTGCTAAAATATTCTTTCTTAAGTTTTCTTTGTTCTAGCTTATAGCTACCTATATATTTTTTGCTTATCCGATATTCTTCTGTATATGTCGCAAGTTTTATTTTTCTTCGTTTATCTTCCTTAATACCTGCATTGTTTTTACTGATTATGTTCTCAACTTTTTGCTGACAATAATAAATCATCTGTAAAGGCCAAACAGTCGATCCATACTGATTCAATATTTTTATATCCTTTATGCAATTTCGTGATGCTTAACTTGCATGGTTTGATTATTCAGTATTTCGCATTGTATAATTCCTTTTTATTATTTGCATCAAGTGCTAAATTACAGTGCTGGTGTATGGCATAGAGAAGTGTGAGTAACCTGACGTGGTGCATACCTGCTTACCGCTAAGGAAGGTTCGATTCCCACCAGTAACCTGCAGAATTTTTACTCTATTTTACTGTTGCAACAATAATTTTAAATCAGCCGCTTTGCGTGCTTATTAATAATCTATAAAAATGTTTATAATATTAATGGAATCATTTTTACACTGGTTTTATAGTCACTATTTTTTCTTCGTTTTCCATATTTAACTCTCCTGGGAACAAAAGATCTTGTTACTTAAATTCTCATTTCCCAACACACACAAGGCGCTGGAAAAGCTTGAACTATGAAGTAATCCAAGCAGCTTATATCTGGTTTAAAAAACCTCGTAATTATAAGTTCTGTTTGACTTAACCAAGTAACGCGGGAACTGTGAATTTACTTTTCCGGAAATCACACACTATTCCACTTCAGCCCTTTCCTCTAAACAAATATTCTTTGGCGACGTTAACTTCCAACTTGCTTTGCGAAATTAAAAATGCCGCGGCATGATGGCGCTAAGCCAATCTGGCCGTTTCCGCCGCCGCTAAGCCCTAACGTCGTAAACGCGGCCTAATGTTGCTAACAGGTTTGTTTTATCCCAAAGGGCGGTTCTTTTGTGCGATCGCCAACGGCCTCGCGTGCCCAAATTTAATTACCAAATCTTTCGCACATTAGAGCGGCAACTTACTCCCCCGCCCTCAGCTCAGGAGTCACCGCAATCTAGGAGTCTTCCATAAATCTGCTGCGGCTGCAAGTTGCATGAGGGCGGCGATGCATTAGCAACACCAAAAAACTTGCGCTTGGTTAAATGATGAGCAGGTGCGAACACATGCAATAGATTTTCTCTTAAATGAGACCTTTACGGTGGCTGCTCTTTGTTACGTCCACTTTTTGCGGGCACTTTGTTATTTGGAGGAAGGACTTTGTCGGTATCGCAGTAATTGCTGGGTGTACTTAACTGAATAACGGACGTTATGAGAGAAGTTTGTGCCCTTACATTTCGACAGAAGCCAGAATTAACTTTATGAGATGTAAAATTGCAACCTCCTTTCGCTGCCCAGGTCTGACGCTGTTTTAGGGCTTTATGGGTGAGTTCATTACAGACTTCGTTTATAAAATATCAAATACAGGCAAAAGCAACTAGAAATTCAAACTGAAAATGTTTTGTATACGCAAACGGGTTCATGCATCTTTTATTTTGTTTCCATTTCATATAAAGTATTACATTTGAAAATAGTCTTATAACGACCTGATACAACAAACACTTATGAACTCCATCTGTGTATTTACAAATCAAAACCGTTAATATTTTGCGTAAATTTGCTAGGAAACGTGAACAAAAACTAACGGTTTCATAATATTTGGTCACTGACATAAAACATTATTGATATAACTTCTGCGCACAGAGCTATGCTATAAAAAAATTTCAAATGTTTAAAATGATAGATGGCAGTAGAAAACATCTAGTACCAATAGAAATGCAAATATGCATTAGTAAAGATTATTTGTCTGTTAGATGGCGCTACCTTTGCTAAACGTTTGTTGCAGTTTTCATTAAAACCAGCCTGCGCAATATATCTACCATACAACATTTACCTTCAATACACTTTCTTGTTCCTTTTTTCTCCTAAGTTCTCCTGGTTTTCGTGGAACCGCTTTCGTATTACTTTAGAGGATGCGGGTGTCATTTAAACTACCTAAATGAAGTACCAGTTAAGTGAAACCGGAACGCTTGGTCCAGGAGTCGAACCCATGCCCGAACGTCGCGTGTTTCACTATGACTGGCTGCAGTGGTGGAAATCACTGACCTACCGAGGCCTTCACAATACACTATTCTACGGAAGTCTTATTTAAAAAAAATATTAGCCACAAGTTGTATATCTCAAAGCTATATTTCAAGAGAATCTGAATCCCTTTAGAACTAGAAAGTTTAGTGGTTGCAACCTGCACATTTTAGCACTACGTTTCAACGAAAATAATAATAGCAAGAAAATCTAGAGAGAGTAACTTAATAAACCCTAAATGTTGAACAGAAGAGTGTTCAATAGCTTTGGAAATTTTCTCTTCCCTTCGAGGAAGGTAGAGAGTTAGTCCATTATGTTATACATAATAAATTATTTTGTCAATGTGAGCAAGATAAACATAAATATTCTATCACCCTGCGACCCTGGAATACATCAACCAAATTCTGTACCAAACCAGATCAGCTGAAAAAAAAATAAAAACAATTCTATAAGCACAGCAGATATAGTCGAATTTAGCTGGGAAAAACATTGAGAAAGCAGTAAATGAGGACCAAACCAGGAATATATAAAACGATAACTAGGATTTCTAAAAAAAAATGGAGAGCGACTGTTATGGTCTCCAAAAGAGGACATGGAGGATGCTTAGAACTCAAAGAAAACCAATAACTGAGCTAATAGGGACCACCCATATTATAGAAGAACAATGGATTGCATACTGAACGCAGTAATTTAAAGGAAAGAATAATGCACTGCCAAGTAATACGACAGAAATAGTAGTACATGGCAATATAATAACAAATACAAAAGATGGAAAAGAAGCGTTAAAAAATATCAAACCGTTATAACCAGACTAAATGTTTAATAGATTGCTAACTGACTGAATTACTTGGTACAACAAATAATAACCCAAGAAAGAATATCGTACAGTTGGAGAAAACATATCATTATATCAATGTTTAAAAAGTCAGAAAAGAAAAAACCAGTAAACTACAAAGACGTAAATCTGCTTAAAACACCATCAAACTAAAAAATATATAGCTAAAAAATTTATTCATTTATAACGCTAGTAGAGTAACAGCAAGGATTTGCAAGTGGAAACACGTATACAAACCTGCTATTCATTCTGAGACAAGTGATCAAAAAATCAATTGAATACAATAAACCAGCATACATCTGGGTTATTGATTTGCAGAAATTCAGCTAAGAAATATAATTCATTTTTTATACAACAAAAAGATATGCATGAACCCTATAAAGACAATAGAGAATGTCCATACGAGAAACCAAGTACAAACACTGCAAATTAAGTAGATCATTGTCATTCAGGGCTTCGTCTTCAGTCAGTGGAATATTATCCATGTCGGAGAAAGTGAGAAAGATCGCTGCGTTCAATAAGCGGTGTAAAGAAAACGGTGTAAAGGAAACGGTGTGCTTTCTTGGAGTAAATGTGATGGCAGCAAAAAGCGCTGCAGTTAAGCGAATGCAAGGAATTCGAAATTGAAGTGCCGACGGGATTATCTCAAAAGATGCGGTACGTCAAAGACACTTTGTTAGTGATCCACTAGTTCCATTGGTTAATTCCGTAAAGCCGAAACGCCAAGTTGGCGGTAATTCTGAACTGAACACGCGAGGTCTGTCAATAAGTACCAACCATGAGCTCTCTTCGACTCTCGTCAGGGAGTGACGGGGGGTCGCCCTTGCGTCTCGGTCGTAGCGCTTAGCGGCCGAGATAAAAACTTTAAAAATGACTTGACCACAGTAGGATTAGGAAGCCAGAAGCGCCATAGAGCGCCAGTATAATCACTGTAAGTTCTATTTTAGATGCCAATAAAATAAATACACAATACGGAAAAGCGTCAATTAAACAGAGACGCAGAAAGTACGATGCTACAAATCTTCAAGACGAACAAAATAAATAAGAACTGATCGATTCTCTCTCGAAGTAATTGTACTAATGCTCTTATAAAGGTTTACAATAAATCCATTTAACTAGGCCGAAAAATGTGTAAAAAGAGGACGCGGATGATGGATAAACTTGTACAATGTACATCTAATACAACAAATAAGAATCCCGAAGGCTAAAGGTGAACATGTATTTGTTCAACGTACACATGAAGATTAAGGAGGAAAGATGTATGAATAGAAAGAGGAGCTTTTCAAAGTTGAATACCGCCTGACAAGACTGACCACAGAGGGCTTGCTAAGAGTGGTAAAGCACCCCTGCCGGATAATATTCTAGTTTTCAAAATCATGGAAGAGAACTGCATCGAGCCTCTCACGGTGCTCTTTCACAAAATCTATTAGACCGGACACAACGTAGGTACTAATATAAAAATTTAGAAATATCGATAACGACGTTCGCGTGTGTTTCGTTGATTACACCAAGACTTTCTACAAGTGCCAACACAACAAAACGAGCAGTTTCTTAAGATCGATGGCAAGAACATGCATATTATCACGAATCTCTACCGGGAACAAGCGACAGTGCCAGTTGACGATCAAACATCAAAGCTTCTAGAAATCACAATAGGAATAAGACAAGGGTGAGTACTATCACCAATAATTAGAGGGGATCTTCAAAATCTCTCCCAAAGAGGGCAGTCATCAAAATCAGTGGAGAAGTAATCAATAACATTCGATACGCAGACGATACCGTGCTGTTAGCGGATGCTCTTGAAGGTTTGCAGAAGCCTCAAACCTAAGGCGGCAGTATGGCATCCATCATAAACAAAACACCTACGCCTTATCGAAGTCTAAGAGTCGACAAGCAACCCATTGAGAAAGTGGGTATATTTCAATATTTAGGATGCGTTCTCAATGAAAACTGATACCACTCACGCCAAAGCTACATTTGTCAAGATGAACTGATTTCTGTGCTCTCGGGATGTCAGTCTAAAGAGAAAAATCTTAAAATTTAACATCAAAAGTTTAGGATTTTGAAACGTACCTCTATAGAGCCAGATGTATGTTCAAATCTCATTGATCGATCATATTTTTAACGGCAAGATCAGGATTGGGTGCCAAAAAGAGCTAATCAGTACTATCGAACAGAGCACGTTTGAGTACTTTGGATATGTGATACTAAATCCACAGAAGTATTTCAATCTGCAACTAATTATCTAGAGTAAAGTTAAAGATAGGAGATAGGGGGATAGACAACATTCAGAATGGATAAGGCCGTAGTAGAAGAAGTAGAAGAAGAGAAATAAACGGTGTGTGTTGTCATAATATCATTCTTCAGCAACTGAAGTAGTTTTGAATCGCTTAGCCATTTCCATTACGATTGCTTCAATTGCCTCATTAAAAATTCGTGTCAGTAAATTGGTATTCGGTTGTTAGGCCAAGCATAATAAGTAGCTACTTAAAAAAACTGTAGCCCACATTTTTGGCAAAACTGTTCCTCGATACCCTAGGAGCAACACCATAAAAATCTTCGCCTCTGAGATGCCGCCCTTGTAGTTTTCTGAGGTGAGAAAGTGACCAGAGCCCAGTGTAATATTTAAAAAACATAAAGAAAACTTCAAACAAATAATATAGTACTACCAAATATCAGTACTACATTATTTATTTCAGGTACTGGGCGTTTAAAGAGTCGCTCCTAGGGTACTAAGGAACATTTGTTCCAAAAATTAGTATTACATTATTTATTTCGTGATTCCTTAAAAAAAATAATATGACTGGGTTCTTCGTCCTTTCTTACTCGAAAAAAAAACTACTACGCCGACTCCCAAAAGGCGGGGACTATTAAAGAGTCGCTCTTAGGGTACTAAGGACATTTGGGCAAAAATCAATAGTACATTATTTGTTTCAGGTTTTGTCACCGCTGAATGGTCTAATACTAATGATAATATGGTAACACTTCAATATAAGCATGATAGCAAACTGGGAATACCCAAAAGAGTCTTGTAACCAATAGCATTCAACGGGGCAGCCGAGTTACTCAGGAGGAGGGGCTGGGTTAACATAAAATGATCAAAATAAAATACGTGCGCCACCAAATTGGTTACTCAACAAATCGCGAATCTAGGTTGAAATATGATCTGGTTATCGCAACTTATATTGAAGATATCTCCTTCACAATTACATTTATCATACGCGGGTACTTTGATAAGCTATAACCATCGCCTACAGGTAGACAAGTAATATAAGAAGGTAGTTTCTAGTACCGAAATAAAATATTGGATGTAGGGTATTTAAAGACAAGGTACGTACGTAAATGAGTCAAACCCAATGTTAACCCCGCGACGAGTACACGCTGCGTTCACAGCATAACGTACCGTATGTATTTTGTAATTCCATATGTATTCGCGCCGATGCATTTTTGAATTGCGTCAACAATATTTAGAGTATATAATATAAGAGATAGTAGCTTATCTGTTGACTTCAGCGTCGATCAAGGAAACTTACGTGGCATCAACCTCGCCTATCTGCTGTATAGAACGGTACCAAACCAACGTACACAAATCGTGCAGACTACGAAAGAGAAGTCAAAGCTGGGCCGTAATTGGTAAAGCCCTTTATACGAAAATACAAAAATCTGTAAAATTTTAGAATGTCTAGAAAAACTAGACAAACTAGAAAATCTCTGTAACCAAAAAGACGCCATTACAGTACAGATGCATTTGGGAAGAACTACCTACTTCAGAGATCAAATCATTTTTTTATTAATTCATACTATAACTATCTCTGCTTGTTTTTGCTTCAGCTGGTTTCGTCACAAAAATGTCTTGCCCATTTTGTAGTAGTAAACGCAAACATATGCATTGTTTGCATTATTTAATTTAAAGCAGTGGAAATCACATCGTATAAGTAATAGAACCATAATTTTCAGATAAGTGTGTATACTATCTAAACTAAAAAAATTGCGCTTTCTTGCTCCAAAAAACTACGACGTCGGAACCCCAGAACCGGGAACCTTACAAGTTGCTTAATACGCCTGGAATGTGTACCTCTCTCATAGATGTTTTATTAAAATAAAATCTTTAATTATACATATTGCGAAGTAAACTAAATATTTTTCGACTTTTAATTCGTTGCTACTGTTGGGTCATTTCAAAAGCTCCAGTCCTACTCTTCCTAATACTTTTTCCCGCGTGTATGTCGGTGATAATATTTGTTTGCTGCTTTCCCTTAACAACGGAACTTAATATTATTATTAAGTTCTTAGGATAATAAAATTAACAACGCAAGATGAAGACTTAAACGTTTTGTTTATTATTGCAAGTTTTTATGTGACATGCGACACTCACAGGTAACACAACTTACGAAAGGGATTGAAATCAACATTAATCCTGGTGACAGGTGACAAACCAAACGAGTTTTTAAAAATCTAGGAAAGTTTCCATAAGCAGCGGGAAAAATATAATAAGATAACTCGGAATGTATCGCCTATTAACATTTTCGGCAAGCAACAATCCTCGGCTTCGCCTACTTCAAATGATAATAGATCCTTACATTCCTTGTTACTTAGCCATTAGTCGTATCGTAGAATTATAGCTATATCGTTTTTCCACATTTTGATAGAATCGTAGAGGCTAGTTTCGCGTGTAATTGTTTATGGGCCTGTTTCAATGGTTTTAATATGATTCTCTCAAAACTGGATTTGATGTTTGCTCATTACAATAAGAAAATCAGTAGCTTCTGTTATATGGACATATTTTTTTATTTTTAACATTGAGTTTACAACTTTAAAAATGCTTCACAACTGCCTCCGATTATATCTTTTGTATTTTAAGTATAAACCCAACGATGTTCCAGAAGACGACCCAGTAGTTGTAGCTGCTAATTGTTAGCCACTTCAGTTTTTCGAAAAAAAAACTTAATAATACTGACTAAGAAACTATTTTACAGCAGAAATTTCTTGTACCTGTATAGCTTTTACTATAACGAAATGAAGGCGAAACAAGAACCATACAATATAGGTCAGTTAAATTGTTATTGCACTGCTGCTGGCCCGCTGCGTCATCTGTCTATGACGAAATCGCAGTCATAACACTCACTTGGAGGAAACTCAAAATTAATACTGTGCATCTAATTCATTAGTTATTTCATACATAACGTTGACTGACAAGCTTTACCGTCTTCTATATAACGAATCACAGTAGCAACATCTTTATAACCTCTTTGTCTTTCGTACCATTTGCAAGGGTTGTATAGCGGGAATATAACATTGCCAACAATGCTTTCACGATTCATTTTAGACTGCGGACAGGTGCATAGCATTTTCTGGAATATTTCCTCAATTTTTTATCGTTCTTCATCTTCTTAGTCGTCGTCGTGTCTTCTTTGCTGAAGAATTGTGATCTTATGGCTGCGTGAGTAGGTAAGAGGGTGTCATCCCCATAATCTCACTTTTTTTAGCATCGTAATCCTATTTTCCACCTTCTGCTTCACTGTCCGGAGCCTGTCTCAATAAATACTCGCCATCTGAGCAACAAATGTATCCTTCACGTATCTACCTATGGAGCTTTAAAAGGTTGTGGTGTTTTGTTGTCAAAGCTTGTTATTGGTTGGTAATAATTCCACTGGTTGCAAGTTAGGGTTATCAGATAGTTCCGTCTATTTTAGAAACATATATGGGCTTCTCCATCGAATACAGTGCAAAGCCTTTTTATAATAAATCTATGAAACAAAATAGGAGATGTATTGAACAGATGTTAAATATCTGCTCTCTGGTTTCTTCTAACTCTGACCCTTTGACAAAATAAGCCTATTCGGGTAAGACCTAATGTTGTAGATCGTTTTTCAATATTTGGACAATTATTCGGTTAAGGTGTGACGTTAAGGCGAAGCCGACGGTTCAGTTTTTTATATTTTATGAATTGGAATAATTTGTCCAATCTTTAGGCTATTTCCCAAGGGCTTTAGAATATCGGCAAGTATCTCGGATATTAGCATGTCTGGTTTTAGATCATCTTCCTTCATTACCATTGTTATTGAAACCATGTTTTTTGTATAGTTCTGGGCAGTATTATTTCTAAATGTCCATTACGTTCTCAGTTTTGAACTCGACAAAGAAAGCGAATTGCATTTTTAACAATAAATATAACGCAATGAATACTTGTAAAGTCTCTAAAATTCTGATAGCAATTAATAACATTTCATATATTTCAAATATTCTTCTTCTTCTTCTTCATAATTTAGGACATTGTCCTGTCTTCATATGTTTTGCCTCTTAGGTATTGTCTTGTGAGCCCGATGTCTAACTCTCGCATCATCTCTTTTGTGATCTACTAGGTGATCATTTTGTATTTGGATTTTGGGTCATTACCCTCTTTGCGAGTCGGTTATTCTCTGTTCTTTCGACGTGAACTAGCCAGAATCGTCGTCTTGACCTGCTCCATCTGACTACATTGTTTATGCCACATATTTCCCGAATTACGTTGTGTCTAATTCTGTCATTGTTTTACAAAATATCATATAAATGTGCTAGTATTAGCCTTGATTGAAACATAAGAGTAATAGAGTAATAACGACAAGAAAAGAAGGGAGAAGCGAAGCAAAGCTGTGAGGTTTGTTATTTTGGTTTCCCCACAAATAATCCATTTAAAAGCGAATAAATACCCATTTTTCCCAATTCAGTGTTTTCTAATTAGAGCAGTGTCTTTTTAACATGCTGTAGAAGAGTTTCTTTCATTCGTTGCACCCGTACAGGAGTTTTAAAAAGTGTTGAATAGTACGTCGAGTGGTAGCTGGTGTTTTTGTGGCAGTTTTTGGAGCTATTCTGAGGTTAGTATAGCCCTAGAATCGGGAAAGAGGCAGCGACATTCGTGCTGAGCAGTACGGAAACCTAGGACTGCGCAACGACGGAGTTGTAAACAGTTTTGGAGAGGTGTAAGCTGCAGGCGGCTTTCGAAGAGGTATCTGGTTTGTTAAAGCAGGTTAACGGAGAGAAATAGGAACCTTTGTCCGTCGTGGGACTTGCTGTCGCGACGCCTGGTGTTCTATTTTGCATCAGAAAAGCCAATAAAGTTATAAAGTTATCCTAAAAATAGAATTTGGTGAGATATTTAAAGTGGCGTCGGTTTTTGCACAGTTTCGGAAGAAGCTCATCGTGAGTGTTTTGTTGTGGCTTCTATTTACTTATGTTTGTTAAATCACTTAAGCAATGCACTCCTACGTAATCAGATTTTGTTGCACTAAAGACATTAAGAGTAAAACAAATGCTATTTCGAATGGAAAATTGCTTGTACCATTCCCAATGAAAAACTTATAGTGGCTGCTTCACCGCATACAAATTATTATAAAGTGCAGTAAAGACTATCGCGGTAACAAATACGTAGAACTTGAAGAGAAAATTAGTGACCATGGGGACTATACAATACTGTTTCATAGAAGCAGCATATCTACATACACATCTAAAACCTATGTGAAAAGATTAAGATCTCAAACTGAATTTATTGGTACAGAGACCTGTACATCTGATTTGAAGATACAACGCCAATTGGAAATACAACCATTTCATATTAAGAAGCACTGCATCTTCTCTGGCGAAAATTGGAAACTAGAAAAAGATAGAAAACATCCTGATAGATAGAAAGCAGCCTTTCCGTTTAGAGAGTTGAAAGACAGATCGAAGAAAAAATTAGTCAAGACTCTCATTTTTGAAAATTGCGCGGCAAGAAATGACAGGTGGGCTTCAGAAGTTAGAGTCCGATTGGTTGGTAGTATTAGCGAGTTACAGGCTGCAGATTCAAAATACTATCTTAACTGTCACAATAGATGTATGGGCTCAAATGCAGTTGAATCTGAAAAAGTAAGTGTGAAGAAAATAGAGTAACTGATATCTTATTTAACGAAACCGTGAGTGCGCTTTTGGCAGATAAATAACGCATCTGAAACTCTGTAGAACCACACAAACTTTATACTGATATTTGAGGATGTAAACTTACCCGAT
Organism: Agriotes lineatus; assembly: GCA_940337035.1. Classification (NCBI taxonomy): domain Eukaryota; kingdom Metazoa; phylum Arthropoda; class Insecta; order Coleoptera; family Elateridae; genus Agriotes; species Agriotes lineatus. Next base: position 267,291 of record CALNHX010000854.1, read on the forward strand.
TAAATTTGATAAAAGCGCTCAAAGACCAATGCAGTGAGCTGATAGTGTAACTTTTGCCAACAAGGCAGCATTGACTTTAAGACTAAATTCTGACCATGCCGACGATGATATAGATGCAACTGTAACTAAAATAGCAAAACAAATAAAAGTGAGGTTGCGGGAATAGTTAGTAAGAAAAAAGGAGCAGTATAGCTATAAGCAGTATAGCACCAAATATTGCAGTAGAGCAAGGAGAGGCACAGAAGCCAGCAAAGTTTACAAACTTGCCTTTACAATACCACTGCCTTCGCGCAAGGTTGTTATGAGTGCAACAGAAAACGAGAAGCAGTTAAAAAATCTCATATGCTGCAGCATTGTCAATGATATCACACGCAATGCCATGTATGCGTACAAACACAAGTTAGTCTTAACAGGTGCAGACGCAGAGCCGTATGAACTTTATTGTGGTGAACTAAAACGAAGGCCAGACCTAAGAACAACACATGAAGAAGCTGACACGATCCTTGTTCAACAAGCAAACCAAAAAGCTGCTGATGAATTTGAACAGGTAATTGTCATATCAAATGACACTGATGTTTTCTTGCTACTTCTGTGCTATTATAAACTTGAAGAAAATATCTACTTCAGTTTTGATGCAATCACCAGTCCATGGTCGTCCAGTAATAGACATTAGAGCATCAGCTATGAAACATAAAGACATACTACCTGATATTCTAGTAGCTCATGCTATTAGCGGATGTGATACAACTGCTATGTATTATGGCATTGGAAAGAGTAGTCATCAAAACATTAAAAAATTTAAAATCTGTATCCATGGTAGAAGAGCAGCATGCTAATCTTTCTGATCTTATACAAGCATCAAAGTTCATGAGTGCATGCTAAGGCAAATTTTCGTGCAATTCAACTTCAGAGGCCAGTGTGAAACTATGTGCAAATATAATTGGAAGTGGTAGGTCACAGCTGCCTCTTCCTTACTCGCTATCTTCAACAGATGCGGCTTTCGCAGAGAATGTGAAGAGTGCTCACATTCAAACGTGTATTTGAAAATAGCCACTGTCCTCTGATCCTCCAGATTTGGATCCACTACTTTACGGCTTCAATAAGGATGAACATTCAAGATGCTCTATGTCCATAACATTGCCGGAGAACACAGAAGTTGCACCTCCTGACATTCTGGAACTGATTAAATGGTCTTGTAAAAGCAACGCTCCATGCAAGACTATAAGGTGTGGCTGCAAAAGTGCTGCTTTGCCCTACACATGCTGCTGAAGTTGAAGAAGATAATGATGAAGACGAGGGTGAAGACCACGATGAAGATCAGGATGACAACCAGGATGACGACTATGATCTTGATAATTCCATTGAAGATTAGTACGTTTGGAAAATTTGTCTATAGTGTTTACATTTTAAACTGATGTTTCTCCATTTCATTTTCTTAAAATTTCTGCTTTATTTCCAGAATAAAATATTTTTTGTATATTCAAAAACCTAAATTAGCATTGTTAAACAGTTTTTCAATTCCCATTGCCGATTTAAAGCTTTAATATTCAAATACTCATATTCACCATTTCACTAACTTTTAATATTATTGCAAATAGCCTATAGCTTCAGTTGCCTAGTAGTAACAGTTTTTCATCAGTCAGATATGTGAAAAAGACTACTTGATGAAATAAATTATACCGAGAAAAAAACTTAATACGATATTTTTGAGTTTTGATAAATTGTGAGGTTGGAGCGCCATTTTTGTAAAGTTGTTGCCATCAATTGAAATATCTAATTTTATAGCGATTCCATTGGATAAACAAGCGGTGGCTCAAGCGATTACTTTTAAAAATCATAAAACCACGATAATTACCTTAATAGCAGATGTATTGTTTATAATTATACAATAGAGTGATTTATTTATCTAAAAATCTAATAACAATAATAATAATCAAATCATAGACACACATCATAACAATATATTGGAATAATATATAAATTTTCTCCAGAGTAGGCAAGTATAGGTCTAGTTCTAGCAATTTTGTTATAAAATCGACCTCTCGTTCTTCCAACAGCTCAAATAGTCTGTTCTCGCTCTTCCACGCTCAAAAATATCCATAGACACTGTTCTTATACAGTGTGTCTTAGGATTGATATTACAAGAGGTGAGATGGACCAAACATTTTTGAATTTTATTTTAAGATTGTGGGATTAAATCCTGCTTGGTCTGAAGAGAATTTCAAGAATATTTTCAGTTTTTGAAAAAACAAGTCTGTCTTGACAGTGAAGCGAAAACTATTTTCTTTTCAGGTAAACTATTCTTTATGTGCATGATATAGCAAAATTTTACCAAGAAAAGTTGTTTAGAATTATTAATCATACAACATTTCAGGAAGAGGTACCTACTTAAATTAAACCGTTAAAATTTATTTATTAAAAATGACGGTTTGATCTAAGTAGGTAGAACTTCTTGAAATTTTGTATAGGGCCATAATTTATCATTCTGAACAACTTTTCTTGGCATAATTTTGCCGTATCATGAATAGAAAGAGTAGTTTACCCGAAAAGAAAATAGTTTTTGCTTCTCTGTTAAGGCCGACTTTTTTTTCAAAAACTGAAATTATTCTTAAAATTCTCTTCAAACCAAACAGGGCCTAATCCTACAATCTTCAAATAAAATTCAAAAATTTTTAGTCCATCTCACCTCTTGTAACATCAATCCTGGGACACGCTGCCGGCTGCTCCATCGAAAAACACAGTATCCAACATTTTTTGTGAAATTGAGCTGAATGTTCCTATGTAGATACTGTGTTGTCCCGCGTCTTTCTAGCTAATCAGATTTGAGCTATCTATACTGGTTACGTATTTAGAGCTACCCATAAACACAGTATCTACATGCATGTCTTCTGTTCTCCAATTCAAAACACAGCAAGTCATTATAATGTTCGAAAGAACCAAAGAAAACACAGTATCTGGTAGTTACTGTGTTTTAGAAAAACAACGAGCAAACTTTTTTGTCAAAATTCTGTGTATAACACAGTATCTACGAGATACTGTGTTTTGTTGCAGATCATAAATTTTGAATATTTTTATTGTTTTTGTATTTGTTTAAGTTGTCCATCATATCTTTTTGATAAAAAAAATTCGTATAGCTATCATAAAAAAAATAATAAAACTGTTCTTGTAGATACTGTGTAGAAAATTAATTTTATTCTCACTTCCGCCCACCCATTGGATTTCAAAACACAGTAACTACATTTTACCATGAAACTTTAGGGTTGCAAGATTTTTGGTCAGACAGTAAAAATTGTACCTTAATACAGACTGCAAATATGCGTGATTTAACTTTGGGAATGCATGCAGAGTGTGGGGACATCGATCTAAAGTGTTTCCTTGTTTCCCAACATTTTACTCATTATCACATACTGTGTTATTCGATGGAGCAGCCGCGCTGTATGTACAATTGTACATATAGAGATTTATCGCTTCCAAGTCATGACATAAGCAACTAAGAATGAGTTGAGTTGTCGCAATAGATACGTCAGTGTTAACTAAATAGTTGAGAGATCAACTAACCTTAGGCTTTAGCGATACACACTGACATCTATTGAATTGCCTCAACTACTAAAAATGCCCCTGTAAATATAATTTACCGGTTTCACGATATTAAGCCTTTGTTTACATATACAAAAGTGGGCTGGTAACTAGATCATAACTTATATGTAGGGTAATGGAATATTACCCTACATGGCAACCATAACCATATAGCAACCGATAAACTATTGAACATATCACGGATGTTATGATCATAACAGCCTCAGTTATGATACTCATAACATTCCTAGATATGTTAATAGCTATTAACCGTTCCAACTCTGAGGCAAAAATGACATGTAACAACTGGAAGTACAAAAATAGATTTTTCAAAGATCGAGCTAAAGGTCAAGTCAGTCCATGTTGAAAAGGGCTGACACTAACTGAATCTCCTCCCAGGCCTTCGAATTCTGCGGCTCAAAATCCGCCCCAGACACAATTTTCTGAGACAATTTAAACTCGTTTCCACAGGACTTCAGGTGCATTGTTGCTTTAACAAGCCCGCACTTAAAAGTTAAGGAAATTTTATCGAAGAGCGCTGTCGAACGGATTTGTAACGAGTCCTCGACCCCGAGCCCTGCACGTTTTCGATATTAAAAGAGTGTCAGAAACATCGACTCGACAAATTCAGCACAAATGTTGCTTTCATGTTGTCCATTCCTGTAATTAACGGTGGAAAAATAATTGAACACCTTTTTGTGGCCTGAAAAGAGCTTTGTGTATCTAAACGAATCGTTATTGTGAGCACTGAAACTTATGAACGGAACGGAACAAAAAATGGAAATGATTATTTTCCTTACAACTTCTGGTTTTTGTTACTTAACTTCCCTGTAAATGTTAATATAAAGCAATATAGAAGCGCCCGCTGACTTAATTAGGATATGTACTTTTGAGAAACCCAGACAAGGCCCCAAATTCAAATTAAATATTTATACACTGGAATTTCTTTTATAAAAACATCTGAGAAAATACGAAGATAAAAGCAGTAATTGCTTTGTCATTCATTAAATTTCATGTTCTAATGCCTATCAAGAAGGCTCCCAAACAAAATATTGAGCTTTAACGTTTTAGCCGTGTCTTCTTTATTCGATTTTAAATATTCTTTCTTAGTAATTTTTTAATTCACTCTTTGAATATGGCTACACCAAAATTCTACTTTTCAAAATGCGCTATAATCATAACGCTGTTAGCTTGCATCTTAAAAATAAATTACTAAAAACCCTTTCCAAGCTGAAGAGCAAATACAGCTACACTCATTATGCCATAAGCTATAGCAAACAACGCAGTTGCCATGACAACCTTCCCACTCTGCCGCTGTTCCCATTTGCTGGATTCCAGGTGGGTCTTATCAGTAGCGAGGTTTCTTCTTATTTATATAAACCTCAGCGAGGCATGGATAAATAACCATATTTTTAATCTGACGATTAGCGCGGATAATTAAGCACACTAATTCATTAAGGGAAAATCGCGTCCATTAATAATGCAGCTGAAATAGGTATATTTTTACTAAAAATTCCAAATTGTAATAGTAATCACATCCTCTTAGATATCAAACAAAATCATTTAATAATAGTGTACAAGAACGTTTTCCATAATATTCAAAAACAAGATAAGACAACTGTAAGCGTTTTTCATTATTCAAGTTTACTTATTTCGAAATTTTATGGGGTCGACATCTCCTAGATAGTTCCTATACTGAACAGATTAAAATTATTGCCTATAAAATTTTATTGCTATTTTTGTTTTACGCCTTTTTTATGATGTTTTTCTGCAATATGCTATGGAAAAAACGTTTCCAGTAATAACATTTATAAATACGTAGGCATATGGTTTGTAACACTGTAATCATAAAGATTTAAATTTCGAGATGCTTTGTTTATTTACCCATATACTTTTAATGTGGAAAATCAAGTTACAGTTTGTGGTTTCCAAAGTCGTTGTGTTTTAATGAAATATTTAGAAATATGCGATAAATTAGAAATTATTGCCCAAGTCGTAAAACCTGTATATATTAAGATAATTTGCCTTTAATAAAGATGTTTTTTAAACATAGTAACAATAACAAGTGAATAACGGTACGACTTTTGAGCACCTTCTAATTACACTTTAGCAATGATACAGACTCATTTTAATTAACATTTAAAACATCTTTTTTTACTATAGTTCAGTCATTAGGTAATTTTAAGAAACATTAAATTCCGGAGTTCTAATTTTTGGGTATGTTTTAAAACTCGGTGCCCGAATAGTCCAGTCACTAGTGCAAAAAGGAGGATTTTGCTTGAAAGAAAACCGAAATTTGAATTTTCTTTTTTGGGATATTGGGGGGTTCACAAAAGCTTAACTTCAAAATTGTCGACTAAGATTTTCTATTTGCTATTTCCGCCATCTTAAAAAAGGGCGCGTTTGATTTTTTCGTAATAATTCGGTTCCTGTTGACGGTACATGAAAATAAAGTTGATCATTTAGTTATTTTTAGTGCTCTACAATTTATGTTCAACAAGCAAACTGCGCGCTACGCGCACGTGAAATAGGATACGCGAAGTTCAAGCTCCGAGCCGAGCGCTAAGATAAGAAAAACAAAACCTAAACAAATATAAACATCTGTGAAGCCGGAACGTGAGATTTTATTTTGTGCCACAGACACACAGACAAACATTAAGGAAAATTATATTATAGATTACTTTTCTAGGTACAAGCGATATTTGTCGAGATATCCAACGCAAAAGGAAGCGTGAAAGGGGTCGCCATTTTTTCACGCTTTCTCGCTTGTGTTTCGTTTCTGGCCCTATTTAGTGAAAAAGTAGTTATTAAAACTTGTAGAACTTGAAACTACCTGCAATTTGACGTATTATAAATTGAAATGTAGAGACTTGTAGAGCAAACCAAAGTCGTCAAGTCGGTGCGTAATTTTGATTTCATGTGTCGTACTATTACATAAATGACATAATAAACTTCATTACATTATTAGAATCATTAGAAAATGTTTGTAGACAACTTGAAGTTCAACTTCCCTAGATTCCCAACATTCCAAAAAAGGAGTTTAAAATTTCGGTGCCTATGAATTTTTACCACTAAACATTATTCAAAGTACTACGTACACTTACAATCCGAGCCTGAAGTTCATATATTAGTTTTGCTGGATATGAGATGTTATTTTATGTATTCTGAAATGCAAAAATGGCAAAAACTGCTGTTTCAATTCTCTTTGCTTGGCTTTTAGTAGTCGTCCAATTTTCGCATCCATATAGTAAGTAGTACGTGGACAGCCATAAATAACCTTATAAAACTTAAACGCATTTTCTCCGTGTGTTTTTTAGATATCTTTACATTGTTCCACACACTTAGTTGAATTTCGATTTTTCTGTTGATGTCTCTTTGTTCTTCATATGTAATTTTGTATCTTAGATAACTGAAGCAATTGATTCGTTCGATTGGCATATCATCAATAATGATTTTCGCTCGAATAGCATCTTGGTATTTAGTCTTTCAAGTAGATATTTCTATATTATATATTTTTTTGTTTTGTATAGCTTATCGATTGCTCACAACAATTATCATTCCAAAGAGTTAAAGTAATTAAATTTTGTTAATAATATACAATCATATAATGTTAGGTATGTACTGCATTTCTGATGAAATATAATAATTCCAATAATGCGTAAAGGAGTTTATTATGCCATTTATGTAGTAAGTCCGCTCTACAAGGTCAAATAGATCAAATTGCAGGTATTTTCAAGCTCTACAAGTTTTATCTTCGCTACTTTTTTACTAAATAGGACGAGAAGCAAAACACAAGCAAAGAAACGCGAAAAAAAATTACGATCTCTTAACGTTTGCTTTCGCGTTCGATATCTCGACTAATATCGCTCCTAAGTAGAAAAGTAATTGAACATCAATTGTAGAGCCCAAAAAGTTCTAGGAGGTCTATTTTTATGTACCGTTAACGGGAACCGAGTTGTCGCGAAAAAATCAAGCTTTTCTGAACCCCCCCCCCCCCTCAATACCCTAAATAATAAATTTCAAATTTCGGTTTACTTCCAAGCAAAAATGACATAGTGACTGGACTCGAATGCAAATTCTATTTTCTAACATGAGGGGAGGTTGCTCGCGACGCCATCTTGGAGAAATGGTAAGCAAAACATGTTCTTATGGAATATCTACTTCCACGTTAATCATATGACTAAAATACCTATCATCATTCTTATCAAAGACGTTATTTCCAACAACTTTTGTTTGAAACAATTTAGAGCTGAGCTAGAACAGCACAAAGTAAAGCGCAAAACTAAATTTATTTTCTGTTTCCAACAGATTTTTCAATGATTATTGATTCATAGTTATGTTTTAATTAGGACTTATTATTATTTTTAGTCACTTCCAGACTATCATAAGATTTGCAGGTAGTCGTGTCGGACCCCATTTCTAATGGTCGAATTCTTAAAGTCTCAATACGCATGCGTCAGCAGGAGTGATATTCTTGTCTGTAGACGTTAGTGATTCTATTCGAAATAATAGCTGTTTGGTAGTATGACTAACGGAAACGTAACTATTCCCAAATAGTTATTTATACAACGAGTAGTTAAAGTGTCCTTTTTTGCACGCATGAGAAAGTTTAAAGAATGAGCCGAAGGCGAATTCTTTAAATCTCACAAGTACAAAAAGAAGCTTTAAATACGAATTCTAAACATAATTTTTTCGACTACCACATATTTATGCTGAAAGAGATTACAAATCGTCTATGTCATTTCAAATTGAAAATTCATTAAAAATCATATTAGGTATGTTTTCATTGTTTTAAATTGAAAACTGGCCAAATTTAATAAACAATAAGTGTGCAATAAAGTGACAGATGTGTGCAATAAAATTTTTATTGCATAGTATGCAATAACAACATGCTTTTGACGTATGGGAAGTGTCAAATAATAACCTTCTTTAGGAAGTGGTTGTTTACGCCAACATTTAAAGTGTGACCAGGGTGGGGTGAAATTTAGCACCGAGCCCAAAATGTAAAATGTAGGTAGTACGGTACAGTTCCCTTGCAGGGTAACATTGTGTTAACTTGTGGCTTAGTGTAAGTAAGCTTAAATAAATAGTTAAAATCCCGAGGGAGTAATTTATTTACCAAACATTGGTCCTTCGACGCAGCCGGATATCGTTAATCACGGCAAAATCAATTAATATAACAAGAATATCAAGAGTTGCATGGTTTCGGATCACAAGCTGGGGTACAGAAGCAGCTTCCAAGGGAAGGCAAATTTCTACCTCAACGTCAACATCTGGGACGCACTTGTCCACCGTAGGATCGGACCGACCATCAGCATAGGACGTGACTGAACAAAGGAAAAATCTGCAGGTCAGTTGGGCTAGAATCCATCTAATCCTTTCCTTTGCCACTTCCGTTATTTAAATACTTTTCTTTGTGTGTGGCTGCCGGCACATTTCTTTCAAGTTGAATTTCATTTTGCATTACTTCTGTAATTTTCAATAATTTCGTTGAGTGTCAGAAATGGAAACTGAACTAAGAGATTTAATTTCAAAACTCGGCAAGATAAAGGCACGTTTAACAAGGTTGGACACATTTTTTAAAACTTGCAACGACAACACTGGTGCTGTTGATTTAAAATTACGGCTTTCAAAAAGTGAAACTATTTTTGATGAGTACGAGCAAACGCAAGATCAAATTGAAGACCTTGTAGGCGATGATAGTCAAACAAACGATCGAATTTCATTCGAAAACGATTATTTTAGTCTTATGGCCCGAATAAATATTTTTTTGGAAGAACATTCACAAGCGGCAAGCGCAGTTCGTCATAACGAAGACTCGGCAACGAGCAACAATAACATTAATAGCGTCCAATTTGAAAATCAACTAAAACTTCCCTCTCTAAATTTACCTGTGTTTGCAGGCGATTATAGCCAATGGCATTCTTTTTATGAAACATTTTCAGCGTTAATTGATCAAAACGATAAATTATCAAGGGTGCAGAAGTTTTTTTATTTAAATTCATGTTTAAAAGACGAAGCGGCTAGATTAATAGAACCGTTAAGTGTAACAGCCGACAATTATGAAATCGCTTGGGATCAATTAAAGGCTAGATTTGAAAACAAACGGCTACTAATCAAAAATTACATAAGCGCATTATTTAACTTGCCTACTATAACAAAGGACTCTTTCGTTCAAATTAGAAATTTAATAGATTCGATAGTTATTAATCTGAAGGTACTAAATAACTTAGGTTTAGCAAGAAGCCCATTGGCAGATTCTTTATTAATTCATTTAATTACCTCAAAATTCGATTTTGTAACAAAAAGAGAATGGGAATCAAGCTTAACAAAAGATATCCCGGAAATAAACGACATGATTGAGTTCTTAAAACACAGAGGTCAATTACTAGAATCACTAAATTTAACCAAACCTGTAAATAAATCAAACCCATTTACAAAGGGACACTTTAAGAATTCCAATTGCACAACAGCTCAAGTTCTAAGTACTAAAAATTGTCAATTATGCAAAACTAATCATTCAATTCATCAGTGTGATCAGTTTTTAAAATTGCCCGTTGAAAGCAGAATCAATCAAATAAAAACATTAAAGTTGTGTTTGAATTGTTTCAAGGCAAATCACACCGCAAGCCATTGTTTTGCACGCAATTGTAGGATATGCTATAAACGGCATAATACATTGCTGCATCTGAATACGCAGCCAAAGGAAAATACACAAGACAACAATTACACAAATAAAATAATTACTCAGTTTGATTCAGTAGCAGGCCCTTCAAGGTCAAGTACTGAACCCAATGAAAATAATACACTGATAAATGCCCATTGCCAAAACAATAAGGGGTTGAGTCAAGTTTTATTGTCAACTGCACTCGTTCATCTTACTGATGTCCACGGCAATTTGCACCTATGTCGATCTCTTTTAGATGTTGGATCGCAATCAAATTTTATAACAAAATCGTTATGTCGAAAGTTAGGTCTTGCTACAATATCTGTAGATTTGCCCATAGCGGGCATCAATCAATCCCACAGTAATGTGACTGAGCGAATAAACGTTGAAATGAAATCACGTATAAACAACTTCGTAACAAATGTAGATTGCTTAGTTTTATCAAAAATAACAGAAAACTTGCCATCATTTAGTTTTAATGCGTCTTCAATGAAAATTCCACAAGGTATCAAGCTTTCGGATCCCAACTTTAACGTATCGGGTCCAATTGATTTGCTGCTAGGTGCAGAATTGTTTTGGGGTTTAATTTGTCAAGAGCAAATAAAATTAGGAAGGGGACA